>JAFEMH010002488.1:0-337796 GCA_022495995.1 Adenophora triphylla var. japonica
AGAACTCAAAATCTGCATCACACTGCAACGGTTTAAAATTATCTTTTAAAGCGTGACCACCCTTTTTCAATGTTTTGGGGCTTAATAAAACGGGCGTGGCGACTCTACAAATCCACGAAAACAAGCGGCGGGAACACACTCACAGCGCGGCGAAAGAAGCGCAGAGATGCGGGGACATGAGGCTGCCTCTCGAGATCAGGGCTATTTCGGTTGGCGACTCATTTGAGGAACATTTTGTTTTAAAAACTTTTAAACAAAACAAAAGATTTTTAAAAACGATGATGAGGGTCAAACTTTCATTTTACCCCTTCCTTTAGCTGTTGTGTGTGTGTGCACGTGCTTCGTTTTATTTTACAAAAAAAAATAAAAATAAAAAAATTGCATCAATAAACATCTGTGCATACATTTAAAATTCTTCAAAAACTTCTATTTTACTCGGAAAAAGAATTTTAGAGACCGCACCTACGCGCCTTCTTGCCTCGGTTACACCGCACTCTACTCCTGCTTTTCCTCGGTTACACCGCAGCTATGCGCCTTCTTTGCCTCGGATACTGCACACTACAACCACTTAACCCGGAGTGGTCTCGGTTGCGATCCGTTTGATCTTCCCTAGGCCTCTTGGTCGCGCAGGATCATTCCAAACATCCCATCCTAGCCCAAGCGTCAACCACACGTTTGAGTCTTGAGTCACACTCTGTCCGGACTCGGTTGGTTTTACCCGGTCCAGTGTCATACGGCTGGATACATATACCATGCGGCCATTTTACGAGTCAAGGCTCGGAACTCGAGATCCCTTGCGCAAGCAAGCGATGAAAGGTCATGCTAAAATCTTGACTGATCTTGATTTCGAAGCTACACCCAGACGATGTTTGTCCGGATATACATCCATGCTTGCGTGACACCATGTCATCACGCCTTTGATACGTCGGCCATGCGATATGACCCGGCCAACGCCTAACGTCACGGATCCCTTGCGCGAGCAAGTAAAGAGAAGGTCATGCTTAGGAACTCTTGACACGATCTTGACTCGGTGGCGGCTCGGTTCACTATTCACATGGCTAACGCATCAGCGAACATGGCAGGCTCGGTCCTTAGGTTTGATTTTCTTTTAGGCCGGTGGAAACCGCTTGCGCTATAGGACCCTCGCACAGGCATCCACCTGGGATGTCGAAATACGGAGTGCAAAACGAGGGCTTATAGCCGAGATGGTCTCAGTGACCCGGGATCTAGCATAGTTGCGAAAAAGAAGAGCAATCTTTTCCAACCTACCTAGGATTACGAAAACATGTTTTAAGTAAATTAAAACAACAAAAAAATCAAAATAAAATAAAAGAAACGGAAACCGCATTGCCACGTGAGCTTTCCCCCTTCTATCTAGATTAGGCCATTCCCGTGTCTAAACCTTGCCCGTCACCCCCTCCGGCGGAACCAGAGTGGTTGAGAATACTGGAAGCCGCCTTTTCGATATCGAGGTCACGGGTCCGATAGCCCTTCCGGTTCAGCGGTCCGCGCCCGTCCAGATACTCCCCGTGACGGGATCAACGGATAACGGTGAGGGAAATGGAACCCCGCCACTAAGGAACCTTCGGACAATGGAGGAGGTCTTTGCGAGCCTTCGAAACCATCAAGAAGCGCCAAGAGGAGCGACAAGCCTGGATCGTAGACACCTGCGTCTTCGAGCAGTCGCGGTTCCCCAAACGATGGAACCTTTGTTCTCATAGAAGACGAAGACATACCGGCTCCCGGTTTCTCAAAGCTATCGGCGGAGCCCCGCCTCGCCAAGCTACGAGATCCCGGCCAACGCAAAGCGGCTCTCGCTCAAGCTCCCCTCCCAGGCATCGGTCAGCGGCTCCAGGCATGCCCGCCTCGGATCCAGTCGGTTTCCGGCTCACGCACATCAAGCTCATTACAAACGGCACACATACGTGCTGCTCGCTTGAGATCCCAATGCATCTCGGTATCCCCAGGATTCAATCCTTTGCCTCTATACGAGCCTCGCAACCACAATCAAAAGTCCCCATTCTTACCGGGGACGGGCATCGAGCGGATATCCAGAGCATCTCCAGGTTGCCACCTGCTGAGTACGCGGTGGGGCTAACGAATCGTTTCCCGGTTCCCAGGAACACAACCCTTAGCGGACACAGCAATCACGCCCTCAACTTGACACCCCGGGGTATGGGTTGGTATACACTCGACTACCTCCCCAAGACTCCCGAATGGCGATCCCGTGACCCGATCCACCTCCATCTTCGGTGTCAGTCACTGAAAACGGTAACCCGCCTCAGACGGTGATCCCAGCATGGCTTGGTGATTGAACAAATGAAAGACATGCAAGGCAAGCTAGCTAGTTCTCGGAAGGACTCCCTCACTGCCTGCGATCCGAACAAAGTGGTCCCTCTCCCTCAAAGTTCGGGATGCGGAAATGGAAAAGTTTGACGGAACGAGAATGCCCAAAACCCACATCGACACCTACGTCACGGGTATGAGAGCCGAAGGGGCAACCCCTCAGCGAGATGGCGAGATCATTTTCGGCATTCCCTCAAATCCACGGCACTAAGGTGGTTCCTCAATGTGAAGCGAGAAAACCGCTCCACGTGGGATCGAGATCGGTGAAATCTTCTGGAGAAGTACCGCGCCAATCTTGAATGGGAAACAAGCCGCCGTGACACCAAGCCACTGAACAAAAGGATGACGAACCGAGTGGGCGAATTCTACAAAGATGGGCTGAAGCTAAGCGAGATAATGGATCCACTTTCCAAAGAAGAGCGAGATGGACATCTTCCATTCTGCCTCAAACCATCTTTGAGGACCTTGATCGGCCACCATTTCTATCCAGGATCTCCGTGCCATGGTCAAGGGACAAAGTTTGAAAAAGACTACGAGTCTTCAAAGGCAACGGCAACCACTGCCTCATCTTACCGCTATCGAACAAACACAGCAACTTCAACTCCTGCCCAGACCAAAGGAAAGGAAGCGGCCAGGAACGGTGCACTACATTGAACGGAGCTCAAGTAAACCGCGATCAAGCGGCCCCGAAGAATAGCAACCCCCTCGCTTCCCAGTTCCGGCATTTTGATAACTGGAAATGCCCTTGGGTCAAGTATTTGAAGCTTTGGTGAAGCGAAATCTTCTCAAACCACTCGAGAATTTCCAACCGAAGACCCTCGAGGCCAACATGGATATGAGCAAACCTTTGCGCCTTCCACAACTACCCGGCCGCACCACCGACAATTCTTCGTGCTCAGCGGGTGATTCGGGGGCTCATTGAGAGGAGGAAAATTGGAACGCCCTCGTGGTCCCAATACCATCGGAAATCCATTCCCCGGAGCGACGGGGTAAACTCAATAGCCTTTGACGAAACTCCAAGCGAGAAGCGGACCCCACTGCAATTTCCGAAACCGTCGGCATCTTTGTCCAGCTACGGCTGGGAGCGTGAAACGAAGTCGAGATCTCGTGGCCAAGGGAATTCCGACAAGAACGCCCGAGGGCCCTTGTCTCCCTACGATCTTTGCCCGGCCCAGAGGCATACGAAATGGATGGATCGAACGTTCCCCGAGAAGAGGCGGAGTCAGCGGTAGCACGGGAAGCGGTTTAGCCTTCGCGACGATGACTTGCCAATATGTGAGAATCGGCGCAACGAAGCCCTCCTCATCCTCATAAAGATAGAGATGTTCTTCCTCCCGAACGTCTTGATTGATAACGGCTCCATGATCAACATCATCGCTTTAAGCACATTGAAACGACTCCGCATCGGCCGTTCTCGATAAGGCCTTCACCTCGGGTAATCCAGAGCCTACGACTCCTTTGCCACGACCCGATCGTAGGAGTCATCAATTTGAGGATCAATTCGACGTACAAGCTGGAGTCGGTAGAGTTCCAAGTCGTGGAAATCAAACCAACCTTCTGCTTTGTTGGGACGGCCTTGGATACATCGGATGAAAGCGGTATCATCTACTCTTCACCGATGCGTGAAATTCATCAATGCCCGATGGAGCGTCGAAGTGATCCGCGGAAGCGGTGCGATAAGCGAAGTGCTTGGCCGGCAAGCTATGACCCGGAAGAAAGGTCAGACATGACCGAATACTCTTCTCCGGATGATTCTCCTACCTGTCCCGCTACGAAGTGGATCCTTACATCCGCGCTCTAAGCGCATGACGAGCTGGAAATTGAAGAACTCGTGGGTCGGGATGACAACTACGATATATGCGGCATGAAGAATGCTTGAGAGAGGATCGAGATGGATGCCCTAATGGAGATTGATCGAGGAGTAGACCACTTACTTCGCCGAAAACCCTCTTGCAAGGCGGCTCATCACCGATCCCCGGTCTGAGACAACCCTCTGGCCAGACACTCTCGGATCTTACGGGGACGGCCATCACGGCTTAGTTCAATTGACATTCCGGTGTCAGGCACAGACGAACGGTGGCGCAACCTCCTCCAAGGCTTAATCGGGGAAGGAGATATAGCATGCCCGCTCGAATCGAGACATTGTAAACGTCGTCCAAGCAAAGATCCCGGATAAAAGCGGATTCTATGAAAGTGATCAACATCGGCAAAAATCCACTCAGAATCGGCGAATGCTTCGCCCTCCTGAAGTAGCCCTCGGCGACTTCTATCATCAAAAACCCCCAGGGTGGTGGCAACACTAATGGAGGGACATCATCGGGGAGCGGCCAAAAACCTCCGCGATACGGTTTGAAATCGAACCGCATGCAAGCTACTTTCAGGGACTCGTACGAGGAAGATTGGCCACTGAACCCGGCCACCGCTCCCTCTAGAGCTACGGCCATCCGAGAGTAATGAAGCACTGGTCCCGATCCCTCGTCGCCTATAGTCTAGCTTCGAGTCTTGTTGTACGTGTATTCACATCTTTTGAGTCTTTTGACGGCTTTACGCCGACGATTGTGAATCTTTGATCAACAATGTACGGTCTTCACGCTTTCAATAAAAGGTCAGGCCTTCCTAAAAAATCATTTCATTGCATCTTTAACAAATGATGATATTAACTAATCAAAACAAGTTAATAACAATTCATCTATACAAAAGGCAAACACATTAATTAAATAAATGCATCAAGCAAACATTTAAGCATGTTGTCAAACGAGAGAGAAAAACCGGGCCCAGTGCTTGAGAAGGTTTTAATCACAACGATTTGCAAGATTCTTTGAAGAGCGAAGAGACGCAAGTCAGACGCCATTTCCGGCACAAACCGGATCTTCCAATACCTCAAGAGCGGGAAACCACCTTCATGAACAAGGAAGACCCACACAGAGAAGGGGTCAAAACCCAAGAGCATCATGGCCACTAAAACGCCTCGCCTCTCACTTCGTCATCCTCGGGGACATGTTATACAAGAAACGCTACCATGGGCCACTCCTACTGTTGCGTCGGCCAAGAAGAAGCAAGCAAGTTCATGAACGAAGTCCACAATGGGGCTTGCGGTCCCCACATGAACGCCCGAGCCACGATGCAAATCATTCTCGGGATGGGCTACTCTTGGATCTCCATGGAGCGGATTGCATCCACTTTGTCCGAAGGCTGCGACAAGTGCCAGCGGTTCTCCAACCTCAATCATCTACCGCCCCACGATCTCTCTTGCATGACTACACCTTGGCCCTTTGCCACTTGGGAATTGACGTCATCGGGAAAATCGCTCACGCCGGGCGACAACGGTCGCGAGTTCATCTTAGTAGCCATCGACTACTTCACCCAAATGGGTCGAAGCGAGTCCTACAAGGTACTCACCTCCAAGAAGGTCGCGCATTTCCTCAAGGAAAACATCATCTGCCGATACGGCATCCCAGATGAGGTCATATCGGACAACGGCTCACACTTGAAGGGAATTCGACGGCTGGCTGAATTCAAGATCACACGTCACAAATCTTCTCCCTACAGGCCACAAACAAACGGCGCCGTGGAAGCGGCAAACAAAACCCTCGAACGGATCATCAGAAAAATGACCACCGAGGGACGAGATTGGCCAGAAGGCTGCACCTTGCACTTTGGGGCTACCGCACATCGGTCGGAAACGACCACGGGAGAAACCCCATTTGCCACGACATACGGGATGGAAGCAGTCCTTCCCGTCGAGCTAGAAATTCCCTCACTCAGAGTCTTTCTTTGGAAAATGACATCAACGAAGTCGAATGGCTCGAAGCCGACATGACGAATTGGCTCTGCTAGACGAGCGACGACTAAAGGCCATGGAACACGTCAGGAGCCTATCAAAGCGGGATGGCTAGAGCTTTCGACAAGAAAGTCAAATCCGAGACATCGGGGAAGGTGACCTTGTACTCGAAAGAAAAGCCTCCCGCTCGAACCAACCCAGCTGGGAAAATGGGAACCCACATGGATCGGCCCTTTCGTGGTTCAAAGATCTTCTCCGGAGGCGCCATGAAGCTAACGGACCTAGACGGCAATCCCTTCATGAATCCGGTCAACGGAAGCAAACTTCGCGAATACTTCGCTGAAGAAGAACAAGCTGTGCATCTCTTGGCACTCCATGTAGTGTCGAACTACGCGAGACTGAGCCCTCTAGTCAGGAGACGTAGGCAACCTTAATTGGTCGGTCTAAAAATACACAAAAAAGTCAAAAGTTTGAATGTCAATCAAGACCTCCATCAAGCTACGCACTTTTCAAGAACACGCCCCGGCGGTCACCTTGACCAAGTCAAACGACGGCGGCAACATCAAGGACATCAGGGTCGCTCGGCATCAAGCAGGCGGCTCATGTACGCTTCCAAGCCGGGGCTTGTCTTCGCCCTCACGCGCTTCAAAAAAAAAAAAAAAAAAAAAAAAAAAAAGAGCTCGAGCAAGGGCTCACAAAAAAAAAAAAAAAAAAAAAGAGAGCTCGACGAGGGCTCACAAAAAAAAAAAAAAAAAAAAAAAGAAGCTCAAGCGAAGGCTGCGAAATTGAGGTCAAGAGCCCGCCAACAAGAGGCAAGGAAGCTACGAAAAGACCGTCAAAACGACTTGTCAAGGGAGCATTCAACCTCTCGGCCAAGCCTGAAAGCCTCGGCAAAGGGGATTGCCGTCGGGGCCCGGGCTGCTTCGGTCCGCGAATGCAACGAGAAAAGTCAGATGGGCCGAGCAAAGTGCACAACGAAGCAAAGGCAAACAAAAGATCTTGCGTCTCGACAAAGCTTTAAAAGTAAATCACAAATCACTAACGGTTACAACATTTCTTGATGAGTTCAAGCACGGTCTACTCTCAAGTTCACAACATGCTAAAAGACGACTTAATACATTTAACTAATAATGTGTTTGCAATGCAATGAATGGATACCTAGGAGGTCATTCCGCGCCATCTGCGCTTGTCCCCTCGCCATTCTTTCCTTTCTTCCCTCGTCCCGGCGAGTCTTCTTTCGCTCCACGTGAACCAACTCTGCGTCTCTCGGTCAGAGATGCGGGGTCCTCCCAGTAGAGTCAAATAATCCGGTAGCTCTCGGGGCTTCATTCGCCGTGCTTCGGCTCGGATCTCCTCCCTGCGAGTACGCAAAGAGGACCTCTCCTGTCGGTCGGTCAACTCTAGTCTCGTAGTCAAACAAAGTGTCTCCCGTCACATCGAAAGGGTCGGACCGGGCTTCGGCACTCCTAAGGCAATAGCTACTACGGCAGCGGGTCCCAGAATCGCTACACGCCTTTGCTCTCCCAAGACCACTTGGGACTGCCCACGCTGCTCATACCGGGCCGGATGCGAGTCGTCAACACAACGCTCCCCAGACGTCTAAGGAGTACCGCGGGAGGGAAGCGGAATACTTCCATACCCTCGGAAAATACAAGAAGGCACACAGAATTGCCATACAAAGAGGAACTACCTCCGCGGTAGCAAGGTCATCCCGGCCAACAAAGGCTCTGCTTCATCCCAAGCTGCCGGGAAACAAGCGACGGAATATAGAAGGAGGACCAAGACAAACTGGAACTACGACAACGTAGGACCCTTCTGCGAGATCCTCCTGGTCTCAATCCTCCGGTGCGGAACCCACCGGCGGATCGATGCGTACCAAGGCTGTGCCATCCATCTCTCCCGGGCGGGTGATCCATATCCAGCACAAGAGGTCGGCGAGCAAATGACCACGGGCTAAACGACGTCGGAGCCTCGGGCATGGCTGAAGTCTCTCTCGCGGCCACAAGGTGAGCAAAGCGGGGCTTCCCCCTCTCATAAAGCGATCCCCGGTCGCCGGACGGTCGATACCATGAAGAGTCTCCCCCGGCACCAACGGGACAATATCCTCTCCGGCTCTGCGGTGCCCTACCACATCTAGCAAGCGCCATCCACAAATGCCAGGAGGCCGGCCGGAAAAGCGTCGCCATCACGCCTGAGGCAAATACATCCCAAGAGACGTCACTCTCATCATCGGCCATGAACCGCTCGGCGGCTCGGAAATGTCGATATGACCCGAATCAAGGATCATGCCTGCACTTCTTCCAACGAAGTACGAAGAAAGTCTGCAAGCTTCACGCTCGCGCGGCACCACCAATCGAAAGGAAGCGAGATGGCCTCCACCTCAGGTCCTCCAATCAAAGCCCGAAAATCCTCAAAAGTGGGCACCATTTCATTGTAGGAGAAACGGTACACGTGCCTCCTAACATCCCGAACTTCGCGGCGGCCCGCAGCAAATCCCAATCGGGAACCGACTCCTTAAAAGACCAAGCCAGAGCAAAGACGAAACCTTACCTCGAAAGCCCGTCTACGATGCCTCATACGGCGCCGCATCCACGTTTTCAAGCTGCTCGAGGAAGTGTGCTTGCCTCTCTGCGAAAGCCTCGGCAAAATTCTAGGGACGTACGAAGAATCCATGGCAAAAATGGAGGTTCCTAGAGAAAATGGGGAAGAAAGCTCGAAAATGGTGCAAATGGGGAAATGAGGAAGAACCGAGCCTTTGGAAAGCATTTATGTCCTTCCCAAAGCAAGGTTGGTCCGTACGGACCTCTTTGCATGCTAAGTATGTCCGTACGGACCTCCTTGCAAACAGAACCCATTTCCCCGACAAACGGTACAAAAACCCTTGTCCTCGGCAAAACCTTGCTCCAAAGCGCCCAAACAACGGCCAAAGCCATTCCCGGCAAACAAACACTACCCACAAACACACTCTCGGCTCACGTGGCATGTACAAAAATAAAAAATAATAATAGCAACAATTTCTAGGACAAATCCAGGGAATCACAAAAATGACATTACATCTTAAAATAAAATCTTTTGTTTGCCATGCAAATACATGTGTTTTATTACAGTACCAATAAATGTACGTTGCTAAACAAAAAAAAAAAAAAGGAGGGATATGAAAAGAGGAAAGCAAATGAATACTAATCGGAATCCTCGGCATCATCATCCTCGCGAGGTCCTCGAAGAAAAGTCGGGCATCCCGGCGAACTCGCCCGTCACATCCTCGTCGTCGGAATACCGAGGCACCCGCCGGAGGCTCCCACGAAAAGTACTCGGAAAGGATCAAATCCGGCGAAAGGATCAAAGAAAGAAGGCTCACGAGGAACCCTCACCACGTGCGCCGTGCGGAGGCATGAGCGATAAAGGGCTGCTCCTCGAAGGCCACTGCGGCTCAGAAGACGTCCGGCATCCATGCTATGCCGCCCCCTCAAGGCCCCTCTGGCTGCGGCTCAGGCTCGGCTCTAGGCGGAGGAACGTCCACGAGAATGCCTCGAAGGCATAGGCTCGTGCGGCGGCACACGACGCGAACCCGGCGGGACATCTTCGACGCCATCTTCTTAGCGAAGGAGCGCGTCGCCACGTAGCGGCGAGTCGGCATATCGTAGGCTCTCCCGGGACTGCACCGACAAGAAGCCAAGGAAACGCTCATCAAATACGGTTATACTCAACAACAAAAAGAGAAAAATACGAAAAGATGCCAAGATGGAAAAGAGTCGGCACACTCGCGATCTGTCGGGATCCGCTCGGTATGCGGCGGGAGCACTGCTCGAGCAGTACGAGACACCCTCCTCCTCGTCCGTCCCGCGGACGTACGTGAAATCCGGTCCGGCATCGGAACCTGCAGGGGAGCTGCGGGCCGGCCTCTCTCTCCGCGCCGGCACTGCGGCGTCCTCGGCTTCCTCCTCACGAAGGCCCCGTACTCCTCTCCATATAAAATGAACTCCTCGGCAGGCACGCGAGGTACCTCTCGAAGTCAAGCACATCCATGTCCGGGAATCAAGCATCCCAAAGGGAGGGTCCCTCGGAGCCACGGGAAGCACAGGGGCCATCTTTGCCCGGAAGACCCGCTCCCCAGTACATGACATCACAAGTCGAGCCCCGCGGCATCTTCGCGCGCTGTCGCCTCGGGAGCCCCCTCGAACTCATCTCCCTCATGCAGAGTCCACGGGAACAAGACAAACCCCTCACGGCTATCTCTCTCCAGGACGCTCACTGCACATCCCGTAGGCGATGGTGAGCTTCCCAGTGGTCCTCCTCTTCCTCGCCGTACGAGCCCGTCCCTAGCATAGCGGGTGCGCGGCAACGGCCCGGATCTCTATCCCACGGGAAGCCTTTGGAAAACCTCATAAAACCACACACTGTGACAAAAACGAGAGAAGGCTCGGTGCAAAAGAAAACGGAGAAAAGACAAGTTGCTAAATCAAAAAACGGCAATAAACTCATACCTCCCGGAGCAAAGTCAAAACAGGCCAACGGGCGCCGCCCCCGGCTAAACCGGTCCAAGGAGAAGTAGAGCTCGGCCAAGCTGCCTCGCCCCAAGCAATGTCGCGAGACCACTATCCGGAGTCAATCAAGCTCTCAGCGAGCAAAGGGAGGCTGCGGTCGCGTGGTTCGAGAACGAGTCTCGGACGGTGCATACCACAAGAAGGAGCGCGCCAAGCGCTCCGTGTCACTGGCCGGTACCCGGATGTAGGCCCCAATGCGGCCGTGATCCTCATCTCCACGTCGGCTGTACAGCATCCCCGGGCCCTGCGAGGACGAGGCTCAGCCCGGCGGCTCGGTCGACACATCATCGGCTATCATGTCTCTCCACCTAAGGCTCCTCCTTTGAAGGAAAGCCGGTGATCGCGGCAAAATCGGTGGGCGTCACTTGTCACCTCGCCCGGCTCGGGTGGAAGGTGTGGGTGGTATCCCGCGATACTCGGATAAAGGCCAAGGAAGACACTCTTGTTCTTCCTCGTGTCGGAGCAGCTCCGGCCCGGGTTCTCAACGAACACACCTAGGCCGAAGCATAAACCGACCTCAGGGGACTCGGCCTACCGTCCACGGAAATATCGGGCATCCGGCTGCCCATAGCTCCACAACAGCCTCGAGCGATCCCCGAGTCTTCATCCTCTTGGCCTTTCCGGCCATAAGCCCCGCATCCTGCAGGTAAACACAGCAAAGGTACGTCAATCACAGTACTTAATATAAAGGCACATATAACCCGTCACAAAACACGGCACATATTGCACATAATTTTCACATACATTATACATATAATTTTTCCATGTAACCCGTCACAAAACACGGCACATATTGCACATAATTTTCACATACATTATACATATAATTTTTCCATGTAACCCGTCACAAAACACGGCACACAATGCACATAATTTTCACATATATCATGCATATAATTTTTCCCATGCGGTCAGTCACAAAACCACGGCACACACTGTACACATTTTCTCAAAAGAAAAAAAAAAGGGGGGGGATTAAACCCTACACGACACATTTTCAAAAGAAAATCCGTCCCAACACGGCACATATTGCACATATTTTCCCCACAGAGTCCGTCACCCAAAAACACGGCACGACACATATGCATAACACAAAAAAAAAAAATCCGTCCCTACACGGCACACACTTTCACATATAACCCGTCACAAAACACGGCACGTGTCACATTTTTTTCACAAAAATTATCACTACACGATAATTTTTCTCATAATGTACATACATAAATAGCATACGGTACAAAACACCAAAGCATGCATTTCATTAGAGAAGCACTTTATTTTCACAAATAAGAGCTAATCTACACATTTCTGCACAAAATATACTTACCCACAATTTTTACATGTCCATTTTCAACAATTCATCAAGAATTTCACAAAAAGGCATAAAATAATAAAAAAAAAAATTCAAAAAAAAATGCGAAAAACTAAAACCTAGTTCTAGCATTCAAAAATTCGAGCATGGAATCAAAACGGAACAGATTTCTTACCTCCCCAACGTTCGTGGAGCGACGATCATGCACCTCCGGATTCGGATACAAAACATCCGGGTTCTTCGAAGATGGAACGAACGAAATCCAATTCCTTTGGAGCTCCATTCGTTGCTCGACCACTTCTGGCTGCGTTGACGACGACTCCTTCGAGATCCCTCCGCCATTGCAAGCAATTCAAGCTAAGAAAAATGGAAGATTTTGGACAAAAATGGAGTTTTCTCTCTTTCTCTCATTTGGTTCACGAGGCGGGAATGGGAAATGAAGAGGGAGCCTCGGAATTTAAGCCCGATCAAAATGCAGGAGGCTGTAAAAATCAAAGTGGTCCGTACGGACCTCTTTTACATAACCGAGGTTGATCCGTACGGACCTCTTTGCAAGGGGTGGCCAAATTACTTTCACCTTACTTATAATCTTTGCCCCCAGGTGTCCTAAGGCCTTTTCCGGCAAATCCAAGTGCGAGAATGGTCCCTAACCCTTCAAATCGACCACAGGCCGTCGGCGTAAGACCGGTCCTCGCCACTTCAGCGGCAAATCAATCCGGTCGTCGGCGTAAGACCGGTCTCGCCCACTTCAACGGCAAATCAATCCCCGTGATCGGCGTAAGACCGGTCCTCGCCCACTTCAACGGCAAACCAACCACCGGCCGTCGGCGTAGACTTAGCCGGTCCTCGCCAGCTTCAACGGCAATTCAATCCCCGGCCATCGGCGTAAGACCGGTCCTCGCCCGCTCAACGGCAATCCAACCACCGCCCACTCCGCGGCAATCCAAAAAACGCCCAGACGACAATTCAAGAAGGAGCAGCCTCCCGGCCACGAATATCAAGAGCTGAGACGCCTCCAGCGGCTCAACGACAACTCGGCCGCTCGGCCACGAATCCGAAGTCATCTTCCCAACGAGAAAAGGGCCCTACGGGGTCATGCATCCCCAGCAATTCAAGCACCGGCGGTCGGATGTGGCCGAACTTCGCCCACTTCAACGGCGGCGCAAGCGGCCATCAAAGCAAGCCAGGAGCTCCTCCCTGACAAGTCGAAAGGAAGTCATACAGTGCATATCCCGGCCACCGGCCATCATCCTTGCCCGCTCAACGGCAAAACAAGCACAAGAAGGAGCCAACACCTCAGTCTGAGTCCCAAGGTGCGAAGCGCCTCCAAAACGCCCAAATGGGAAGCAATCGCGGCCGTCATCCTTGCCCACTTCAACGGCGGCGCAAGCACCGGCGGTCATCGTAAGTCCAACCTTCTACTCAACATGCAAAAACACAAGGCATCTACGCCTCTCGAAGCACAAGGCGGCCACGCCTCCACAAATGCGGCTAGAAGACGATTCAAAGTCCTCGCGCATTACATCAAAGCTGCGGCTAGAAGACGATTCAGAAGTCCTCGCGCATTACATCAAGCTGCGGCTAGAAGACGATTCAAAGTCTCGCGCATTACATCAAGCTGCGGCTAGAAGACGATTCAAAGTCCTCGCGCATTACATCAGCTGCGGCTAGAAGACGATTGAAAGTCCTCGCAGCGTGGCACCAGCCGCCGTGAAAGACGATTCAAAGTCCTCCGGCGTGGCACCAGCCGCCGCCGGATGGCGATTCAAAGTCCTCGCGTGGCACCAGCCGCCGCGAGATGGCGATTCAAAGTCCTCCGGCGTGGCACAGCCGCCGCGCCAGATGGCGATTCAAAGTCCTCGGCGTGGCACCCAGCCGAATTGAGACGATTGAGTCCTCACTCTACCTCCGGCCGGAAGGCTTTAAACCGCTCGGTCAGGAAGACCCAGTATAAACCTCAGCATCACTATCTCCAGCCCGGAAGGCTTTAAACCACTCAGTCCAGAAGACCGTATAAACCTCCCAAATGATTATCCCGGCCCGGAAGGCCTTAAACCACTCGATTAGGAAAATCGTAAAATTTCCATCCCGAGGACACCGCGCGTCCTCACAATTGACCTCGGCGGTCACCACATCTTAGGACACCACCACGTCCTTACCGCGACCTCGGCGGTCACCTGACACTTCGGGGCACCACCACGCCCACACAAATTCCACGACCTCGAACTACGACCCGGGCTTGATTCCCGCCTTGAATACGTAGGAATCTGTCGGGGGTCCGGCCATCGACCTATGCGGTCGCGAGGACACCACCGCGTCCTTACCACGACCTCGGCGGTCACACAACACTTCAGGGGCACCACCACGCCCACACAAATTCACGACCTACGAACTACGACCGAGGCTTGATTCCGCCGAGGGATACGTAGGAATCCTATCACGGGGTCCGGCCATCGACCTATACGGTCACCTAGGACACCACCACGTCCTTCCCGTCGACCTATGCGGTCACCCGAGGACACCACCACGTCCTTACCACGGCCTCGGCGGTCACACGACACTTCGAGGGCACCACCGCGCCGCATTCACCAAAACACTCACCCCACACCCGAACTACGACCCGGGCTTGACCGCCGGGGATACGTAGGAATCCTATCGCGGGGTCCGGCTATTGACCTAAACGGTCACCTGAGGACACCACCACGTCCTCGCATTGACCCTCACGGTCACTTCCTCTCCCGGCCACGCGATCCAGTTAGGACCACTTATCTTATCGGCGACCCCACTTCTTTCATAAGTGACGTCGTCGAGGGAGCTGTAAGTACCCCGTCTGGATCACCCCCTTTCAAACACACGGGAAACACCGCGGACTCATCCACGCAGTCTCGAGACCTCTCTCACTCAAAACCCTCTCAAAACCCTCTCAAACCCCCAACCAAACCAAGGGAGGAGCCTTCACGGGATAAAAAGGGACAAAAGGACCTTTTGGGAATTTTCAGAAATCGAGAAAAGCAATTAAGGTCCGTACGGACCTCTTTGTGTCAATGATTACTAAATCCCCTTAAAGTCCACAATATTCCCTCAAATCCAGGGAAAATGATTACTTCCTGCGAGTTGAGTCCGTACGGACCTCTTTGCATGCAAGATGAGTCCGTACGGACCTTATTGCTCGAGGGAACACCATCATTCCGTAATATTCTCCATCATTGCGATTCCCTCAAATCGAGGAAATCCAAAATTACGGATAACCAAGAAGGTCCGTACGGACCTCTTTGCTCCGAAATTTTTACTATAAATAGAGGGCTTCCCCTCCTCATTTTCACACACCTCCCTCTTCTCTCTTCCTCCCTTAGCCTTCGGCTTCCCCTCTAAGTCCTTTCGAGGCACTCCGGCCCCTTTCGGATCCTTAGAGGCCTTGAGCCCCTTGTGGTGCTCAGAAGCCTCCCGAGCGCTCTGAGACGCTCCGCGCTGCCGAGGCACTCTCGCGAGGTACTCTGAGGCCCCTCGTGGTACTCAGAGGCCTTGCACAGTCTTTCCACGGTGTCCGGCTCTTTTCGAGTCAAAGCCGGCGATCCCAAACCACGCCGAAACTCTGCCCAGTGACTCACTGCCACCACAACGCACGCCGAGACCTCTGCCGAGTGATCCCGACGATCCCCACGCACGCCGAACCTCTGCGAACGCAGCCTACAACCTCAACTCACGCCGAAACTGCGTCCGCGAGACAATAGGTCCCTCCCGAAGCAATCCCGATCCATGCGGAACGCTACTTCGACCTCAAACACCATTCCCCAGCGGAAGACAGACGCGAACCAACATTGGTAAGGCTTCCTTCCATTACTATTTCAATACATTTTCATACATAGCATACAATGTAGACATCCGATACAGCATGCATTTTTAAAAGCACACACACACACACACAACATTTAAAAGGATATTAGGGGTATCCGAAAGACTCGTTTTACGAGGCTACTCGGGTGAGCTCTAATATTCTAATATTCTCTTCGGGGAGTCATCGACCTCAGAACTCAAAATCTCATCACACAAAAACGGTTTAAAATTATCTTTAAACTGATGCCCTTTTTCAATGTTTTGGGCTTAATAAAAACGGCGTGGCGACTCTACAAATGCGAAAACAAACGGCGAGACACCTCCAACGCGAAAGACTGCCAGATGTCGGGGCCGCGAGGCCTTTCTCGGATCCGGGCTATTTCAAAAGTGGCCAGGTTTCCTACAGTTGTAGCATACCAAGTCACTCTTCTTCTTTGTATCTGTAGCCCTAGAAAATGTTGCAGGAGGTTTGCCTTTTGAAAATGATTTTGTGAAAGGTTTTGAGGATTTTCTAAATTTTTGAAATTTTTTCACAAACATGGCAAAATCATCATCATCCATCTCGATGAGTGATGAGGTTGATATGGAAGGATCAGTGGTTTGATTGGATGTGGATGGTTTCTCTTCATGTTCCACTACAGACATAGAAAGCGATTTGGTTTTTCCTTCTATCTCTTCAATATGATTTAGTTTAAGTTCATAGACTCTAAGATTGGCATACAAGTTACTTAATGACCAAGTACCCAATACTTTGGAGTCTTCTAGAGAGGTAGCCTTATTTACCCATCTAGAACCTAAAGCAGATAGGAAAGTCATATTGATTTCCTTATCGGTTAAAGTTTTACCAAGAGATCTACAAGCGTTAACTACCTCAACATAGCGATCGTAGGTTTGACGCAAGGTTTCATTGGGTTTTCTGTTGAAGTTGTTGTAGGATCTTTCAACAGTGTATAATTTGTTTTCTTTGCACTCATCATCACCTTCGAGGTAGCTCTCTATGGCATCCCACATCTGCTGCTTGTTTTGAGGTACATCACTTTACGTAGAGTTGATACGGGAGGGTTCCAGAAATGATGAACCTCGCCTTGCCATCCCAAGGCAACTATTCTCTTCTCTTCATCGACCACTCATCTTTTGGCTTTTTGACCTCTCGGAGTTTCGGCATTGGTGGTTGCATCGGTGTTAGCCTTCATTGGAATTAGAGGGCCATTGATCACGCACTCCACCAAAGATTTCATCTATGGTTTCCAAATGAATAAGCATTCGGCACTTCCGGATGTCAAAGTGGTCTTCGTCCAACATTGGAATGTGTGAATAGTTAACGGTAGTCATTGTCTTTGAGGTTGCCATATCGAATCGGCACACAAGCCGTTAAGCTTGAAAAACAGTGGTTTTAAAATGTGTTAGCTACGATACCACTTGTTGGTCCCAAAGGTGGCAACAAGGGTGAAAATACGGCTAGAGGGGGGTGAATAGTACATTTTAAAATTTTTCGCCCTCTTTTAAAAATCAACCTCTTGCTTACAAAATCCTCTTGCGGTTGATAATAGGCGCAAGTGATAGTGTAAAATGCACAAATGGAATAATAGAGTGTAAAGCGGTTTTGAGGCGGTTTGTAAAATGCGGTTTTGGTGGTGCGGTTTTGGGAAGTGCGGTTTACAAACACGTGTGGTTTTGACTTTGTTAACTCCAAACACTATTTCACAATAATGGATAGCTAAATAAAGATCAAACGAGACAAAGATAAATAATTAGCAAGCACAGTAAATATAAATGCAGAAAGTAAGAACACGCTATTTGGAGTGGTTCAATCGATAAACGATCTACGTCCACTACCAAGATGGTTAGTCTTGGATTTCTAAGAGAGATTTTATATTAAGTATTGTGAGATTACAAAGTACAATAAAATCTTTTCTATGAAGAACAAATCCAAAACTATAACCGGTGTATCTCAAATGAATAAACTATGTGTTTAGACAAGAGAGGTGTGTGTGTGAGAAACAAGATCAAGGCTCTTTAAATCTGTGGAGATGTAGAGCTCAATGATTCTTGAATGTGTTAAGGCTTGATTTACGGGCTAGGAATATTTCTTGAAGTATGAAGATGAAGATTCAAAGGGTTGAATAATTTACGGGCGTAGCTTCCGGCTTCTATGAACACGTTGCAATTTCTCAATTTTTCAAGCAATCTTCAAATGGTGAAGATTGGGGGTATTTATACCCAAGCATCAAGAAACTAGCCGTTGGATACAAATTGTTGAAGGACGTACTTGATGCAATCCTATTGGTCCACGACAACCACTTTTGTCCTTTGGTACAGCTCGCTGCGGTAAAGTGATCAGGCTCATTGCAAGCAATGAGGTTAGGACACACTGTCACCTTTTCAAGATCCTTGCATCTTTTCGACATTGAATCACGTGACAAGATATGGTGGTTGACTTTTGATATTGCCGCGTGGATTCTAACGGATAAAAGTTGTTCACTTCAAATAGCCAATCATTGGATGCGGTTGGTGAGACGCGGTTAGGAACATGCGGTTTTGCTACACCGGGAGGGCGCAAGGATGCGGTTGCACATGAACCGCACGAGTGCGGTTCATGGGCGGTTGCATGCGGTTGGTTCAATAGGCAGATTCAAGGTAGAACTACACTTGCGGTTTACAAGTGCGGTTCATAGGGCGGTTTTGAATACTGCTGGATCTGCAACCTTGCTTCCAAAGAGTCTTGTGCCAGTCTTCAAGCCTAAGATTAACCTATTCTATAAAATGGACTTAGCTAAAAAATTGAAGTCTAAGCTTCATTACATAGGGTCCTAAAGTCCTTAAAATAGACAGGAGGTTATGGTATCAATCAAATCTAATACAAAATAGGAGGGTTAAAACATGCATACCCAACACCCGTAATCCCCCATCCCTAACACTCGGGCTCCTCTCTTTGGATGTCCCTCAGAGGTGACCGAGTGCCAAACATCAGGCACGAAGGGGATGGGCTCGCCGGGAGGCGTTTCTTCGGGAGCAACGGCGGCTTGATATGCAGTCTGTCAAAATAAAACAAACAATTAGGGTTTAGGGGTTAGGGTTTAGGTTTTAGGGTTTAGGGTTTAGGGTTTAGGATTTAGGGTTTAGGGGTTAGGGTTTAGGGTTTAGGGGTTAGGGGTTAGGGGTTAGGGTTTAGGATTTAGGGTTTAGGGGTTAGGGCTTAGGGGTTAGGATTTAGGGTTTAGGGTTTAGGGGTAAGGGTTTAGGGTTTAGGGTTTAGGGGTTAGGGTTTAGGGTTTAGGGGTTAGGGTTTTTTTTTTTTTAAATAGAAACAATGACCATATATATAAGAATTGCAAGGGTTCTTGGAGCTATTCCCAAATTGGTAAATTGCATACAATTTTAAATTTTTTATCCAAAATAAAACAAAAACAAGATTAGTCCAAAACTAGGAACTAACCGACTATTAGACAACACTCTTGAGATTATTGTCTCATAAGTCATAACTAAGATATCACGAAAACAAAGACCCACATCATTACTGCTGAGCACACTGCACTCTCTGGCCCCCACCACCGTGCATGTCATCATCTTCATCGTAAGCTTCATGCGCCGCCTGTTGTTTTCTGCGCATCTCATCTTCAATGTTGACATCGTGAAGGGTTGTCTCCTCATGAATCTGGGAAGTCGACCGAGAAGTGGATGTATAATTTACTCCCCTCATGAATGGTCTTTGGTACATTGGCATCCCTTCGTCATTTACTGCCTTGAATTGATCTGGCTTAACAACTTCTCCAGGTTGGGATTTGATGAGGAGCTGCCTGTTATCTAGATGAGTCAAGATAAATTGGGAGCCACATAATGCCTCACTAAGGGTCAACGCGTGCTCGACAAATATGTCATCACCCTTTCGCTTGAACTTTGGGTGCTCTTTTACATTGTAGTAAAAAAGACTATGTCTCCAAGAAGAGTGTCAGGAGCTTCATCGGCTTCTCCTGGGAATGTAATTTTCTGTCCATTTTGCATACCCTTCTCCACAACCACTTCCAAGACCTTCTTCTCCTGTACAACCTTTTCGCCCTTGCATTGTGGGCAGCGGTCCTTGTCATTGATAGTTTCTCCAGTACCCTTACATTGCAGGGTTTAGGGTTTAGGGGGTTAGGGATTAGGGTTTAGGATTAATTAGTGTATAGTGTATAGGGTATATTGTATAGTGTATAGGGTATAGGGTATAGGGTATAGTGTATAGGGTATAGTGTATAGGGTATAGGGTATAGGGTATAGGGTATAGGGTATAGTGTATAGTGTATAGTGTATAGGGTATAGTGTATAAGGTATAGGGTATAGGGTATAGTGTATAGGGTATAGGGTATAGGGTATAGTGTATAGGGTATAGGATATAGGGTATAGGGTATAATGTATAGTGTATAGTGTATAGTATATATATAGGGTATTAGGTTTAGGGTTTAGAATTTATTTATTTTTTCAAAAATAATATTTATTGACTCATATTTATTTTTTTGAGAGTAATTTAAAATAACTTTCATATTTTATATAAATAAAAATAATGATATTTATTAAATTAAAATTAATAAATATTTATGATTTATTTATTTTTTCAAAAATATCATAAATATTTATGATATTTTAATTTTTTTAGTTTGTTATTTTGTTAATTAGTTCTAAAAATAAACAAAAATTACATTTTATTATCAGCAACAGAATATTTTCGTCGCTGATAAATAAAAAAATATTAAATTATCAGCGGCGGAAATATTCCGTCGGTGTTTAATTAAAAAAAAAAACATTTAATTTCACCGTCGGAATATTTCCGACGCTGATAAATTAAAAAAAATTAATTATTCAGCGGCGGAAATATTCCGTCGGTGTAATATTTAAAAAAAATAAAAAATATTTTAATTTCACCGTCGAATATTTCCGACGCTGATAAATAAAAAAATAAAAAAATGATATATTTTCACCGGCGGAATAATTCCGTCGCTGATAAAGATTTAGCGGCGGAATATTTCGTCGGTAAATCAACCGCGAAAATAGTGGCGGTAATTAAACGAATATTCGAGGAATATTCGTTTTAGCGGCGGAATTTAGCGGCGGAATTAAATTTCGTCGCTAAATTTGACGCCAAAATAATTCCGATGCTAAAGCTTATATTCCGCCGCTATTTAGCGACGGAATGAATCCGTCGCTGATAATTCCGTCGCTAAACCACCTGTTTATGGTAGTGTTCAAGGTCTCCCTGACGGTTAATGAACTTGACGCATTGATGGAGAGTGGAAGCTATGGCTTTCATGTGATGTAGCCAAGGGCGTCCCAACAGCCGTGAATTCGGGCGAATGTCCATTACATGGAATTTTGCTGGCACCTTTTGGGTTTCGAACCAGAGCTCTAGAGTCACCGTCCCCAGGATAGGACGAGACGTGCCGTCGTAGGCCTTGACAGTCTGGGTAGATGGGATCATGTGCCTTTCATTGATGCGTAGGGCCCACATCATGCTGAGGGGAAGGACGTTAAAGGCTGATCCGTTGTCCACAATACCCCGGGGAGTGATATGGTGTTGAGCCGGAGAGTGATGTACAGGGCTTCATTGTGTCCGGAGGCTTCTCTTGGCAGGTCTTCGTCGCAGAAGGTGATCATACTACCATATATCAGGGGATCATAGATTTGGTCTCTATCCGGAGAAGGAGAGTCATCAAGCCATCCGTTTCCTGTCTTTCTCTTGCGAGGTAAAGCTTTTGCTGAGGCCTCAAGGTTGTGTTGAGGCTGTTTGTGGCGGTTGCCTCCCTTGGCCAGCACATTGATTGAGTGCGAGTGCCAAACTGGCTTTGATCTTTCTTTGTCGGCACGTGCTCGGAAGTTGGACAAATTGAACCTTGGCTGTTTCCGCAGGGGATTTGGCTTCTAGCTGGCAGTGAAATTACCCAGATCTGAGGTACTCTTGTGTCCCAAGGTCTGAACTCTGTTGTCAGCAGGACTTTTCGGCCTTCTAACCCCTGTTTGTTATAGAGCGGCATGGCCTGAAAGAAGGGAGGACTGGCTGGAGTAGAGTACGTAGTAATCGAACCTTCCGAATGACTCTCCGAGTGTACCCACACTGGTATCACCGGCTTCGAACCTTTCTTTCAATTTCTGCTGGGAGGAAGCTTTCTTCTTCTTAGGTGGGCGGTCCTCGCTTATCCAATCTTGATAGTCCCTTTCGAGGCAATCGGGGCAGTCACAGATATCCCACCAAATGTGCTCGGCAAGCGGTGGTGGATTTGGGACCTCGGGTTGCGTGCTAGAATGACTACGAGCTGAACCCGGTCTGGGGAGATTTACCGTGGGCTCACCGGGGAAGCAAATGGTTGGATTCGCCGAGTAATGAGAGGCATTAGGATCCGTGGAAACAGCACATATTTGTCCTTTAGGGAGCCCCTCGAGTTGGGGATTGCCAATGTTCCGAAATGACGTGTGGCTTCTTCGATCCAGCTCGCTTTGTTTATTCCGGCGTTCCTCAAGAGACGATGGCTAACCACATTTCCTCCGTTGTTCCCAATCTTCATTCTCTCCACCGATGTTTGCAACCGGTATCATCTTGAGAGGGGACGCCCGACGGTTGCCGAGGCATACCGAACCGATCCATCCTTGGCTAGTTGGAATGGTGGAGCTTTGAAACTGTTTGGGAGCTAGGCGGCACTGTACGTCGACGGGCGGGAGTTCCTGCGGTGGTGGCATAGGAAGCCGAGGGTGGTATCCCGGGACGATTGAGAGTGGGAGTAGGACTTTCTTCATTCTTTATGGTAAAAGTTCCATCGGGATTGAGGACTCCGACGCCCAAACCACGGCTCCCGAAGGCCCCGGAAAGGTTGTCCATTTGAGCTTCATGTCGCAGCCTCATACATTCTACCAACCGGATCCAATGTTGATGCGTACGAGGGATTAGGGAGGCGGAGTGATGTTGTCCCCATCGTTACCGAGGCGATGCGGACATTACGAAACCCGGAGTCGGAACAAATGGTGAAGCCGATGATGCGCTTGACTCTTCCCAACCGATCAAACGGTGACCGGCGCCCGAAACCAAGCTTTGTGAGGAGGTGCGGGGAAAAGACACGGGGTTCGAGATATTTGGGAGTGAAGGAGGGTAGGTGTTTGGGCTTAGGGCTCATGCAACATGCAGTTATTTGTTCTTGTTTACTTAAAACGTATTTTATTAACCTAATCGGTTGGAAAAGATTGCTCTTCTTTTTGCAAACTATTCGATTCTGGATCGGTGGGCCCCGTCACTACGCTGCGGACCCTCAACCTGGTAACCCCGAACAAGGGTTCCGCGGGCAAGCGAGTCCCACCGACCGAAAAGAAAACGATCCTAAAGTCTCAAGGGTAATCTAGTCTTAACGAGCATTCGATGTAAATTACTACGGACGGAGGCGACGTCAAAGGTCGAGATCATGTCCGTAGGGCTCGACGAAAAGTCGGCATGGCTCGGACGGATAAACGTCCATAATTGATCTTGACCCGTCGTTAGTTAGGCCGTAATTAGACATGGAATAATCATTAATCCTTGATGACTCAGTGTCATGCCGGGAGTCGGGGCATAAGTGTAAGTACCCAAATCCGGATCGTCCAAATCCGTCAGAAAGTTAACCGAAATCCGTTAACTGGCCCGCTCCAGGTTAACCGAAACTCGTTAAACTCCCCGTTGCCGTGCCAACGAGACGTCCCGGGACTGTCCCGTGCATCCCGACGTCGAACCGTACTTAACACGTGTCATCACACGTAAAAGTACGTCTTTCCCGGAAAAACGCACTTTCCGGGGGCATTTCGGACATTTTCCGGACTGTTATTTTAAAAAACGGACAAAACCGGGACCAGGGAACAAACTCCCACATGATTTGGTGACTCGGAGGGCACGTGGCGGCCATGCCACCTCCCTCTAGTCACTCTTCAATCACAAATCAA
Source organism: Adenophora triphylla var. japonica (assembly GCA_022495995.1). Taxonomy (NCBI): domain Eukaryota; kingdom Viridiplantae; phylum Streptophyta; class Magnoliopsida; order Asterales; family Campanulaceae; genus Adenophora; species Adenophora triphylla. The sequence continues at coordinate 23,750 of JAFEMH010002488.1, forward strand.
GGCCAAAAGACCAAAATACCCCTGATTTGCAAGCCAAGTCCGTAGGACTCCTGTGCACATTTTACGAAATTGCCGGCAAGTCCTTCAAATTCTCAAAATACCACAAAACCCCCTGGATTCGAGGCAAAGTCCGTCAGGACTCCTCGCATTTTCACCTATAAATAGAAATGGTACATCAAAGCCGAAAGAGGGACTTTTAACCCAAAATTCACCATCCACACGGCCCAAACCGGTTTACACCCCTTCCGAGCTTCCGTTACGTCTCGATTCGCGTGAAACCTTCGTATTTCGATCAAATATGCCCCTTACTACTTCGAAACAACCTTTTGAACTACTTTCCGTGTCCCGTACACACCTTCCGAGCCAAAGGAGTCGACCCTAGCCATAGGTATAACTCCCTCTCTCTAAATCTCTCGTTAGTCTCGGTTTTACGCGCCGGTCGCTACAACCGTTTCGAACAACATTATCAAAATGTAGACGCCTCCGTCTAACGGGGTCCGATACGTTTTAGCCCCTCGATCCTCTTCTCTTTCCGTAAGAGAAGTAATCACGGGTTAAAACGGCGTTCCGACCCCGTTCCGTTTACTTTTATCGTCATTTACCAATTCCGGATCGATCGATCCGTTGATCGTCATTTAATTTCTGTCATTTACAAATCCGAGCCGATTGGCCTCGTTGATCGTCATTTACAAATCCGAGCCGATTGGCCTCGTTGATCGTCATTTACGATTCCGGATCGTTTGATTCCGTTGACACTGCTTTAAATCTTGTCATTTACAAGTCCAGACCCGTTTGGATCGTGATAGTATTTACTTTTCAAAGTCACGTCGCAACCCGATTCGTTGATCGCATATCATTTAAAACGCATTTTTCCCGTAAAAATCGTTAACAATGTAATGCCCGGTTCAAAACCGGAGTTCGTCCGTCGAACTCTCTTTCAAAACTCGCGACATGACGTTTGGCCTCCAAACGCTCATCTTCAAACTAAAAGCCGCCATTTGACACTCAAAATCATTTAATACGCATTTTTCCCGTAAAAATCGTTAACAATGACTCGCCCGGTTCAAAAAACCGGAGTTCGACCTTCGAACTCCTTTTCAACTCAAAGTCGACGTTTGCCACGCAAACGCTCATTTCAACTCAAAATCGACGTTTGCCACGCAAACGCTCATTTCAACTCAAAGTCGACGTTTGCCACGCAAACGCTCATTTCAAACTCAAAATCGACGTTTGCCACGCAAACGCTCATTTCAACTCAAAACCGACGTTTGTCATTCAAACGCTCGTCTTTTCAAACAAAGTCACCTAATCAACGTTTGACATTCAAACCAAGATTAAGCTTGTCATTCAAGCCCCCATTTCAAAACACACACACACACACACGTTTTCGAGAAAGGTAGAAAGACTCGTCATGCGAGGCGTTTCGGGCGATCTCGTAATACTCTACCCGAAACGTAACGTGACCTCCGAACCTAACAATCTCTGGTACTCAAAGCTTTTTACTCGTTTTTTGCTGCCATAAAAATGATCCCCATTTTCAAAGCCTTTTCCTAAGTTTTTGCTACCAATAAAAACGACACCATTTTCAATAGCCGTTTCTCAACGTTTGGGCTCAAAATACAAAAACCGCGTGGCGACTCCTCATTTTTCCTTCCCATGAAGCGAGGTCTCAGACACCAACCCTCCGCGAAAGACAACCGCGTTTCGCGCCCGCGCGAAATCCCGGGTAATTTCAGTTGGCGACTCCGCTGGGGAAAAGATACTTTTTTCAAAACTACCGTTGTTTTCTAAAAAGCCTTCCGTGGGTCAAACTTTCGTTTACCCTTCCTCGTTTTCGTGTGTGTGAGTTCCTTTAAACCTCGAACGGTTTTTTTCAAAAGGCATTACATTGTCGACTTTTCAAAATTTATCATGTTTGTGCATTCCCATTCATGCTTGATTTTCATGAAGTCTTTTGAACTGTGCATCATAAATTCTTTAAGACAGATTCTGAAAAAAATCTCTGTTTTACTCAGAAAAAAAGAATTTTAGTGACCGCACACTACGCGCACTTCTTTGCCTCGGAACACCGCACTTCACGTGCACTTGCGCCTCGGTACACTTGCACACTGACCCCTAACCGGGATGGCCTTATCGGTTGCACTCCGATTGGTGCCGAGACACCTTTCGGGGGCGCACGCGGTCGTCCCAAACATCCCATCCTAGCCCGTGTAAGCCATGAACTCTTTGTGTCACACTTTGTCCAAGACCCCTGTTGGTTTTTGGCTTAGCTCGTGTCATAAAGCCTAAGTGTATGTTTTTTACGCCGGGCCCGCTCAGTCAAGCTCGAGAGTTTGAGACCAAAGGTCGTTCAGACCCGAAGTCTTGAGCTCTTCGGCCTTGACTTTGACGGAGCTCTGTAGAAAAATATGCAGAAGGTTCAATGTGACGCCGTGTCACCAAACCTCGCCGTATGTATCGTGCCGGCCACAACTTGGCCAACGCTAAAAAGCTAAGGTCTCTCGCACAAGCGAGTCGGGAGAGGTCATGCCCAAATTTTGGCACGATCCACCGCCTTAACTTAAGGACGTTGACTTCGGCGTGGCCGTACGTCACACACGTTGAAAGTTTGCGTGATCGGCTAGCCTTAAGTTCACTTTTTCCTTTGTCGGTGGAACTCGCTTGCCTTATCGGACCTCGCTCGGGATAGTCCGTCTGAGAAAGATGATCTACAATGGAAACGAGGGGCTTATAAGCGTAGTGACGAGATCCGATTAGAGCTCTAGGATTAGTTGCGAAAAGAAGACCCGCTCTTTTCCAACCGATTAGGACTACGAGAAAACGCGCTTTAAGTAAACATTAATCGGTAAGCGCACATTGCACAAGCCCGAAACCTTGAGCCAAATCCCCTTTTAAAGCCTAAACCCTTCCTTTCGTTCCTGCGGCGACGAGAAAGTGGTTCGATTTCCGGGTCGGCGCCTTGCCGGGATCACCAGATTACGGCGGCGTCGAGACGGTTCTTCGGTTCCCTCGGTTCCCTCGGCCAGAATTTCCGACATGTCTAGCTCACCGAGAAATCGTGACGGGGAAGGACCCCCGCCACCGTAACGGATATGACTTTGGAAGAAGCCATCCGGGCTTGTGAGGTTCACGAGGCGAGAAGAAGATCGGCGGGAATTTCGTGGTACGGCTTACGAATGAGCGTGGTATAGCGGCTATCCCCGGTCAGACGGTACTTTTGTCTGGTCGAGGATGACGATTCCCCGAAACCGGTTCACAAACCTTCAACCGGGTTCCTCCCCGCCAACTTACGGGATGCCTTCCCGACGAGGAAGCAGTAGGCCTAGGCTCCATGTTGCCACCTCTCGGGGCAACCACTGTCATTTTTAGCCGGCCAGTGCTACTCCCATCACTCAATATCACCGGCGCACATTGGACCATCTCGAGGATGCCAATATTCCTCAATACCCTCCCGGGTTCGTCCCGTTGCCTATACACGAATCCACTAAACAGGGACAAACCCCGTCTGATTCGAGAAAAGGCTCCCGTATATTCTCATATATCAAGCCTTCCACCTCCAATCACTACCGCTCACGTGGTAGCACCGTCGCCGAGCCTCACGGTCCACCCTTGGACCCGACCTTAGCCTGGATGGTCGAGCGGATGAAAGACACGAAAGCCACCATGAGCGGCTCAAGCGGGAAACGCTCAAATCCGCGAGATCAGGGAATGGTCACGCCTCTCCCTGCCCAAGTTCGGAATCTGGGAGATGGACCGATTCGACGGAACCGAATGTCCTCAAACGCACGTCGATACCTACGTTCTCGGCATGAGAGCAAAAGGAGCAACCCTCCGGCAAATGGCCGACCACTTCCGGCATACGCTCAAAAGTTCGGCGTTACGATGGTTTACGAGGTCGAAGCTGCGGATCGCCACACACAGGAACAGATCGGTAACATCTTCTGGAGCAGTACCGATCCAACTTAGAGTGGGAAACAAGTCGCGAGGACTTAATCACCCTTTGAGCGAAGCGGATGAAAGTGTTGGGGAATTCTACAAGAGGTGGAGGTGGAAACTCTCAGAGATCATGGAGCCGCTCTCAGATGAACAGATGCGGATCTTGAGTCTGCTTAAGACCGTCCATCGAGAACTCTCATCGGATCATCATTTCTTCCCGGATCTCGGGCCATGGTCAATGCCGGCTCACGGTTCGAGAAGGATCTCAAGGAAAAGTTGGCTCTTGCCACGGCCATACGAGATACCGCTCAGCGGTTGCATTCAATCCCGCCTTGCCGGCCCCGTGAGGAAAGATACGTGCATCGGACTACATCCATCGGGGACAACGGTCGGGTAACGAAACCCGGTCCCACAAAGCAACAATTCTACTCGAAGCGACTGCCGTACACTTCGACAAGTTGGACATGCCCTGAGCAAGATCTTTGGAAGGGTTAATCGGAGGGTCTCCTTAAACCCGTTGCCAATTACAAACCCAAGAATCCCGTAGCCAATGCGGACAAGAGCAAATCTTTGCGCCTTCCATCGGTATCACGGCCATACCAGACAAGCTGTTTGGGGTTACGATACGAAATCCGAACTTGATAGAAGAAGGCAAGTTGGAGCGCCCCGTGGGCCCAATACGATCGGAAACCCTTTTAGAACAATAACGACGTGAATTCCATTGAGTGGGTGCCCAAGAAGAGTGCCGCGAGAACCGGTTTCTCCGCCTCTTTCTTTTGGATCCTCCTCTAATGTCCACATCGGCTACGATGTTTGTGGCCCACTCACTTTGCACAGGTACGAGTCTAGAAAGCGGTCAGGAGCAATCCTCAGAGAAAACAAAAGAAGAAATCCTCTCAACGGCAGGCGAGAGAAAGATACGAAGGCAGGGACACCGGTGTAGGTACACTCGGAGAACCTTAGGGAGGTTCGACTACTACGTCTTGTACTCCGGCCAGTCCTCCTTGCCTCCGAGGCCATGCGGCTTTAGAGCAAACGGGGGTGGGAAAGCCGAAAAGTCCACTGAAACCGGAATTCGAGACCCAGGACACCGGAATACCTCGAGATCTTGGTAATCTTCTTGCCCGATCGGAAGCCTAATCCCCGCGGGATCGGCCAAGATTCAATTTGTCCGGCTTAGAGCTCGGACCAGGTAAAGGAAGATCAAAGTCGGCTTGGCACTCGCGCTCGATCAATGTGCTAACCAAGGCGGCAACCGCCACAGCGGCCTCAACACAATCCAGAGGTTCCGGCCAAGGCTTTACCTCGCAAGAGGAAGACAGGAAACGGATGGGTGGATGACTCTCCTTCTACGGATAGAGGCGAGATCTACGACTCCCGTGCAGTATGGCGGTATGATCACGTTACGTGACGAAGACTTACCGAGAGATGCCTCGGGGCACAACGAAGCTGCATGCATCACTCTCAAGCTCAACACCATATCACTCCCGGAGTATTGGTAGATAACGGGTCGGCCGTTAATGTTCTCCCTCTCGGCATGATGCGAGCCCTCCGTATCAATGAAAGCCACACGATTCCGTCTACTCGGACTATCGAGGCCTACGACGGCTCGTCTCGTCCCATCACAGGGACGGTGACTCTGGAACTACGGTTCGAAACCCCGAATGGTGCCGGCAAAATTCCACGTGATGGACATTCCATCCGAGTTCACGGCTCTTTTGGGACGCCCTTGGCTACACCACATGAAAGCCATAGCTTCCACTCTCCATCGGTGTGTTAAGTTCATTAACGGCGGGGAGATCTCGAAGTCATCAGGGGATAGTTTCCTCATAGGAAACGAAGCGAGACGATGGCGGCGTGTCCGCACTCGAGCGCAAGGTTACCTCCTTCGAATCAACCAAGGGACTATCGGGGCAAATCTCATCGAGAATCCCTCGAGTCGGAGATGCTAACTATGTAAACGTACTCGAGCGGGCGGACCACGAAGCGATCCGATACATCAAGTTCAGCTGTCGTTTCCAACATTTGGAGCGGGTGGAAGGAAACGGCGAATATCGCCATGATGCGGGCACATAAACCCCCGATCTCCAATCGGAGATTCGTCGGCATTCTCCAAACCAACTCTCTGGCCCCGCCCAGTGAAGAGATCTTTGTGATAAAGGTCAGCAAGCACCGCCATTCTCGTGATGAATGCATGGAAGTTGTATGGGACGTCCTCCACGAGGAACGACCCATTGTACCCTCTTCTCCAACGAAGAGCATGATGTTTTCCTAGTTTGCTCCGGCAACGCAACCGGACGCAATACGTCCCTACGTTTGGATTGAACCGTCGAGATGACGATGAATCGGGACTCTCGGAGTCGAGGACGCGGCGGACCGCGGGCGGACCTGCTGCATTCACATGCTCGGTTTTGAGGACGGAACTCCTTCCGATCGGGTCACCTACGACCAAGGTTCCAATACCATGGAAATTGTCAAGCTCAACGTCCGGTACGGGCGGCTATCAGACAATTGGAAGCAAGCTGGTTGACACGACGAAGAATCCCTCGATCAAGTGGGCGACGACTTCGTCGACATCATCTATTCCGAGATATCTGATGAAGCGAGGATCCGGTCCTTATCGTCGGTACGCAATACCAAGGTCACCCTCGGCTTGCTGCTCATGGTAAACGAGGCTTTGGCCAAGCGAGCTCGAGCTCATCACTACTTCCAGTACCGGCCCGGTGGCAACCGGCCCGTGCCGTCGGTCAAGCTTATACCCTCAGCGCCGCGAGGCGAGGGCAACCGAAGGAGACCAAGCTCCTCACCTGCTACGAGTCGAGATCAACCTCGGGAACGCTTCGGCGGCCACCCCGAAAACATACGTGAAAGTCTTCCCCGCAAGGCGAGTCGGCTTCCGAGCATAGGAAATGACCACCTCGGCATCAACATGCTCCGGTTCGATTCTACTCCCAGTAGTCACGGCCGGATTCGAGACATCACCGCGATCATTGCTAGCTACGATAGACTTGGCGATCGAGCGAGATCACGAGGCTGTCAACATTGCGAGAATTCAATACCCCGTGGGGTCAATCAAGCAAATATGGGCGAATTTCTTGGTAATCGAGATCAAGGAAGGCCGCATGGAATGTCCCTGGTCCGACTTCCTTCGTCAACGTAATCCAAGTGTTTCCGCCATTCGGCGATTTGAATGTAATCACGGTTACGGACACTAGTCGGATGATGCGCACCTACGGAGGCGCTTAGCTCTCGCGAGGAAAGCCCTCATGGAACTAGCCGCTCAAGAAAGTCGTCTTTGGGACGAAGACCAAGCTCGAAAGACCTACGGGGACCAAGCCCTTAAAGTGTCACGGGCGGCTTCGGACGAAAGCTAGAGGCCACTCTAGACCGGTTCGACCTCAAGAGTTTTGCTCATGGCAACTTCCCGGACTACCGTCTGTTCTCATCCAGCCCCTGCGCCCGAGGGTGGTCGACGGTCCCGATGACCTAGGAGATGGAACGACACGGCGAAACGAATCCCAGCGCTTACCTTCCCGGGAAAGCAAGTTCTCTGTGAAAGCGACGGCGAAGACGATGAAACCATTCTCTTCCAAGCCGGGCATGAAGTCAACAAAGCCGGACTCCCGAGGTCTGGGAGGATGGGAACGGATCATTTCCGCACTCAAATTGAAAGGCCAACTCGGGGAGGAAGGTCTATTTAAAAACAAGAGGAAGATGGAAATTCGTCTCGAGCAACTACTCGGGGAAATTCCACGGTGAGGCATTCGTTTTACGAAACGGTCAAGCTGGGCGGCTTAACCGGTCACATGGGCGAGATGTTCGGGAAGCCGTGTACTCACCTTGACATACCGCCGCTCGAGATAAAGCGAGAGGAGAAAACTCTCCCCGATGGAGGTTTACCTAGGCTGCGCACGCGGTTCAAAGAAGCAGCTATTCTCACATGGGAAGAAACGCGAGGCACTAACTCTCGACGCGAGCTCATTGCAAGAAGGTTGATCTGGGCCCGGAGCGGAGGAAAACTAGCAAACCACGAGTATCGCCGGACCCAACTCGAATGCCACGAGTATGCTCGGCAAGAAGGAAAGGAACGCGATATACCGTGAAGAGATCAAGGAGACCGTTCGCTTGAGCCGAGAACTCTCCAACCTCCCCGGAGGGTCGGCCAGCACGATTCGGATTCGAGGCAACCCTTTGTTGTGCACGACATTCGAACAAGCTGCGTCAAGCGCAGGCTACCTCCCGAGAGGCACCCGAAGCCGGTATCTGGGACGAGAATCCGTCAAGGCTGCCGAAGCTCAGGAATTCATCCACAATCAATGAGTTGAGGAAGACATATGGCCCTATGCTACGAGGAATCCTCCTCTAACTATGGCTCAACTCGGAGCGGCTGTTCGAAGGGACCAAACGATGTCGGCGTCCTAACCCGATCGGGTCAAATCCATGCATTACCACCTAAGGCCACCAAAAAGCCGACGGAGCTAGAATTGCAATCCAGGCCGGCCCGAAGACGCAAATTCCTTGAAAGAGGACCCGATCCTCACTCGGCTCAAGCGGACTCGGGCGAACATTTCCCTTTGGTCTCTGCTCACCTCTTCGTATCCTCACAAGCTCAAGCTAGAGGAAAGCTGGCCCGTACCATGGTCCCAGTGGGCCATGACCCCGAGATGAAGTCATTCGGATGATCGGCAACATCCACTATGGCAACATTATCACCTTCACGGATTTGGACCTTCCAAAATTTGGGGCGATCACAATGAGCCGCTCTACATCACGGTCCAGTGGACGAGCGTCGCCTTCCGCGTGTTGGTAGACGGAGGTTACGGAATGAATGTCTTGCCCGCCAAGATGATGGACACTGCTTGACATCAAGCCCACGAGATCTTAAGCCTTCGGTCCCACCTTTGTCGAGGCCTATGACTCTACTTCCCGTACGGTTCTCGGGGTTGCTACTCTTAACATGGGTTCGGCAAGCGGATGATCCCCACCGAATTCAAGTGTTGGACATTCCAATCACTTTCACGGCCGTCTGGGCGTCCTGGCTGCATCAAATCAATGGCGTGGCATCCACCCTTCATCGGTGCCTCAAGTTCATGCAAGGCAACGAGCTAACCACGATCTACGGCGACAGGCGTCACCAGGGGACCGGCACCAACGACATTCCGGTGTTAGAAATCAAGCATAATGACGACATGCCATTAAGCTTGGATTCACTCTGGAGACCTCGAAGATCCAAATATGCAACGTGGACCTTCCACTTTGTCTCACGATCGAGATTCCTCCCGCCATGAGGATGATGAAACTCATGAACTTCATCCCGGGAGCGGGGCTCGGCAAAAGGCTGCAAGGCCAACACCAAGTTATTGAAGTCGAGACCACACCACGGTCCGGGGGCTTGGCTACGTGCCAACACCGGGTGACATCAAGGAAGACAAAGGCTCGCCGCGCACAAGGCGGCCGGCCCAAAGGGGAACCTCCCAGCCTTGCACCCAATCTCCGAGCCTTACGGCTTTGACCTCGCTCATTACTTCACGAGGCAGACGAGCGGGCGAGGGGACCGACAAGGGAAGCAAGCAGCGAGCGAGGGGCCAAGCAAAGGGAAGCAAACAGCGAGCGAGGGGGCCGGCGCGGAGCAAACAATGCCCGAGCGAGGGGCCGACAGAGGCTGATGAAGATGAGAAAGAAGCGAGGATAGTCGACGCGAGACTACGGGAAGAATGGAACAGCTAGCACGGACCTCAGCGTTTGAGAGGACTCAAAGCTAATCCGATAAGGGGAGCGTTCCTCGACATCACGGCTCTACTGGACCAAGCTGCCACCACGGATCCGGCCACATGAGTACACATTGAGGAATCCCGAGACTTGGAGGAGCAACTCAGGTACTCTCCATGGGAAAGCAAGTTGTTCGGATCGGCCGGCGAGGCAACATTCGAGACGGTAAGTCCAAAGCGAAGGAACCGAGTTCATAGAGGATGCTCTCGGTGGACCCGGCTCTACGAGTACGTTTGAAGAAGTCATGGAGTTGCCAAACTTGATCGGCGGGGCTCAGAAGCAATAGCATGATCGCCATGATTGGGACGGCGAAGCCCAAGCCTCTCGATCCCGCACCCTCATCAAGCATCCGGCAATGCCGGCTGAAGAATTGGGTAACTTTCACTTAGGACCGAGGGCAAGCCGGGCGGGGTGGAAGACAAGTGGGCCCGCGCCACATCTCCCTAAACCCGGTCTCGAAACCCTGCGAGTCGGTCCTTGTCGAGTCCGAGTCCTGCGAGTCATCCAGCGGCCTTACGCCGGAGGACTATAATGTTGTAGCCAATCATGTATTCCCGTTCTTGTGTAATGAAAAGTCGACCTTTCGGAGTATCCTCTCATTGCCACTTTAACAAGCGATAAGTTAACAAACAACTTAAAGACGTTAATAACTCAATTGATAAAGAAGCGAGACACATTAAACGAACAATACATTAAAGAAGTTCTCGAGCGTGTAGTTGACCAAGAGGACAACCGGGCCCAAGTGCCGAAGAGGTTATGACCAAAGTGAACTGGGGTCGGTGCAAGAGCCTAAAGAGACACAAGTGGGCGGTTTCTTCGCCGATGCGGAAAAGGAAGCCACGATAAACCTCCTCAGGGAGTATGTTGACGTGTTCGCTGGTCATATCGGGACATGCCGGGACTCGATCCCTCAATCGTGGAGCACGAATTCCCCTGGATCCCGAATCCAAGCACATCAAACGGAAGGCTGCGCAAGATCAAGCGAGTGGTCCTTGCAAGTTAAAGAAGAAATTGAGAAAATGCTCGAGTTGGTTTCATCGAGTGATTGAGTACCCGACTTGGCTCTCCAACATCGTGACGGTCACCAAGGCCAACGGAAAGGTCGAGATCTTTGCGTGGATTTTCGGGATCTCAACAAGGCCAGCCCTAAGGATGATTTCCCACTTGCCTAACATCGACATCTTTGAGTCGACACCACGGCAAATTTCGAAGTAAAGTCCTTCGTGGACGGGTTTCTTTGGATACAACCGGTCAAGATGTCCGAGGAGGATCGAGGCCAAGGCTGCCTTCACCACTCCATGGGGGACATGCGTTACACGGTCATGCCGTTCGGTCTAAGAAACGGCTGGGGCTACTTACCGGCGAGCTGCAATGACCACTTTTCCATGACATGATTCACAAAGAAATCGAAGTATATGTCGACGACATGATCATCCACTCAAGGGATCGGACATGCGGCACATGACGGATGCGAGGAAGTTCTTCAACGGACTCGAGAAAACACTCCATGAGGTTGAACCGGCAAAGTGCACCTTCGGCGTCAAGCGCGGCAAGGTGCTTGGGGTACATGGTTACGAGAAAGGGGTATCGAAGCCGTCCCGGGAAAATCAAGGCCATCATCGACATGAAGCCGCCTCAAACCACTGACGAAGTGAAAAGCTTCATGGGAAGACTTGATTACATCGGTCGCTTCATCAACCGGTTGACATCTCTCTGCGAGCCCTTGTTCAAGCGATGAAAAAGAATGCCGACATCAAATGGGACTCAGAGTGCCAAACGGCTTTCGAGAAGATCCAAGACCTACTTGGTTAATCCCCCAGGTACATTGCCCGCCACATGAAGACAAGCCACTACACCTATATCGACGATGAGACACGTCTATCGGAGCAATGCGGCACAAGAACAAGAAAGATTCCAAGGTTGAGCATGCAATCTACTTCGTAAGCCGAAAGCTTCAAGAAGTGAACTCGGCTACTCGGCATCGAGAAAACCTGTACCACCTTGGTATGGGTAGTCGGGAAGCGAAACACTACATGCGGTCGCATTCGGTACTCTGGTCTCCAAAGTGGACCCAAGATCCAGATATCTCTTTTGACAAGCCATCCTGTCAATGCGGCTAGCCAAGTGGTCATTCTTCTGGTGAGTTCGACATCAAGTACATGGTGGAAAATCGACAAGGGCGAGTAATGGCGAGATCACTCTCAAACTCAACACCATATCACTCCCGGAGTATTGGTAGATACTTGGGTCAGGCCCAGTTAATGTCCTCCCTCTCGGCATGATGCGAGCTCTCCGCATCCATGAAAGCCATTTGATACCGTCTACTCGGACTATCAAGGCCTACGACAACTCGTCTCGTCCCATCACAGGGACGGTGACTCTGGAACTTTGGTTCGAAACCCGAATGGTGCCGGCAAAATTCCACGTGATGGACATTCCATCCGAGTTCACGGCTCTTTTGGGACGCCCTTGGCTACACCACATGAAGGCCATAGCTTCCACTCTCCATCGGTGCGTCAAGTTCAATCAACCGACGAGGAGATCTCGAAGTCATCAGGGGACGGTTTCCTCATAGGAAAGCAGCGAGCACGGTAATAGCGTGTCCGCACTCGAGCACGGGGTTACCTCCTTCGAATCAACCAAGGGACTATCGGGGCAAATCTCATCGAGAATCCCTCGAGTCGGGAGATGCTAACTATGTAAACGTACTCGAGCGGGCGAGACCACAGAGCGGTCCGATACATCAAGTTCAGCTGTCGTTTCCAACACTTGGAGCGGGTGGAAGGAAACGTTGAATATCGCCATGATACGGGCACATAAACCCCCGATCTCCAATCGGAGATTCGTCGGCATCCTCCAAACAAACTCTACGGCCCCGCCGGGTGAAGAGGTTTTTGTGATCAAGGTCAGCAAGCACCGTCATTCTCGTGATGAATGCATGGAAGTTGTATGGGGCGTCCTCCACGAGGAACTACCCATTGCACCCCTCTTCTCCAGCGAAAGAGCATGATGTTTTCCTAGTTTGCTCCGGCAACGCAACTGGCCTTGATACGTCCCTACACACTGGATTGAGCGATCGGATGACGATGAATCTGGACTCTCACGGAGTCGAGGACGCGCGGACCCGCAGCGGACCTCCGCATTCACATGCTCGGTTTTGAGGACGGAACTCCTTCCGATCGGGTCACCTACGACCAAGGTTCCAATACCATGGAAATTGTCAAGCTCAACGTCGGTACGAGACGGCTATCCGACAATTGGAAGCACGTGATTCACGCAGCGAGGAATCCCTCGATCAAGTGAAGGACGACGACTTCGTCAATATCATCTATTCCGGGTATCTGATGAAGCGAGGATCCCGTCCTTGTTATCGGTCTGCAACACCAAGGTTACCCTCGATGGCCCTTTGCTCATGGTAAACGAGGCACGGCAGCGAGCTCGAGCTCGTCCCTACTTCCAGTACCGGCCCGGCGGCAACCGGCCCGTGCCGTCGGTCAAGCTTATACCCTCAGCGCCGCCAAGGCCGAGGGCAACGGCAAAGGAGACCAAGCTCCTCACCCTGCTACAAGTCGAGATCAACCTCGGGAACGCTTCCACCGGCCACCCCGAAAACATACGTGAAAGTCTTCCCCAGGGCGAGTCGGCTTCCGACACGGAAATGACCACCTCGGCATCAACATGCTTCGGTTCGATTCTGCTCCCGGCCGTCACGGCCGGATTGAACATCACGCCAATCGGCATAGCTTTGATAGACTTGGCGATCGAGCGAGATCACGAGGCTGTCAACATTGCGGGAATTCAATACCCCGTGGGGTCAATCAACAGAGATATGGGCAAACTTCTTGGTGATCGAGATTAAGGAAGGACGCATGGAATGTCCCGGTCAGGCTTCCTTCGTCAATGTAATCCAAGTGTTCCCGCCATTCGGCGATTTAAATGTAATCACGGTTACGGACACTAGCCGGACGATGCGCACCTACGGAGGCTGCCTAGGTCTCGCAAGGAAAGCTCTCGTGGAGCTAGCCGCTCAAGAAAGTCGTCTTTGGGACGAAGACCAAGCTCGAAAGACCTACGGGGACCAAGCCCTTAAAGTGTCACGGGCGGCTTCGACGAGAGCTAGAGGCCACTCTAGACCAATTCGACCTCAAAAGTTTTGCTCATGGCAACTTTCCGGACTACCGTCTGTTCTCATCCAACCCCTCTGCCGACGAGGGTGGTCAACGGTCCCGATGACCTAGGAGATGGAACGACACGGCGGAGCGAATCCCGGCGCTTACCTTCCCGAGGAAAGCAAGTTCTGCTGTGAAAGCGACGGTGAAGACGATGAAACCATTCTCTTCCAAGCCGGGCATGAAGTCAACAAAACCGGACTCCCGAGGGTCTGGGAGGATGGGAACGGATTATTACCGCACTCAAATTGAAAGGCCAACTCGGGGAGGAAGGTCTATTTAAAAACGAGGAGGAGGATGGAAATTCGTCTCGAGCAACTACTCGGGGAAATTCCACGGTCTACGGCCTTCATTTACGAAACGATCAAGCTGGGACGGCAACCGGTCACATGGGCGAGATGTTCGGGAAGCCGTATACTCACCTTCCGACATACCCGCCACTCGAGATAAAGCGAGAAGAAAACTCTCCCCAATGGAGGTTTACCTAGGCGCCGCACGCGGTTCAAAGAAGCAGCTATTCTCACATGGGAAGAAACGCGAGGCATTAACTCTCGGCGCGAGCTCCATTGCAAGAAGGTTGATCTGGGCCCGAGTGGAGGAAAACTAGCCAACCACGAGTATCGCCGGACCAAACTCCAGGCGCCCACAGTATGCTCGGCAAGAAGGAAAGGAACGCGATATACCGTGAAGAGATCAAGGAGACCGTTCGTTTGAGCCGAGAACTCTCCGGCCTCCCCGGAGGGTCGGCAACGCACGGTTCGATTCGAGGCAATCAGCATTTGTGCCGCGACATTCGAACGGCTACGTCAAGCGTAGGCTACACTCCCCTTGAGAGGCACCTAAGCCGGTATCTGGGACGAGAATCCGTCAAGCTGCCCGAAGCTCAGGAATTCATCCACAATCAATGAGTTGAGGGAAGACGCATGGCCCTATGCTACGAGGAATCCTCCTCTAACTATGGCTCAACTCGGAGCGGCTGTTCGAAGGGACCAAACACGATGTCGGCGTTCTAACCCGATCGGGTCAAATCCATGCATTACCACCTAAGGCCACCAAAAAGCCGACGGAGCCGGGAATTGCAATCCGGCCACGGCCCGAAGACGCAAGTTCCTTGAAAGAGGACCCGATCCTCACTCGGCTCAAGCGGGACTCGGGCGAACATTTCCCTTTGGTCTCTGCTCACCTCCTCTTATCCTCACAAGCTCAAGCTAGAGGAAAGTCGGCCCGTACCATGGTCCCCGTGGGCCTTGACCCCGAGATGAAGTCATTCGAGATGATTGGTAACATCCACTATGGCAACATTATCACCTTCACGATTTGGACCTTCCAAAATTTGGGGCGATCACAATGAGCCGCTTTACATCACAGTCCAGTGGACGAGCGTCGTCTTCCTCGCGTGTTGGTAGACGGAGGTTCCGGAATGAATGTCTTGCCCGCCAAGATGATGGACTGCTTGACATCAAGCCCGAGATCTTAAGCCTTCGGTCCACCTTTGTCGAGGCCTATGACTCTACTTCCCGTACGGTTCTCGGGGTTGCTACTCTTAACATACGGTTCGGCAAGCGGGTGATCCCCACCGAATTCCAAGTGTTGGACATTCCAATCACTTTCACGGCCATCTGGGCGTCCACAGGCTGCATCAAATCAATGGCGTGGCATCCGCGCTTCACCGGTGCCTCAAGTTCATGCAAGGCAACGAGCTAACCACGATCTACGGCGACGGCGTCACCACCAGGGGACCGGCACCAACGACATTCCGAGTGTTAGAAATCAAGCATAATGATGACATGCCATTAAGCTTGGATTCACTCTGGAGACCTCCAAGATCCAAATATGCAACGTGGACCTTCCCCTTTGTCTCACGATCGAGATTCCTCCCGCCATGAGGATGATGAAACTCATGAACTTCATCCCGGGGCTGGGGCTCGGCAAAGGCTGCAAGGCCGGCACCAAGTTATTGAAGTCGAGGACCACACCACGGTCCGGGGGCTTGGCTACGTGCCAGCAGGGCGACATCAAGGAAGGCAAAAGGCTCGCCCGCACGAGCGGCGGCCCACGGGAACCTCCGACGGCACACCCAATCTCCGACCTTACGGCTTTGACCTCGCTCATTACTTCACCAAGGGAACCGACGGAAGCGAGGGGACCAACAAGGGAACGGCAACGGGCGAGGGGACCAAGCAAGGGAGCCGACAGCGGGCGGGGGACCGGCAATGAGCAAACAGCGGGGGGACCGGCGGTGGAGCCCGATGAAGATGAGAAAGAAGCGAGGGATAGTCAACGCCAAGACTACGAAAGAATGGAACGGCTAGCACGGGACCTCAAGCGTTTGAGAGGACTCAAGGCTAATCCGATAAGGGGAGCGTTCCTCGACATCACGGCTCTACCTGGACCAGCGCCACCACGAGTCCGGCATGAGTACACATTGAGGAATCCCGAGACTTGGAGGAGCAACTCGGGGTACTCTCCATGGGAAACAAGTTGTTCGGATCGGCCGCGAGGCCACATTCGAGACGGTAAATCCAAAGCGAAGGAACCGGAATTCATAGAAGACGCTCTCGGTGGACCGGCTCTACGAGTCTGTTTGAAGAAGTCATGGAGTTGCCCAACTTGATCGGCCCGGGGCTCAGACAACGGCATGATCGCCATGATAGGGACGGCGGGAGCCAAGCCTCTCGATCCCGCACCCTCCTCAAGCATCCCGGCAATGCCCGAAGAATTGGGTAACTTTCACCGGACCGAGGGCAAGCCGGGCGGGGTGGAAGACAAGGCTGGGCCCGCACCCACATCTCCCTAAACCCGGTCTCAAACCCTTTGAGTCGGTCCTTGTCGAGTCCGAGTCCTGCGAGTCATCCAACGGCCTTACGCGGAGGACTATAATGTTGTAGCCAATCATGTATTCCCGTTCTTGTGTAATGAAAAGTCGACCTTTCGGAGTATCCTCTCATTGCCACTTTAACAAGCGATAAGTTAACAAACAACTTAAAAGACGTTAATAACTCAATTGATAAAGAAGCGAGACACATTAAAGCGAACAATACATTAAAGAAGTTCTCGAGCGTGTAGTTGACCAAGAGGACAACCGGGCCCAAGCTGCCGAAGAGGTTATGACCAAAGTGAACACAGGGTCGGTCTGAGAGCCTAAAGAGACACCTGAAGTGGGCGGTTTCTTCGCCGATGCGAAAAGGAAGCCACGATAAACCTCCTCGGGAGTATGTTGACGTGTTCGCTGGTCATATCGGGACATGCCGGGACTCGATCCCTCAATCGTGGAGCACCGAATTCCCACGGATCCCGAATCCAAGCACTGTCAAGCAGAAGGCTGCGCAAGATCAAGCGAGTGGTCCTTGCAAGTTAAAGAAGAAATTGAGAAAATGCTCGAGTTGGTTTCATCGAGTGATTGAGTACCCGACTTGGCTCTCCAACATCGTGACGGTCACCAAGGCCAACGGAAAGGTCGAGATCTTTGCGTGGATTTTCGGGATCTCAACAAGGCCAGCCCTAAGGATGATTTCCCATTGCCTAACATCGACATCTTTGAGTCGACACCACGGCAAATTTCGAAGTAAAGTCCTTCGTGGACGGGTTTCTTTGGATACAACCGGATCAAGATGTCAGGAGGATCGAGGCCAAGGCTGCCTTCACCACTCCATGGGGGACATGCGTTACACGGTCATGCCGTTCGGTCTAAGAAACGGCTGGGGCTACTTACCGGCGGGCTGCAGCGACCCTTTTCCATGACATGATTCACAAAGAAATCGAAGTATATGTCGACGACATGATCATCCACTCCAAGGGATCGGACATGCGGCACATGACGGATCGAGGAAGTTCTTCAACGGACTCGAGAAAACACTCCATGAGGTTGAACCCGGCAAAGTGCACCTTCGGCGTCAAGCGCGGCAAGGTGCTTGGGGTACATGGTTACGAAAGAGGTATCGAAGCCGATCCCAGGAAAATCAAGGCCATCATCGACATGAAGCCGCCTCAAACCACGACGAAGTGAAAAGCTTCATGGGAAGACTTCGATACATCGATCGCTTCATCAACCGGTTGACATCTCTCTGCGAGCCCATGTTCAAGCGATGAAAAAGAATGCCGAGCATCAAATGGGACTCAGAGTGCCAAACGGCTTTCGAGAAAATCAAGACCTACTTGGTTAATCCCCCAGTGCGTGCCCGCCACACGAAGACAAGCCACTACTCACGTATCGACGATGAGACACGTCTATCGGGCAATGCTTTGGCACAAGAACGAGAAAGATTCCAAGGTTGAGCATGCAATCTACTTCGTAAGCCGAAAGCTTCAAGGAAGTGAACTCGGCTACTCGGCATCGGAGAAAACTGTACCGCCTTGGTATGGGTAGTCGGGAAAGCTGAAACACTACATGCGGTCGCATTCGGTGCTCTGGTCTCCAAAGTGGACCCCGTCAGATATCTCTTTGACAAGCCATCCTGTCAATGCGGCTAGCCAAGTGGTCATTCTTCTGGCTGAGTTCGACATCAAGTACATGGTCGAAGAAAATCAACAAAGGGCGAGTAATGGCGAGATCGGCTTGCCGACTTCCCGAGCGGTGAACCTAAGGGTCACGATCCGCAATTTCCGGACGACGGAATCTTTTCACTTGACGGCGCAAACCGGCGGCAACTCTTCTTCGATGGGGCAGCCAACAAGAAGGGAATGGCATTGGAATGCTCCTTGTCGATCCCAAGGGCGAGCATACTCCCATAGCCATCAAGTGAATTTTGAAGCAACCAACAATGCGGCGAGAATACGAAGCATGTGCGGCGGGTTTGGAAGCCGCCCTCGGCGCAACATCTTAGAGTTTGGATGTATATGGAGACTCGGCATTGATCATCAATCAAGTATCCAACAAATGGAAGACGGTAGATTCCGGCCTTGAAGTACCACGCGTACATGGAGGAGCTCATTGCTCGGTTCAAGGACATCTCTTTTCACTATTTGCCAAGAGACGGGAACCGCTTCGCGAGCATACAGCAGCCCTCGCCTCTCTTGTCGAAATTCCCGAAGGAAAGCGGTAAAACCCCTCGAGAATAGGCGGACGGGAAACACCCGCCTATTCTTTGTGAGATCGAAAAAGAAAAAGAAACGATCGACGAACCACTGGTACAATCAAATTTACCGGTACCTCCAGCGGAGAAGCTTCCTTCACAAATGAAGATGGAAAATACAAAGAAGGGATCAAAGCCAAAAACATGATGGCATTAAAACGCTGGCATCCCATTTCGTCATTAAGGGGTATGTTGTACAAGAAGCGCCACCAAGGGCCACTCCTTCGGTGTGTAAACAAAGAAAAAGCCGGCGAGCTAATGAGCAGAAGTTCACAACGGAACTGCGGTCCGCACATGAACGCCCGAGCATTGACACGAGATCATTCTCCGTATGGGATACTATTGGATATCAATGGAAACGGGCGCATCCGGTTCGTCAGAAGGCTGCGACAAATGTCAACGGTTTTCCAACCTCAATCACATCCCTCCTCACGAACTCTCTTGCATGACTACGCCATGGCCTTTCGCCACATGGGGAATCGACGTCATCGGCAAGATCACTCCTCCCGAGGAGCAATGGTCACGAGTTCATTTTAGTCGCGATCGACTACTTCACCAAATGGGTAGAAGCCGGATCGTACAAGGTGCTTGAATTCTAGGAAGGTGGCCGGGTTCATCCGAGAGAACATCATGTGCCGATACGGAGTGCCCAATGAGATCATCTCAGACAATGGGACTCACTTCGAAGGAAATTGTGACCAACTGCGGCCGAATTCGAGTCACACGTCACAAGTCTTCTCCTTACGGACCACAAACCAATGGTGCGGTAGAGGCGGCCAACAAGACTCTCGCCATGATAATCGGAAAGATGACCACCGGAGGTCGGGAGGCGCGAAAAGCTACATCTAGCCCTGCAGGGATACCGAACATCGGTCGGAACCGCCACGGGGAGACTCCGTTCGCACTTACCTACGGAATGGAAGCAATGTTACCCGTGGAATTGGAAATTCCATCCCTCAGGAGTCCTCTTGGAAAACGGGGTCAATGAAGTCGAATGGCTACGAGCCGTCACGACGAACTTGCTCTACTCGACGAGCGCGGATTGAAAGCCATGGAACACACTCGAGCCTACCGGAGCGGAATGGCACGAGCATTCGACAAGAAAGTCAAGATCCGAGACATCGAGAGAAGGCGACTTGGTGCTAAAGGAAAAGCCTCCTACGCGAGACCAATCCCCTCGGAAAGTGGGAGCCTACTGGATAGGACCGTTCGTGGTACAAAGAATCTTCTCAGGAGGAGCCATGAAGCTAGCGAGATTTGGACGGAAACCCTTTCGTTAACCCCGTGAACGGAAGCAAGCTCCTTGAGATACTTCGTTTGAGGAAGAGCACGAGTCAACTCACCTTCCCCATACACCGTCCCCCTCGGTAAATTAAAGTGCTAAAGAGTAATACCCATTTGGATACATTCCCGCTAATGATCCGGGTAAAAAACGAGTCGCACTTCTTTTGTCTTTGTTTTCTCAAATTCACCTAAAGTGTCGAACTACGGTGACTGAGCCCCTTAGTCCAATTGTAAAAGGGAACGTAGGCGGCCATCTTTGGTTCGGTCTAAAAAACAAAAAAAAATACAATAAGCATCAATTGCTTGTGTTTGAAAAACTCTTTTCATTTAACCTACAAATTCATAACGGTTAAAACATTCTTTGATGAGTTCAAGCACGGTCAACTCTTGACTCGCTACACGCTAGCAAAACTACAATAAAACATTAATCAATTAATGTGTACGCAATGACAATGGATGGATACTACGGGACGGCAAGGTCAACCTAGTTTCCCGTACTAGGTCCTTCATCCTTCTTCCCTTTCCCTTTTCCCGTGAGTGTTCTTCACCTTCGCGGGAAATATTCCGGTAGGCCTTCTACAGCTCGGGGACTCTTCCGACGCCTCCGTCAATCTGTGGCTGTCAATACGGTCCTTTCTCTAGCTCTGTCTCGAGCCGCCTCGCTTCGAGCCATCATCGCGGTGCTTTGATTGGCCTCCCGATCGGCACTTGCCACATAATCGGCCATGGCATCGCCGATACGATTCCCGGGGTTAGCCCTCGCCTCTGTCCTCCTCAATGTCGAGCTGTCCGGGTGATCGGCACCCAGCGGCTCACTCCGTCTCCACAAGATAGCCATCTGTGTCTCCCCATACACTCTTCGTACCGGTCCGAATCTTTGCGTCGACGAACAGTGCCCTCTCTCCGGTGAAAGAGAACCACAGCGGGAAAGGACGTGTATTGCCACCACCGGGTGACCGGCAACGGCGTCGAAGGATCCTCCATCCGCGAGAGATCCCACCTCAAGGTAGCGGCATAACTCGGATCGGTCGGTGGCATCTGCTCCGGCCCGTCTTGCCGCAGAACCAATGATGGAATATAGAATGACGTGCGAGACGGCCCGGCACTCGACGATCAACGGACCCTCTGAGCGGTCCTACAAGTCTGTAACTTCCAATGGGGAACCCACCATCGCAAGTGATGCGTGCCAAGTGCGGCCATCGAGCTCCGGCTCGGCTGATTACCCCCTATCACCGGAAGGACGTCGCGAGAAAGACCCAGCGTCGCGGGACATTGGCACCTCGGGCATCATCTGCGGCCTCTCCCTCAACCACATGGTCGGCATAGCGGGACTCCCTCCCCACATGTATCGGCTACCGGTCGCCATCCGGCCTATGCCCGAGGAACGTCTCGCCCAAGACCCAATGGCACGATGTCTCCTCCACTCCGGCCTTTGCCTCACCGAGGTCCGGTACCTTTGTGATGGCACACACCCGAAGGCGTGAATGTGAACGAGTAGCAATCACACACGAGCAAACGCGTCCCACGCAAAGACGCTCCCCTCGGCTCAGGCAAATCTTTCGGGCGGCCCGAAATGTCAACATAATCGGTATCTGTATCGGCATCCCGTATGCTTCTCCGGCCGAGATACCCAACAAAGACACTAGCTTCTCAACGGTGGCCATGCCACCGGCATACGGAAGAACTAGGCTGTTCCGTCTCGGGTCCTCCCAGAATGGCCGGAAATCTTCAAACGTAGGAGTGACTTCGTTGTACGAAAAGGCATACACATTCCTCCTTACGTCCCGAGCCGAGACGCGGCTCTCAAAAGATCCCAATCGGCATGAGCTCCTTCAAAGCCCAAGCAGATTTAATCCCGTAACGACCTTCGAAAAACCTTTTGTTACGCCTCGTGTGGTTCCGTACCCACGGCGAAAGTTGTCCAAATATCGCTCTTGCATCAGAGACGATAACTTGGGAAAAGGAGCCATGTCGGAAGGTGAAGAAAACCTTAAGAAATGGAAAAGAACTTCGGCGAGAATGAGCAAAAGCAATGCGCGGTTCTTACAAATTGCAAAGTGAAGCGCAATTTAAAGAATGCGGAAATTCATTTCAAGTCCGTAGGACTCCCTCTGCCGATTGACTTGGTCAACTCTGCGGCCATTTGCCTTAAAAGTTGGAAACATTTCCAAACCATGCCTGTTCACTCTTATGAAATCTGCGTGCACATACGATTTCATTTAACCAATGTCAATATCCCTTCCGCCCGGGCTCGTGCAACGGTGCAAATAATTAAAAATTAGTGCATACATGCTTAATTTTTGACCCGTTCAATTTTTAATGCATTTCTCCTTTTTATTTATTTTTGATTAACCTATTTGCTTATTTGCCGAAAATAGCTGAAGGTGATCACGAGAATAAATATGCGAAATACGGAGTTCCGCCCCAGGCGCCTTTTGCAAATACATTTCAAATCAAAATTTGTTCACGACAAATACATGCATTTTGTCTAAACAAAATAATAAAGGAAGAAAGCGGTAAAAAGGGGACTACTCGGAGTCTGCTCGTCATCATCCGTACACTCGACGTCTTGCTCAGCCATTGGGATCTGTCGCAAACGAGGAACTCGCCGAACTCCTCCAGTAGGGAATAGGCAAAGGGCCTCCTCGGAGTACGCGAACTCGAGGACTCCCCCTCTCGCGCCCGAGTGCGCGGAAGAAGGAGCTCCCAAATCCGGCCGTTCCGCCGCGAGCGCGAACCCCTGTGTGAAGTCCTCCCCGCAGTGTGGGAGCGGGCGAACCCCTCGGCCTAGACGGCCCCCGATCGCGGACGTCCACGCTCCTCAGGAGCTGCACCGCATGAACTCCACGAGCCTCCTGGCGTATGCGGACCACCCGTCCACCGGCCTCGTGGCCTCATTGTACGTACGGCCGGATACTGCGAACCGGGAAAATCATCGAAGCGAACGAAAGTACGGATGCATCATGTGCGAGAATGCTACTATCAAATGCGAGAAAATCGGAAAAGATGCTCACCGAAGCATTGGGGTCCGCCTGTATCGTGGTCTCGGCTCCGCCGGAGCGGGATCACAAGTCGCTGCGCGAACCGTCCGGCCCCTCGTACGCTAGCCTAGCTCGCGGGACGGGAAAATGTCGAGGACCTCCGGGGACCTCGCCCTCCCTATCTTTGCACTGTGGGCTCCTCGGCCTCATCCTCGAAGACATCATAAGCGGCCCCGCTATGATGTACTCGATGAAATACACACCACGAAGGTATCCCTCCGGCTCATCCATCGGCATCTCCGGGGATGCTTTGCATGTACGAAGGAGGATCCACCGGCACCAAAGGAAGAGACCCTGCCTATGCGACGGGTCACCCTCTCCCCCAGATACATGGCGTCGCGGTGAAGTCCCACCGGGAGCTTCCGCCGCCGTGTAGTCTCGGCGGAAATCTGCACCGCGACATGATCAAACACTGCTCCACCGGAGTCAGGTGGATCCTCTCGGAGAACTCCGGGTTCGGCGCCGGAGATATCTCCTCGTACGACACTCGAGTGCCAACCCTCGAAGAGACCGCCCTCTTCGCCTTCTTACGCCAAACCGGCAAGGCGGGGAACGAGGGGACGGTACGGCTCCTTGACGTCCCAAGCTGCGGGTGAACACCTCGTAGCACCGGACACCGCGAGAGAATGGAAAGTTATGTCGGCTACAAAGCGAGATACATACGAGTACATAAAAGAGGCAAGGAAGAGAAAAAGCACGTAAACTTACATCCAAGACGGGCGTGAAGCGGCTAAATGTGTGCTCCTCTCCCCGCGAGAACTGTCCAAAGAATGGTAGAGCTCGGCCGGTCCGGCCTCCCCCACGCAAACCCCCTAACGGCATCCGGATCTACCGGCGGCCGAGCGAGAGGAAGTGACAAGACGTGTCGGAAGTCGGGAACAAGGTCGGCGACGGCGCAAACCAAAGGAACCCTCGAGCCGGACGCTCCGCGGTCATCCTCGAGGACCCGGCCGGATAATCGGCGACGCCCGCCCTCAGTGACGCTCCATCGGCACATGCCGAATGCCTAAGCCCCTGGCATCGGTAATATCAAAACCCAGCGGCCCAGACAAGCTGCTCCGGGGTGTAACCATCAACCCACACCGGCGCGTTGCCATAAGTCGGCAACCCGGTGATAGCGGCAAAATCCGTGGGAGTCACCGTCGCCTCCCCCATCGAAATGGAAAGTGTGGGTCGTATCCCACCGGTACTCGCTCGGCGCGACATACATGGACACTGCCTCTCGGCGTATCGGTGTCGCGGCTACGGCACTAATAAACCCGGCCCGGCCGGAGTCAATCACCGGTGTCGTGGACTCCTCTCTCCCTCTCGGGCCACGTCAGGGATAAGGCCCCACAATACTGCACTGCCTCAAAGGCACCCCGACTCTTACGGTTGTGGGTATCAACCATCCTGTCCCTGAGACAAACAAGACAGAAGCAACGTCAACAGAAATGCACCAACGCATGTCAAAAGGATGCAATGCAGATACGGTTCTCATTCATTTCCTACGTATATTCAAAATCTTTCGAAAACTCCGTCGAATCCGGAACTTTCAAAATCTTTCGAAAACTCCGTCGAATCCGGAACTTTCAAAATCTTTCGAAAACTCCGTCGAATCCGGAACTTTCAAAATCTTTCGAAAACCGGAACTTTCAAAATCTTTCGAAAACTCCGTCGAATCCGGAACTTTCAAAATCTTTCGAAAACTCCGTCGAATCCGGAACTTTCAAAATCTTTCGAAAACTCCGTCGAATCCGGAACTTCCAAATTCTTTCGAATCTTTCGAAAATTTCGCTCCGTCCCGAATTAAAGCTACTTTAATTTTGGAAAATGCATTTAGACATGGAATTTTGCAACCAAAATTTTTATGTCATCTACCCATGATGTCAATTGAACTACGTCCTAGTCAATTTCGACAATGATTCATAGCAAAGTCAAAAGCCCCAAATCGGGCACCAAAATCCCTAAGTAAATCCCTAACAAATTTCTAACATTTAAAGAATGCACATTCTTGAAATTAATGGAATTTGTAGGGAACTTACTTGTCTTTCGATCCCATCCTTGGAGTTGTGTCTATCCCTCGCCGGATAAAACTCCGCCGGATTCAATGGAAGAGTGGTGGTTCGAATGGTCCGAACCAATCGAGTTCTTTCGTTGTCGGTCCTTCCATGGCGAGCCATTGGTCCTCCTTCACCCTCCATAGCGATTTTCCCTCACAAATTCGAGCAAACCTTGCAATTTGGGTTGGATTTCTCTCTCTTTTCTCTCCTCTCTCGCCAGCAACAATGGAAGAAAATGGCCATTTTCTTCCCGGCCTCGGCATTTAAAAGGTTTACGGAAAAACGGTAAAAGTCCGGCCGGACTCTTGCGCACCCGAGAATAATTTTTGCCCCTTTTGCCCCTCGGCTTTTGGCAATTCCAATTTTACCACTTTTGGCCCCGAAAGTGTAAAATTTCCCGATTAGACATTTCTAACGCCCTATCCCCCGAGGATAATTCTCAGTTAGTTCTCACTAACGCTCGTCTCCAGACGTTAAATTCCCAGTTAGTTTTCACTAACGCTCGTCTCCAGACGTTAAATTCCCAGTTAGTTCTCACTAACGCTCGTCTCCAGACGTTAAATTCCCAGTTAGTTCTCACTAACGCTCGTCTCCAGACGTTAAATTCCCAGTTAGTTCTCACTAACGCTCGTCTCCTGACGTTAAATTCCCGATTAGTTTTCACTAACGCTCGTCTCCAGAATGTTAAATTCCCGATTAGTTCTCACTAACGCTCGTCTCCAGACGTTAAATTCCCAGTTAGTTTTCACTAACGCTCGTCTCCAGACGTTAAATTCCCAGTTAGTTTTCACTAACGCTCGTCTCCAGACGTTAAATTCCCAGTTAGCTTTCACTAACGCCTCGTCTCCTGACGTTAAATTCAGTCCAGTTGACGTTTGACATTCAAACGTTCAACCATGTCTCCGGACATTTCAGTTACGATTCCGTCTCCCGACGTTAAAATTTAAATGGTCCTCACCATTAAACTCTCAATCGCGACCTTTCACGGTCCGATTTCAAACTCTCAATCGCGACCTTTCACGGTCCGATTTCAATCCTCAATCGCGACCTTTCACGGTCCGATTTCAAACTCTCATTCGCGACCTTTCACGGTCCGATTTCAATCCTCAATCGCGACCTTTCACGGTCCGATTTCAATCCTCAATCGCGACCTTTCACGGTCCGATTTCAATCCTCATTCGCGACCTTTCACGGTCCGATTTCAATCCTCAATCGCGACCTTTCACGGTCCGATTTCAATCCTCAATCGCGACCTTTCACGGTCCGATTTCAATCCTCAATCGCGACCTTTCACGGTCCGATTTCAAACTCTCAATCGCGACCTTTCACGGTCCGATTTCAATCCTCAATCGCGACCTTTCACGGTCCGATTTCAATCCTCAATCGCGATCTTTCACGGTCCGATTTCAAACAGTTGATCCCGACCTTCGCGGTCCGACCTCCACTCTCTTACCAAGACCTTCGATATGTCATCTCTCCGGCAACAGCAATAAGCCCGAACCCCAAGGTACGAACGCCTTGCAAACAGTCATCTCACCGGCAACAGCAATAAGCCCGAACCCCAAGGTACGAACGCCTTGCAAATGGTCATCTCTCCGGCAACAGCAATAAGCCCGAACCCCAAGGTACGAACGCCTTGCAAATCAACAGTCCTCACCGGCAACAGCAATAAGCCCGAACCCCAAGGTACGAACGCCTTGCAAATCAACAATCATCTCCGGCAACAGCAATAAGCCCGAACCCCAAGGTACGAACGCCTTGCAAATCAACAATCATCACCGGCAACATCAATAAGCCCGAACCCCAAGGTACGAACGCCTAGCAAACAGTCATCTCGGCAACGGCAATGGCCCGAACCCCAAGGTACGAACGCCTTGCAAATCAACGGTCCTCACCGCGACGGCAATAGCCCGAACCCCAAGGTACGAACGCCTTGCAAACAATCATCACCGGCAACAGCAATAAGCCCGAACCCCAAGGTACGAACGCCTTGCAAATCAACAATCATCACCGGCAACAGCAATAAGCCCAACCCTAAGGTACGAACGCCTTGCAAATAGTCATCACCGGCAACAGCAATAAGCCCGCACAACAATCCCTCTTCGGCCATCCAGGTAGGCCCGAACGCTCATCCCAGCGAGGATAAAGCGCGCGGCAATAAGCCCGGCACCCAAGGCACGAAAGCCCTCGTCAACATCGCAACTCCGGTTTGAGGCGCCACACGCCCTCGAAGGTTTCGAAGTCCCGAGTTCGAGACGCCTCCTAACAGTCTCCATTCGAGTACGGGTACCTCGCGAATGGTCTCATCCGAGTTTAGACGCCTCCTAACGGTCTCGCTCAGGTCAAGGTCCCCATGCGCGGCCCTTGCCCCTTTTCGAACTACGATCGGCTTGATTCCCGCTCGGGATACGTAGGAATCCTTTTCGCTAAGGGTCCGGCCGGTGACCGCCCGGGGTCTCTTTCAAAGTAAGGCATCCCGATTTGGATCCTTATCTTTTTCAACGACCCCACCTCCTTCGGAGGAGACGTCGGCGAGGGCTAGCGTAAGTACCCAAATCCGGATCGTCCAAATCCGTCGGAAAGTTAACCGAAATCCGTTAAGCGGCCCGCTCCCGGAGTTAAGCGGAACTCGTTAAACTCCCGTTCTTTGTGCCCGGAGACGTCTCGGGCTGCCCCGTGCATCCCGACGTCGAACCGTACTTAGCACGTGACATCTCACGTAAAAGTATGGCTTTCCACACGCATTTTCCGGCACTTTCCGGGCGTTTCGGACATTTCCGGTTTGTTATTTTAAAAAACGGACAAAGCGGGACCAGGGAACGAACTCCCACACTTACGGTGAGTCACGGGACACGTGTCACGCATGCCACCTCCCTCTAGTCACTCGTCAATCACAAATCAAGGCCAAAAGACCAAAATACCCCTGGTTTGCAAGCCAAGTCAGTAGGACTCAGCTGTGCAATTTTCTGAAATTGCCGGCAAGTCCCAGTTTCCAAAATTCCCAAAACCCCACGAAATTCGGTCAAGTCCGGCCGGACTCCTACTGCAATTTTCACCCTATAAATAGAAGTTGTTGTCAAAGGCAAGAGAGGAGGATTTTGATACCAAAAATCACATACCCCACGGTCCAAACTGGTTTCCACCCCTCCCGAGCTCCCGTTTTGCCTCGATTTGCGTGAAACCTTCGTATTTCGATCAAATACGCACCCTACGACTTCGAAACAACCTTTCGAATAACTTTCCGTGTCCCGTGCACACCTCCCGAGCCAAAGGAGTCGACCCTAGCCATAGGTATACCTCCTCTCTCTGAATCTTCCGTTCCGTCTCGGTTTACGCGCCAGTCGCTATAACTGTTTCGAACGTCATTGTCAAAATGTAGACGCCTCCGTCTAACGGGGTCCGATACGTTTTAGCCCCTCGATCCTCTTCTCTTTCCGTAAGAGAAGTAATCACGGGTTAAAACGGCGTTCCGACCCCGTTCCGTTTACTTTCACGTCATTTACAATTCCGAGCCGTTTGGCCTCGTTGATCGTCATTTACAATTCCGAGCCGTTTGGCCTCGTTGATCGTCATTTACACTTCCGAGCCGTTTGGCCTCGTTGATCGTCATTTACACTTCCGAGCCGTTTGGCCTCGTTGATCGTCATTTACAATTCCGGATCGTTTGATTCCGTTGACACCGCTTTAAATACTGTCATTTACAAGTCCGATCCGTTTGGATTGTGATAGTATTTACTTTTCAAAGTCCGAGTCGCAACCCGATTCGTTGATTGCATATCATTTAATACGCATTTTTCCCGTAAAAATCGTTAACAATGTAATGCCCGGTTCAAAACCGGAGTTCGTCCGTCGAACTCTCTTTCAAAACGCGCGAAATGACGTTCGGCCTCCGAACGCTCATCTTCAAACTCCAAGCCGCCATTTGACACTTAAAATCATTTAATACGTATTTTTCCCGTAAAAATCGTTAACAATGACTCGCCCGGTTCAAAGTCGACGTTTGCCACGCAAACGCTCATTTCAACTCAAAGTCGACGTTTGCCACGCAAACGCTCATTTCAAACTCAAAACCGACGTTTGTCATTCAAACGCTCGTCTTTTCAAACAAAGTCACCTAATCAACGTTTGTCACTCAAACCAAGATTAAGCTTGTCATTCAAGCCCCCATTTCAAAACACACACACACACACACGATTTCGAGAAAGGTAGAAAGACTCGTCATGCGAGGCGTTTCGGGCGATCTCGTAATACTCTACCCGAAACGTAACCTGACCTCCGAACCTAACAATCTCTGGTACTAAAAAGCTTTTTACTCGTTTTTGCTGCCAATAAAAATGATCCCCTGTTTTCAAAGCATTTTCCTAAGTTTTTGCTACCAATAAAAACGACACCATTTTCAAAAGCCGTTTCTCAACGTTTGGGCTCAAAATACAAAAACCGCGTGGCGACTCCTCATTCTGCTCCTTCCCGTGAAGCGAGGTCTCAGACACCAACCCCCCGCGAAAGACAACCGCCTTTTCCGCCGCCCCCGCGCGCGAAAAAGATCGGGTAATTTCAATGAGCCAGTTTGCCAGAGGGTTTTCGGCGAAGTAAGGGTCTACTCCTCGATCAATCTCCATCAGGGCGTCCATCTCTTGATCCTCTCTTAAGCATTCTTCACAGTCGCATATATCAGAGTTGTCATCTTGACCCATGAGCTCTTCGATTTCCAGCTCGTCGCGGCTTAGAGCGTGGATGTAAGGATCCACTTCGTAGCGGGACAGGGTAGGAGAATCATCTGGGGAAGAGTATTCGGTCATGTCGGGACCTTCTTCTGGGTCATAGCTTGCTGGCCAAGCACTTACCATTGCACTGCTTCCGCGGATCACTTCGATCGCTCCATTGGCATTGATGAATTTCACGCATTGGTGAAGAGTAGATGATACTGCTTTCATCTGATGTATCCAAGGTCGTCCCAACAAAGCAGAGAAGGTTGGTTTGATTTCCACGACTTGGAACTCTACCGACTCCAGTTGTGCATCGAATTGGATCCTCAGATTGATGACTCCTACGATTGGTCGTGCAGTGGAATCATAGGCTCGGATTACCCGAGGTGAAGGCCTTATCAGGGAGCGGTCGATGCGGAGTCGTTTCAGTGTGCTCAAAGCGATGATGTTGACTGCGGAGCCGTTATCAATCAAGACGTTCGGGAGGAAGAACATCTCTATTTTTATGAGGATGAGGAGGGCTTTGTTGTGCCGATTCTCACATATCGGCAAGTCATCGTCTGTGAAGGCTAAACGGCTTCCCGTGCTACCATTTGACTCAGTCTCTTCTAGGGAACGTTCGATCCATCCATTTGTATGCCTTGGTTGGGGCAAAGATCGTAGGGAGACAGTTGCCCTTGGGCGTTCTTGTCTGAATTCTTGGTCACGAGACCTTTTGACTCTGGTTTCACGCTCCCAGTCATAGCGGGATAGCATGCTGACGGTTTCGGCAATTGCAGGGGGTCGGTTCTCGCTTGGAGTTTCGTCAAAGGCTATTGAGTTTACCCTGTCGTTGTGATGTACCCGATTTTTTTTTGAAAATCAAATGGAGTCGCCACGCCATTTTTGTTTTAAGGGCCAAAACTTTGAAAAATGCCCGAGATTAGAGATTTGGGTTCGGAGGTCACGTTACACGCCGGGAAGGACGTTAGTGTGCACCCGGAATGCCTCGTAAAACGAGTCTTCCATGCTGAAAATCATTTTTGTGTGTGTGTATGTGTGTTTTGGCCAAAATAAGTTGAAACTGAGGAAAGTAAAAATTGGGAACTCTTTTTAAGGCTTTAAACTGATCCCATGATTTTTTGGATGATTTTTGGGTTGAGATTTGGAACTCAAAAGATTTTTGGAAGTTGAAAACCATTTCTGCCAGAATGAAAAAGGCAGTTGACCCTTGACTTTGAAATGGACTTTAGGGCTTGAAAGCTCCAGAATCTGGGAGAAGTCCGGGAATGAAAGTTGCTTAAAACACCTTAAATAGGGTTTATACGAAATAATTTTCCATTTTGGAGAATATTTGAGGGGTCAAAACCTTCTGGAAATATCAGATATGAAATCTGGATTTCCAGAAACTGATGAACTAGCCTCTAAAAGAAAATTTGAAAAAGGGGGTTTTACTCACGAAAAAAATAAAGTAAAAATATGTCTAGAAATATCAGGATGTTGGCTACAAAAAGTATTTTGTAGTCAACACAAAATTCTAAGTTTCTGTATGTCCAAAAAATAGGAAAATGGACTGAGATCTCAGAACAATGCTACTGGACAGCAAGATGTTCTTGAGGGAAAATGTGATTTTTGGGGGATTTGCATCTATGTTCACCCCATTTTCATCCCTAGACTTTTTTCCACTACTTTTTGTTAAGTGTTTATCATATTCAAGTCATCCTTGGGGAATTTTATGGGGTTTAAACATGTCCTTTGCAAAGGGAAAGGGGATATTTTGTAGAAATGAAATTAAAGAGACAAATCAACTAGAGATTTAAGATTTGGACCATTTGAGATGGTCATTCATGAAGATGAACTTCAAGATGACCATCTTAGGTCAAGACTTAAGTTAAATTAGACATAAAGCAAATCAAAATAAGAAGAACAAGATGAACAAGAGGTTAAAAGGGAATTTTAGGGTTTAGAGAAGGAGGGCTTTACCAATGGTGACACCCTATCTTCCTAGGCTTGGAATTTGACTTGAGGAGTATCAAGATTTGGTGTTTGACTTGAGGAGTATCAATATTTGGTGTTTTGGAGTTGTGTTTGGGTGGATTCAAGGCTTGAATGTGTTTAGGGTTTGATGATAGAGTTGATCAAAGAGAAAACAAGTAGATAACACTTAAGTCCTCTATGTTTTCTCTCTAATCTTCCTCTTGAGTAGTGTTTTAAGCTTGAGCTTGGTGTGTTTAAGAGTGATATGAGAATGGTTGAAGTGAAATTGGGAAAGGTTCAAGAGAAAATGGTGGCAATCTAAGGATTCCCACTGTTTTCTCTCTATTTTTCGCCAAAATGCAGCTTCTGTGAGTAAAATGTCTTGTGTAGACTGAGAGAGGAGGGTTCAATTTATAGTCCCCTGTGAGAGGCAATCCTATCCGCGCGGAGGGTATCGTCAGTGTGCCTTTGTTCATCTCTGCGATGCTTGGCTTTTGGACAGGAGGAATATTATTCAAAAAATTACAGCAGTTTGTTTTTCAACTTGCCTAATTCGGATTTTTCCAATTTCTTTTGCTTTTTGAGATTCTTTTCTTGGTTTAACTTTAAATGGCAATGCCCACTTTACCCTTGCTTTGTTAGAAAGGTTAGGGTTTGTTAGAAATGTTAGTAATTTTATGACTTCCGTTAATTTTCTAACGAAAAGACTAACAACTCAAATTGGAGTACTTACAGTAGCCCCTCGGCGACGGTGCTTTCGAAGGAAGCGGGGTCGTCGATAAGAGTAAGGCTCCAAATTTGACAGGATGATCGAGTGATCGAGTGGCTGAACCTAGCAATAGGCTACCTACGTATCCCGAATGGGAATCAAGCCGGCCGTAGTTCGGGTCTTTGACCCTGGAGATGATAGCGTTTTAGGTGCCTCGAACCTGGATGAGCGAGTTCTGCAGTCGATTGCTGAAAGAAACTCTGCTGGGGATAGGAAATGACCATTTTCGATCTGATGGCTGGAGTTGTGTATCCGCTCTGCTGGGGATATGAATGACCATTTTGGTCTGATGGCTGAACCTAGCGATAGGCTACCTACGTATCCTTAAGAGGAATCAAGCCAGTCGTAGTTCGGGTCTTTGACCCTGGAATGACTATTTTAGGGAAGTCACCTTAAGATTTGACTATTTTTGGGAAGTCGCCCTATGATTTGACTATTTTTGGGGAAGTCGCCCTGAGATTTGACTATTTTTGGGGAAGTCGCCCTGAGATCTGACTATTTTTGGGAAGTCGCCCTATGATCTGACTATTTTTGGGAAGTCACCCTAAGATCTGACTATTTTTGGGAAGTCACCCTATGATTTGACTATTTTGGGGAAGTCGCCCTGAGATCTGACTATTTTTGGGAAGTCACCCTATGATTTGACTATTTTTGGGAAGTCACCCTAAGATCTGACTATTTTTGGGAAGTCACCCTATGATTTGACTATTTTTGGGGAAGTCGCCCTGAGACCTGACTATTTTTGGGAAGTCGCCCTATGATCTGACCATTTTTGGGAAGTCACCCTGGTAATGACTTCGGTTTGTCGAATTAGGGGATGATTGCGATTTACCGCTTTCCTCGTGTTGTGTGTGATAGCGTTTTAGGTGCCTCAAACCTTAATGATGGCGTCTTGGGTGCCTCAAACCTTCATGATGGCGTCTTAGGTGCCTCGAACCTTGGAGGTGGCGTCTTAGGTGCCTCGAACCATGATTTGAAATGATTTCCCTTTGATGGTTTGGGATAGATGGTCTATTGGTGGACTTCATTTGAAGGGATCGGTCTTATGTTTGCTGCCGAGGAAATGGATGATAATGGGAAAAGAAACGGGATTCCGTTAACCCATTTGAGGATTTTGTTAGCCTTTGTTGGAGTTTAGTTCAGGAGTATGAACCTAAATGGGGACTTAGTTCAGGAGTATGATTCTAAGTCGAGGTTTTATTCAGGAGTATGAACCTAAATGGGGACTTAGTTCAGGGGTATGATTCTAAGTCGAGGTTTAGTTCAGGAGTATGAACCTAAATGGGGACTTAGTTCAGGGGTATGATTCTAAGTCGAGGTTTAGTTCAGGGGTATGAACCTAAATGGGGACTTAGTTCAGGAGTATGATTCTAAGTCGAGGTTTTGTTCAAGAGTATGAACCTAAATGGGGACTTAGTTCAGGAGTATGATTCTAAGTCGAGGTTTTGTTCAGGAGTATGATCCTAAGTCGGGGTTTCAGTTCAGGAGTATGAACCTAAATCGAGGTTGAAGGAGACTATTTGAGGGCATTCTCGCAGGGGAAGATTAGAGTTTACGATGATTATCGGGGAAAAGGGCGACCGTGTTGGTCAAGCGGTTGGACCTATGGTAGGCTACCTACGTATCCCGAGTGGGAATCAAGCCTGGACGTAGTTCAAAAACTGCTGGGGATGGTTTGACGGTATTTGGGAGTCACCCGAGGTTTGACTGTTTTTTGGGAAGTCGCCCTAAGATTTGACTATTTTTGGGAAGTCGCCCTAAGACTTGACTATTTTTGGGAAGTCACCCTAAGACTTGACTTTTTTTGGGAAGTCACCCTAAGATTTGATGATAATGTTCTTTTCTGTGCTGTGCTTACCTGTAGCTGCCGGAAGGACTGAGGCTTCGGCTAATGTTGATGAAGAGTTGTTGGGTTGCGGTTTCTGCTGACGATTTGCTGTCTCGGGAGGCATTTTGACCTGAAGGGGGGAGTTTGGTTGAGTCTGCATCTTGCTGGTGATCGTCAACCTTTTAGAAGTTGTTGAGCTTGTCTTCACATTGGGACTTCTTGCTTTTGAGAACTTGGTGTCTCTGACCGATTTTCATTTGAGAACTTGGCGTCCCTGACCGATTTGCATTTTGAGAACTTGGCATCCCTGACCGAATTGTATTTGAGAAATTGGCGTCTCTGACCGTATTGTATTTGAGAACTTGGCATCTCTGACCGTATTATATTTGGGAACTTGGCGTCCCTGACCGATTTTCATTTGAGAACTTGGCGTCTCTGTTCGTACTGTATTTGAGAACTTAGCGTCTCTGACCGATTTGTATTTGAGAACTTGGCGTCTCTGTCCGTTTTGCATTTTGAGATCTTGGCATCCCTGACCGATTTGTATTTGGAGATCTTGGCATTCCTGATCGATTTGTATTTTAAGATCTTGGCGTCTCTGACCGATTTGTATTTTGAGATCTTGGCGTCTCTGACCGAACTGTATTTGAGAACTTGGCGTCCCTGACCGATTTGTAGACACTGGAGGTGATCTGCACATGTTTTGCCCGGAATCATCTCTTGCTGAAAAGGGGGATTTGATTTCTTGCAATTTTGTTGAAACCATTGATTTTGGGCTTTGGTAAACATCTTCCTTGTTGAGGGTAAGTCTCAATAGCGAAGGAAAATGGTCTTTCACGTTTGAACTCCTGCATTGGTTAGTAGAGAGGAAGAAGCATATATGACGTTCATGATGACAGATGCATGCATAGAACCAAAAATGATTGTGAGAGCATCACTGCATATGTTCGCGATGATGCATTTACTTGCTTTCGAAGATGCACCTAGTCTAAGATTTTGGCAGGGAAATTATGATTTATGATCTTCAATCACTTAGGATTTTTCTTATTGATTCAAGTTTTGTGCATGCTTCATGGGCCCTGGGGAGATTTTTGTGGGGATGCATGTGTCTGGAGACTGTTTGAAACAGATTTTGAGCAAGTGGGGGGTGAGAGCCCTCGATCGCGATTTAAACAGCGGCTGTTGATGAGGTTTTGTTACCAGTATCACATGGACCTCAATTTTGATGAGATTGGATTCGGATCCCGGGTCTTGGTCGAAATTTTCCCTCTCACTCTTGGTCATTTGAAGCTGATGCCGACAGGCTTTGGAGCACCTTGTTCGGAGAGTGATTTGATGGAATTGCTAATGTCGGGAGAAAACCCCGATCTTAAATTGCAGTGCTACGGGAAGGCTGCTTTGTGTACCAAGTTACGAAAGCTGAAATTTTGACTTGATAAAATTCGGGTCCAAAAGACCAGCTTGACAAAGCTCCCGGATCCTGAGTAGGCAAAGTCCAGATTTTGAAGAAGTGACTTGGCGAATCTATCTCGTAGTGAAGAACCCAATGTGGACCCAAAGATGACTATAGAAGCCCCAGCTTGAAGAGCTGATACAGGAGAACACAGGAGAACCGCTTAGCAAGCCCCAGCGTGAAGAAATTCAGAGTAGTCTTACAGAGGAGGCACCCATCTTTTCAGACCTTAGTCAACCAGTCACTTGGACAAGACTCAGAAATGTTTACGTGCAGGGGCATATCTTTTGAAAGGTGGGAATGTCTCCCGAATTGGTGTATGACACTCTCGCTTTAGGTTTGACTCTTTTGAGAGAGTATAAGCATCACAAGGTGTGAAAAAGTGTATGGAAGCCCCTGCTGACAGAAAGATTGTGTTTGGCTCTATTTCCCTATGATGGAGAGAGAGAAGACTTGTCGAGACACTTGAAAACTTGTCTTATTCATGATGATCACAAGGCTGCTTAAAACCCTTTGTTAATGTTCGGTTTATTCAACTCCTAAATATGATATGAACAAATATTTTGATTAATCACGAGGAGAAAACCTACTGATATCGAGAATCAAGCTCGAAAAGACGGAAAGTGTATAGGGACGATCCTTGATGAGACCGGATTTTTTTTTTTTTTGAGATTTGTTTGTGATTTCGACCGGACCATTTCTGGTTGCCTACGTTCCCTCCATTATGAAGAGCTCAGGTCGCCGTAGTTCGGGCTTATCCCGAATAAAAAGAGAACGAATGTAGAAATTCTGAGGACCTTTGGGGATTTTGAGGATTTGGAGGATTGAATAACATATCCCCTTAGAGTGTCCATGAAAGACACGGATGCGAAGCCCCAGTGGGACATCCACGGCAAGTGTTTGTGGAGTAGAAATGAATTATGCTCACATCAGATTTGAATTTGCACAATCTTTGATTGATTATTTTGAACCAAAATGGATTAGATTCCAATTTAAGCAAGCAATGAAGCGTTAATTTGATTTAGATCTTAAAGATATTATGATGAAATTGCTATCCGATAGGAATTGCAGCTGGGTTTCCGGGCTTTGATCGGCCATCGGGTAATTTTGGAAGTTATGACCTCTTAAAGTGAGAGGTCGGCTGGGCTTTTTGCTGACTGAACCTCTAAAAATGAGAGGTTGGCTTGTAGGGATGTGTTTGGAAAATCTATGGCGAGGAAGATTGATTGCCTCTAAGAATGAGAGGTCAAATTTTGATTTTGGCCAAAGGCGAGGATAATGGCAACGGGGATGTCCTCTAAAAGCGAGAGGATGGCTTGGGGTTGGTTAAGGAAATGGTGAGAGGGAGTCCAAGCTATCGGGAACTTTTCCGAATCTTCGAGAATTCAGGCTCCCCCTTTTTTTTTATCATCAGAGAGCTTCTTGAAGAGTCGGGGACTTTTACTGAATTGTGAGGATCGACAGTCCTTCTTTTTTTTTTTTTTGAAGTTTCTTTTGCTTGAGCTCTTTTTTTCTTTTTTCTTTTTTTGACTTGGAAAGCTTCCTGAGGAGTTGAGGATTATCTTTATCCTTCCTTCATGGCTTGAGATATCTTGCGCATCGCCGACTCTCGAAGTTAACTTCTTGGGCCTGCTTGGACTTTTCTCAGTAAGGAGCAAAAATAATGGCTAAACCGGGTTTCAAAACACGCCGATCTTGAAATGAAAGGGTAGTGTTTAGTGAGGGTGAGGTAATGGCTTTCCTATGGGTGAAAGGCTTCAACCGCAATCCCTACCGGATGACCTAAACGAGATTAAGTCTTCATTGCTTGCTTAAGCTTTAAATGTGAAAAGATCCATGCAAATTCATTGAGCAACGAGGTGATGAGGCTGATGAAAGGGATGTGAGCATATGAGATGCAAGATGGGGAGTTGGTAAGCCCCAATTTGAGAGGGATATCAATTGACTTTCTCACTCCAATTAATTTAAATATTAATCATTTCAAAGAATTAGTGGTTGAGCAGCACAAGTGATCATCTAGGATAAAACCATTTCAATTAAGCGTAACGTGGGTGTGCAAGTGATGTCTCGAGTCTAGCAAGAAAAGAAGAAAGACTTATATATATATAAATTTTAAATGATAGTTAAGCTATCTTTCCACAACATTCGAGGTGGACAAAATAGACAAGTGTCCAAGATGGACTTAGGTGAAAGAAAAATACTAGAACCTACGAAGGTTGACTAAAAGACTATTTTAGAGATAGGTAGCCCCTAGTCTAGCCGCTCTTTGCTGTTGGACCATGCATTTATTCTTCGACGCTGGAGATGGGAGTTATTGTAGGTCTTTCCATCAGGACTTCTTCTTGCTCAATCCAACCATTTTCCTTGCCTGCGATGACTGGTTCATTGACCTCTCAAAGGGAGGAGTCAAACTCCATTATGTTCCCAAGTCTTGAACCACCAAACTCGATCATGTTGACACTCATGTTGTTATTTCTAGGGAGCGGGTTATTGATAGTATTAGGCCCTTCAGGAACCTCTAACCTCCCTTGTTCAATCAAACCTTGGATTGCCTTTTTCAGGGGGACGCAATCATCTGTCAAGTGCCCGTGGTACTGATGAAAGGCACAATGCTTGGAGGTATCCAAAGGAGCATTGGGGTTTCTAGGCTGATAATTTTCCAAAGTCCGGAGCAAACCTTCTCTTACCAAACCTCTGAAGATATCACTCAAAGGCATCCCAAAGTTTCTCAAGTCTTGGAGCCGGGATCTGGATGCATCAGGTTTCTTGGGAACAAAAGAAGTGGCATTATTCTGATCTGTCCCGCATAGCTAATCACTTCTTTACCTTTTGGTTGGGCGGGAGCTGTGTTGGAGGTGGAAGAAACCCGGTATCTGTAGCGGAGTGCAGCAGGCGGCTGCTGATTATAAGCCTTTTCGAACTTAGCCCCGAAATTAACCATTGCACGCAAGTCGGCGTAGGGAAGTGACCGAGGGAAGCTCTCAAATGCGGCTTCAAACATGACCGAAAGATGTCTAACTGCTCTTCGTCAGAGGGAGGAATGGCCATTTCACTGAGTTTTAAGTTCCACCTTTTATAGAAATCCCCAATATTCTCATCAGGGCACTGCACCGTTGTCTGCAGGTCAACTCTATTTGTTTCCCATTCCAAGTTAGCTTTGTACTTCTCTGTGAATGTACTGGTAATCTGTTCCCAAGTAGCCCTAGCTTCAGGCTGCAATCGGAAAAACCATTTCAAAGCCCCTGACTTCAAAGAGAGCGAAGTAGTCGGCCAACCTTGGTTTGTGCATCCCTAAGCTTTCATTGCCAAAGTGTAGGTGTCCAAGTGAGTTTTAGGGCACGCACTTCCATCAAACAGTTCGAGATTGGGCATCACGAACTTGTGAGGCAGGGGTACAATTGAGTCGGGATATGTAGGCCGAAGAGCAGTGTTCCTTTTGACGGTCAATTCAGCGATCTGCGCTTTCATTTCCTTGTGTTGCTCCATAAATCAAGCCAATTGGGGATCCAAAGGTGGAGCGGGAATGCCTGAGCCGATATTTGAGCCAGGAAGAGGACTAGCTGTTGGTGGTGCATTGGTGGAAGGAATACATATCCCGGAGCATAGGTGAAAACCTGTCCTTGGCCCAAATTACCCCAGGGAGTGTAGGTAGGAGCTTGGGCAAAGGGATAGAACCCGGCGACTTCTTTGTTGGCTTCCAATCGGCAGAGAAGATGGAGGCAGATCTGAGGTAGCCGGATGGCTTGGATTTCAGTGAGGCCCATAAGTAGGCTTAAGTGCGGGGCTGCCGTCCCTAGTTGTTGAATTGCATGGCTGGTTGTGGCGAGGATGCATAACCGAGAGGATACTTGTGGTCCTGGTGATTCCGATGAAACTGGGATGGGGGCTTGGTAACCCATTGAACCCCGAGTGAGAAATGGGTTTGCGGAAGCTGTGTGAGGAGCATTGAGCTAGCATCATTCCGAGGAGGGGCTCACATGTTGCCCCGAACCAAACTGTGGTGGCATTCCAAACCGTTGCTGCGAAAGTCCGGGTTGATTGGTCCCAAACTGAGGCGGGATCTCAATTTGCCGTGGCATTCCGGGGTATCCCCAACCATGGGAAGGCATTTTGTACTGACTTTGTCCCAGCCGAGGCATTGCGAACCGGCTCGTCCCGTCAGCCGCTTGGATCCAGGTGGTCTCAGCGGTTGGGGAGCCGGTGACCCGGAGATCGAGGAGCATGGGCTCGTGGTAGTACCGTGGGAGGCCGGTGGTGGCATCCTGGAGTAGTCGGGTTGACCAAGAGCGGGATTGAGGTCTTCCTCTTCTTCCACGGTGAAGGTGCCATCTGGTTGAGGCTGGCGGCCAATCCATGGCTTTTGATAGCCTCCATAAGGCCGTTCAGCTGTGCTTCCTGTCGCACTCTCATACATTCGCCTAACTGATTCCATTGTGGTTCTGTTTGAGGAGTCCCAGGAGGCGGAGTGTTGTTGTCCCCATCATTACCGGCTGATGCAGACATTCTGAAACCCGGAGTCGGAACAAATTGTGAAGCTGACGATGCGCTTGACTCTTCCCAACTGATCAAACGGTGACCCGGTGTCCGAAACCAAGCTTTGTGAGGAGCTGCGGGGGAAAAGGCACGATGGTTCAGATGTCTGGGGACAAAAGGAGGGTAGGTTTTTGGGCTTTGGACTCATGCAACATGCAATTATTTGTTCTTGTTTACTTAAAACATGCTTTATTAACCTA
The DNA here is from genome assembly GCA_022495995.1 of Adenophora triphylla var. japonica. Taxonomy (NCBI): domain Eukaryota; kingdom Viridiplantae; phylum Streptophyta; class Magnoliopsida; order Asterales; family Campanulaceae; genus Adenophora; species Adenophora triphylla. Next base: position 64,508 of record JAFEMH010002488.1, read on the forward strand.
ATCGGTTGGAAAAGATTGCTCTTCTTTTTCGCAAACTACTCTGGATCCTGGATCAGTGGGCCCCGTCACTACGTCTATAAGCCCCTCGTATTCCACCTGTATTTCGACCTCCCAGGGTGGACAGCCCCGGGCGAGGGTCCTATAGGGCAAGCGGGTCCCACCTACCGAAAGAAAAATGATCCTAAAAGTCTGGCGGGTAATCGAGTCTTAACGAGCATTCTATGTAAATTACGGACAAAGCTGACGTCAAAGTCAAGATCATATCCGAGAGCTCGACAAAAAGTCGGCATGATTTGGACTGATAAACGTCCACGATTGATCTTGACTTGTCATCAATTAGGCCGTAATTAGGCATGGAATAATCATTAATCCTTGATGACTCAGTGTCATGCTGGGAGTCAGTGTATAATTTGTGCCAGTCAGAGCCGAAGTCAAGGCGCCGGTCAATATCTTGGTCAAAGTCTGCGGCGGAAAAACCGGCATGACTTCGACTGATTAGGGTCCCCAAAAGATATTGAGTCGGTGTGCCGACAAAGGCTTGAAAGGAAAGGTCTATACACAGACAGGGCATGACACAGACCAGACTAAAAACCAACCGGGTCTCGGACAAAGTGTGTCACGGACAAGTGCATGGTCGACACGAGGCTCCATGGGATGTTTGGGTAGTCTTGTGCTTGCACCGAGAGGCGTAATAAGACCAAACGGGCCGCGACAAGGATTTCCCCGGGTTAGGGACGTAGTGTGCAGTGTAAGGTCACATGCGCGTAGTGTGCAAGCAGTCTATCTTCTTTTTCTGAGTAAAATAGAAATTTTTCATGTGTCTTAAAAAGTATGATGCATGAATTTTTTTTGAAAATTTTCTTTTTTAAAAAAAAAAAAATTTGAAATTTTTTTTTGAATTTTTTTTTTTGAAAGTAAATGCACACATAAGCACATAAGCACATAAACACATAATTCAAAATTCAAACAGTCCGAGGCAACGAGTCCAACAGTCAAAATTTTGACTTTTTCCGAGGCGGCCAAAACAACACGAAAATGTGCAAACCCGATACACACACACAAAAACAAACGGTTTCAAATGCCGGGACGGAAGCTTGACCCTCAAAAGCTTTTTTTTCAACACAATGATACCGGTACGTGGGATTGTTAAACCACAATTTATCCCGACTCGTGTTAGGAGGCGCTAACGGGAAGTTTAATGGTTTCCACCAATATACCAAATATCATTTTATTTTTTTTAAAAGCTTATTTTTCCCCAGCGGAGTCGCCACTGTGATGTACCCGATTTTTTTTTGAAAATCAAATGGAGTCGCCACGCCATTTTTGTTTTAAGGGCCAAAACTTTGAAAAATGCCCGAGATTAGAGATTTGGGTTCGGAGGTCACGTTACACGCCGGGAAGGACGTTAGTGTGCACCCGGAATGCCTCGTAAAACGAGTCTTCCATGCTGAAAATCATTTGTGTGTGTGTGTGTGTGTTTTGGCCAAAATAAGTTGAAACTGAGGAAAGTAAAAATTGGGAACTCTTTTTAAGGCTTTAAACTGATCCCATGATTTTTTGGATGATTTTTGGGTTGAGATTTGGAACTCAAAAGATTTTTGGAAGTTGAAAACCATTTCTGCCAGAATGAAAAAGGCAGTTGAACCTTGACTTTGAAATGGACTTTAGGGCTTGAAAGCTCCAGAATCTGGGAGAAGTCCGGGAATGAAAGTTTCTTAAAACACCTTAAATAGGGTTTATACGAAATAATTTTCCATTTTGGAGAATATTTGAGGGGTCAAAACCTTCTGGAAATATCAGATATGAAATCTGGATTTCCAGAAACTGATGAACTAGCCTCTAAAAGAAAATTTGAAAAAGGGGGTTTTACTCACGAAAAAAATAAAGTAAAAATATGTCTAGAAATATCAGGATGTTGGCTACAAAAAGTATTTTGTAGTCAACACCAAATTCTAAGTTTCTGTATGTCCAAAAAATAGGAAAATGGACTGAGATCTCAGAACAATGCTACTGGACAGCAAGATGTTCTTGAGGGAAAATGTGATTTTTGGGGGATTTGCATCTATGTTCACCCCATTTTCATCCCTAGACTTGATTCCACTACTTTGTGTTAAGTGGTTATCATATTCAAGTCATCCTTGGGGAATTTTATGGGGTTTAAACATGTCCTTTGCAAAGGGAAAGGGGATATTTTGTAGAGATGAAATTAAAGAGACAAATCAACTAGAGATTTAAGATTTGGACCATTTGAGATGGTCATTCATGAAGATGAACTTCAAGATGACCATCTTAGGTCAAGACTTAAGTTAAATTAGACATAAAGCAAATCAAAATAAGAAGAACAAGATGAACAAGAGGTTAAAAGGGAATTTTAGGGTTTAGAGAAGGAGGGCTTTACCAATGGTGACACCCTATCTTCCTAGGCTTGGAATTTGACTTGAGGAGTATCAAGATTTGGTGTTTGACTTGAGGAGTATCAAGATTTGGTGTTTTGGAGTTGTGTTTGGGTGGATTCAAGGCTTGAATGTGTTTAGGGTTTGATGATAGAGTTGATCAAAGAGAAAACAAGTAGATAACACTTAAGTCCTCTATGTTTTCTCTCTAATCTTCCTCTTGAGTAGTGTTTTAAGCTTGAGCTTGGTGTGTTTAAGAGTTATATGAGAATGGTTGAAGTGAAATTGGGAAAGGTTCAAGAGAAAATGGTGGCAATCTAAGGATTCCCACTGTTTTCTCTCTATTTTTCGCCAAAATGCAGCTTCTGTGAGTAAAATGTCTTGTGTAGACTGAGAGAGGAGGGTTCAATTTATAGTCCCCTGTGAGAGGCAATCCTATCCGCGCGGAGGGTATCGTCAGCGTGCACTGTTCATCTGCTGCAGTGCTGGCTTTTGGACAGGAGGAATATTATTCAAAAAATTACAGCAGTTTGTTTTTCAACTTGCCTAATTCGGATTTTTCCAATTTCTTTTGCTTTTTGAGATTCTTTTCTTGGTTTAACTTTAAATGGCAATGCCCACTTTACCCTTGCTTTGTTAGAAAGGTTAGGGTTTGTTAGAAATGTTAGTAATGTTATGACTTCCGTTAATTTTCTAACGAAAAGACTAATAACTCAAATTGGAGTACTTACAGTCGTTCCGGGGGAATGGACTTCCGATGGTATTGGGACCACGAGGGCATTCCAATTTTCCCTCTTCAATGAGCCCCTGGACCACCTGCTTGAGCACGAAGCAATTATCGGTGGTGTGGCCGGGGTAGTTGTGGAAGGCGCAGTGCTTGCTCATATCCATGTTGGGTTTGGGAGTCTTCGGTTTGAAATTCTCGAGCGGTTTGAGAAGATTTCGTTTCACCAAAGCTTCAAATACTTGACCCAAGAGCATTTCAAGGTTGTCTAAATGCTGGAACTGTGGGAAGCGAGGGGGATTGTTATTCTTTGGGGCTGCTTGATCGCGGTTAACTTGAGCTCCGTTCTGAATGTAGTGTCTTATTCATTTGCTTCTTTTCCTTTGGTCGGGCAGGAGTTGAAGTTGCCGGGTTTGTTCGATAACGGTAAGACAAGGCGGGGGTTCTTTGTTGCCTTTTGAAGACTTCGTAGTCTTTTCAAACTTCGTCCGGCGTTGACCATGGCACGGAGATCCGGATAGAAATGGTGGCCGATCAAGGTCCTCAAAGATGGCTTGAGGCGGGAATGGAAGATGTCCATCTGCTCTTCTTTGGAAAGTGGATCCATTATCTCGCTTAGCTTCCAGTTCCATCTTTTGTAGAACTCGCCCTTGGTTCGTCATCCTTTTGTTCGGTGGCTTGCGAGTCATGGCGGTTTGTCTCCCATTCAAGGTTGGCGCGGTACTTTTCCGGGAAGATTTCACCGATCTTATCCCACGTGGAGCGGTTTTACGCCTTCACATTGAGGAACCACCTTAGTGCTTTGTGGATTTGAGGGAATGCCGAAAGTGATACTGCCATCGTTGAGGGGTTGCCCCTTTGGCTCTCATACCCGGGACGTAGGTGTCGATGTGGGTTTTGGGCATTACGTCCCGTCAAACTTTTCCATTTCCGGCATCCCGAACTTCGGAGGGAGAGGGACCACTTTGTTCGGATCGGTAGGCGGGAGGGAGTCCTTCCGAGAACTAGCTAGCTTGCCTTGCATGTCTTTCATTTGTTCGATCAGCCGAACCATGTGAGGATCGGTATGCGAGGTGGGTTACCATTTTCGGGGACGAAAACCGAAGATGGGGGTGGATTGGGCGATGGGATCACCATTCGGGAGTCTTGGGGAGGTAGTTGAGTGTATACCAACCCATACCCCAGGGTGTTGAAGTTGAGGGCGTGATTGCCGGGTCCGCTAAGGGTTGTGTTTGGGAACCTGGGAAATGATTCGTTAGCCCCAATTGGCGGACTAGCGGTGGCAAGCTTGAGATGTCGAGATATCCGCTCGGGATGCCTGTCCCCAGTAAGCATGGGGACTTTTGATTGTGGTTACGAGGCTCGTATAGAGGCAAAGGATTGAATCTGGGGATACCGAGATGCATTGGGATCGACGGAGCGAGCACGTATGTGTCTGTTGGTACGTGCTTGATGTGCGTGAGCCGGAACCGACCGTGCCGAGGCGGGCATGCCTGAGCCGCTGACCGACGCCCGAGGGGAGCTTTGAGCGAGAGCCGCTTTGCGTTGCCGGGATCTCGTAGCTTGGCGGAGGCGGAACTTGCCGATAGCTTTGAGAAACCGGGGAGCGGTATGTCTTCGTCCTCTATGAGAACAAAGGTTCCGTCGGGTTGGGGAAGCTGCAACTGTTCCTCGAAGATGCAAGGTGTCTACGATCCAGGCTTGCTGCTCTTCTTGGCGCTTCTTAATGGTTTCGAAGGCTCGCAGCACCTCCTCCATTGTCTGGAGGTTCCTTAGTGGCGGGGTTCCGTTTCCCTCACTGTTATCTGTTGATCCCGTCATGGGAGAGTAGCGGACGGTGCGAGCCGTTGAACTGGAAGGGCTATCGGACCTTGTGACCTCGATACTGAAAAGGCGGCTCCCGGGTATTCTCAACCACTCTCGGTTCGCTGGAGGGGGTGACGGGCAAGGTTTAGACACAGGAATTGCCTCACGTGATAAAAGGGGGAAAGCTCACGTGGCATGCAGTTTCCGTTTCTTTTATTTATGATTTTTTTTGTTGTTTTAATTTACTTAAAACAGTGTTTTCTCAGAATCCTAGGTAGGTTGGAAAAGATTGCTCTTCTTTTTCGCAACTATGCTAGATCCTCGGTCATTGGAGACCATCTGTGCGGCTATAAGCCCCTCGTTTTGCACCTGTATTTCGACATCCCAGGGTGGACAGCCCCGGGCGAGGGTCCTATAGGGCAAGCGGTTTCCACCGGCCTAAAAGAAAAACCGAACCTAAGGACCGAGCCTGTCATGTTTGTTTTGGTGCGTTAGCCATGTGAATAGTGAACCGAGCCGGCCACTGAGTCAAGATCAGGTCAAGAGTTCGACATGACCTCTCTTTACCTTGCTTGCGCAAGGGATCCGTGACGTTAGGCGTTAGCTGGGTCATATTGTCATGGCTGACGTATCAAAGGCGTGATGACATGGTTTCATGTGAGCATGGATGTATATCCCGGACGGAACATCGTGCAGGTGTAGCTTCGGAAATCAAGATCAGTCAAGATTTTAGCATGACCTTTCATCGCTTTGCTTGCGCAAGGGATCTTGAGTTCCGAGCCTTGACTCGAAAAATGGCCGACATGGAATATGTATCCGAGCTGTATGACACGGGCTGGTAAAAACCAACCGAGTCGGACAGAGTGTGACTCAAGACTCAAGCGTGCAGGGTTGACGCTTGGCTAGGATGGGATGTTTGGAATGATCCCGTGCGCATCCGAGAGGCCTAGGAAGACCAAACGGACTGCAACTGAGACCACTCCGGGTTAAGGGTTGTAGTGTGCAGTGTATCCGAGGCAGCAGTGCGCGTAGCGTGCGGTGTAACCGAGGCAGCAGTGTGAGTAGTGTGCGGTGTAACCGAGGCGGTGCGCGTAGTGTGCGGTCTCTAAAATTCTTTTTCGAGTAAAAACGAAGTTTTTGAAGAATTTTAAATGTATGCACGAGATGTATATTGATGCATTTTTTTGTATTTTTATTTTTTTTTGTAAAATAAAAACGAAGCACGTGCACACACACACAACAGTTAAAGAAAGGGGTAAAATGAAAGTTTGACCCTCATCATCGTTTTAAAAATCTTTTGTTTTGTTTAAAAGTTTTTAAAACAAAAAATATCCCCAGCGGAGTCGCCAACTGAAATTACCCGGGATCCGGCTCGCGCGCGGAGGCCCCGAAGCATCTCGCATTCGTCGCTTTTCGGGAATGTTTGCCCGGATCCGAGAGGCAGCGCGTTCGCGCCCCGGCATCTGGCTTTATTCCGCTTTAGCGTTAGTTGGAGGTGTCTCGCCGTTGTTTTCGCATTTGTAGAGTCGCCACGCCGTTTTTATTAAGCCCAAAATATTGAAAAAGGGCATCAGTTTAAAGATAATTTTAAACTGTTTTTGTGTGATGAGATTTTGAGTTCGGAGGTCAGATGACTCCTCGGGAAGAGAATATTAGAATATTAGAGCTCACCCGAGTCGCCTCGTAAAACGAGTCTTTCGGATACCCCTAATATCCTTTAAAATGTTGTGTGTGTGTGTGTGTGTGCTTTTAAAAATGCATGCTGTGTCGGATGTCTACATTGTACACTACGTATTGAAATGTATTGAAATAGTGTAGGAAGGAAGCCTTACCAATGTTGGTTCGTGTCTGTCTTCCGCTGAGGAATAGTGTTTGAGGTCGGAGTAGCGTTCCGGTACGGATCGGGATTGCTTCGGGAGGGGCCGGTTGTCTGCGGACAGAGTTTCGGCATGAGTTGATGTTGCAGGCTGCGTGTGGGCAGAGGTTCGGCGTGCGTTGGGGTGGCAGGAGTCACTCGGGCAGAGTTTCGGCGTGGTTTGGGATTGCTGGTTTGACTCAGAAAGAGCCGGGACACCGTGGAAAGACCAGGCAAGGCCTCGGAGTACCACGAGGGGCCTCAGAGTACCTCGAGAGTGCCTCGGGGCAGCGCGGGAGCATCGCGGGAGCGCTCGGAGAGGCTTCGGAGCGCCACAAGGGAGCTCGGAAGGCCTCGGAAGGATCCGAAAGGGGCCGGGAGTGCCTCGAGAGGACTTAGAGGGAAAGCCTGAAGACTTAGGGAGGAAGAGAGAAGTGGGAGGTGTGTGGAAATGAGGAGGGGGAGCCCTCTATTTATAGTAAAAATTTTCGTGCAAGAAGGTCCGTACGGACCTTCTTGGTTATCCAGAATTTTGGTTTTCCTCGATTTGAGGGAATATGTGATGATGGTGAATATTCTGGAATTATGATGTCCCCTGAGCAATAAGGTCCGTACGGACCATCTTGACATGCAAAGAGGTCCGTACGGACCAACTAAGCATGAGGGTAATCATTTTCTCCGGGATTTGAGGGAATATTGTGGACTTTAAGGGGATTCAGTAATTATGAAAACAAAGAGGTCCGTACGGACCATTTTTGCTTTTCCAATTTCCTGAAAATTCCCAAAAGGTCCTTTTGTCCCTTTTTATCCCAGGAAGGCTCCTCCCTTGGTTTGGCTGGGGGTTTTGAGAGGGTTTTGAGTGCCAGAGGTCGTCGAGACTGCATTGATGAGTCTGCAGTGCTTCCCGTGTGCTTGAAAGGGGGTGATCCAGATTGGGGTACTTACAACTGCTTATTGAAATATATTGAAATAGTAATGGAAGGAAGCCTTAACAATGTTGGCTCGTGTCTGTCTTCCGCTGGGGAATAGTGTTTGAGGATGGAATAGTGTTTCGGGACGGACCGGGATTACTTCAGGATGTGCCGGTTGCCTGCGGACAGAGCTTCGGCGTGCCTCGGGATCGTCAAGTGTGCACTTGGGCAGAGTTTCGGCGTGCGTTGGGATCGCAGGGATCGTCGGTTGGATTCGGACAGAGGTTCGGCGTGCGTCGGGATCGTCGGTTGCGTTCGGGCAGAGTTCCGGCGTGCGTCCGAGTTGCCGGTTTGACTCGAAAAGAGCCGGGACGCCGGGAGAAAGACCAGGCAAGGCCTCGGAGTACCACGAGGGGCCTCAGAGTACCTCGAGAGTGCCTCGGGGCAGCGCGAGAGCGTCTTGGGAGCACAGGAAAAGGCTTCGGAGCACCACAAGGGAGCTCGGGAGGCCTCGAAAGGATCCGAAAGGGGCCAGGAGTGCCTCGAAAGGACTTAGAGGGGAAGCCAGAAGGCCTACGGAGAGAGTAGAAGAGGATGGTGTGTGAAATGAGGGAGGGGGAGCCCTCTATTTATAGCCATGGAAAATCTGCAATAAGGTCCGTACGGACCTATGTGCAAAACCAAAGTTTTGGTTTTCCCAGATTTAGGGGAATCTCGTGGACTTTAAGGGGATTTAGTAATTATGAGATTTGGTAGCAAGAAGGTCCGTACGGAGCTTTTTAGCATGCAAAGAGGTCCGTACGGACCTCCCTTCTTTTCCCAATTTCTGCATAATTCCCAAAAAGCCCTTTTGTGTTTTTTGTCCCAGAAAGGCCCCCCTTGGTTTGGTTGGTGGTTTTTTGGACCTTTGAGGGTTTTTGAAGGGTTTTGAGGGTTTTTGAAGGGTTTTGAGGGTTTTTTGAGGGTTTCGGGTGTTCGAGACTGCGTTTGAGTGAGTCTGCGGTATTTCCCGGATGCTCAAAAGAAGGTTATCCAGATTGGGGTACTTACATATGGCAGGTTGGATAGGTTCACAAAGGGAGATCGTCCTACGGGAGGAGATCGACCTACTAGAGGTGTACAAGAGCCAAGACAGCCAAGATTGACTTTGGGAGTAATTGTTGAAGAAACAAGCAACACGACACTCAATCACAAGATCTTCCAACTGAGTAAAGCTCCATATGTCCCGCCCAGAAGCTGTGTACAAGACGAGGTGATCAGTTTTTACCCATACGAGCTGGCTATTAGAATAACAGCAAGGGAACAAATATTGGTAATTTCAGGTCTTATTGACAACTGCACATCCAGTAGGATTTTGGTCGACACGGGGGCATGTAAGGACATCCTCTACTACAAAACCTTCCTTGATATGGGTTTGACCGATGTCAGGTTGTCACCTTATTCAAGGCAACTTAAAGGATTCACGAACAACAGGGTCGACGCAAAGGGTCAGATAGAGTTGGAGGTGGATATCGAACAACATCCTTTGAGAATAACAGCTAAGGTAACATTTATAGTCATTGATGTTATAAGTGATTACCATGTTATTCTAGAAATTCCTGGATAGGTCGCCCTAGGAATGGTGTCATCCATCCCTCATCAAAGGGTCAAGTTTCCTACCATGCTAGGAGTTGGTTGTGTTTTAAGCACAGCCATGGAGTATCTAGATCACGTGCTTCGATCAAAGAAAAAGAAGGAGTTAGAGATTGACACTCCAGAAGCTAGCTGGAAATTTTCAAAGTCTGTCACCACTACTTCCAGGTTATCTGCGATCCAGCGCATAGAAGAGGCGACATATCCCTCACATGACCTCGTCATGACTAAGCTGACATGTCCCTTTGAAAGCACACAGGCCATGACAGATACAATTTTGATCGATCAAGTCATTATTGGCGACATATGCCTCAAGATCAACCAAAACTCAGGGGCCACCAATGGATAAGTAGCTGCCGAGCTAGATGACATGATCGAAGTAGAAGCTCCACACTTGGGGGTCGAGGAAAGAAAAAGGTTCAGAGAGATCAATATTGAGACCCTACAGTTTAGGGATGGGTCGAAGCTAGAGCCAGTAGATGAGCTAGAAGAGATAGAACTCAACCCATCTTACCCCGAGCAGAAAATAAGGATAGGTAGATAGTTGTCACCAGAAGAAAAGGTCGAGATTATCGACCTATTGAAAGAAAACACAAACATCTTTGCGTGGAAAGTATAAAACCTGAAGGGAGTCAAGGAAGAGGTCGCAATGCACCGCCTTGATATAAACCCCACCATGAAGTTCAAAAGCCAGAAATTGAGGATTTTTGCTCGGGACAAGGAGATAGCTATAAAGCAATAGGTCGACAAGCTTCTCAGTACAGGCACTATCAAATAGGTGTCCTACACTACTTGGCTAGCAAATGTGGTGATGGTTAAGAAGGTCAGTGGGAAGTGGAGGATATGTGTCGACTTCATAGATTTAAATTTGGCTTGTACAAAGGATAGTTATCCCCTCCCTCGAACAGACAAGTTGGTTAACTCAATCACTGGGCATGCCACCCTCAGGTTTCTTGATGCATACTCAGGCTACCACCAGATAAGAATGCATAAGGATGATATTGAGAAGCCTTCCAGACAGCAAGAGGGGTATATTGCTACACCAAAATGTCGTTTGGGTTGAAGAATGTCGGGGCTACATATCAGAGAATGGTAAACCGAGTCTTTGCTAGTCATATTGACCGAAACATGGAGGCCTACATAGACGACATGTTCATCAAAATAAAGATTGGTCGTCATATGGGAAACGTTTGCCAATCTACGAGAGAGTGACACAAAATTGAACCCAAACAAGTGTGTATTTAGGGTGGCCCCAGGCAAATTTCTGGGTTTCATGGTATCACAAAGGGGTATTGAAGCCAATCCAGAGAAGATCAAGGCCTTAGTGGAAATGTAGGAACCCACGTGCATCAAAGAAGTTCAACGCTTGAATGGTAGGGTCGCTGCTTTGCGTCGCTTTATAGCCAAGTCAGCTAAGAGGTCTCTCCCCTTATTCAAAACCTTGAGTGGGACAAAAACCTTTGAATGGGCGGCCGAATGTTCCTCATCGTTCCAGCAACTCAAAGGGTACCTCGCCAGTCCACCATTGCTTAGTAGCCCGGTCCAAGGAGAAAGCTTGTACGTCTACCTATCAGCTGGGGATCAAGCAGTAGCTATAGTTTTGGTCAGAGAGGAGAAAGGCATTCGAAAACCAGTTTATTATGTGAGCAAGGCTTTGACCGACATAGAAGGTAGGTACTTTAATGCAGAAAAAGTAGCCTACGCCTTGGTAATAGCAGCTAGAAAGCTGCGAGGTTACTTCTCTACTCACCCCATTGTCGTGCTGACTAATGCTCCACTAGGAAAGATACTACATATGTAATGACCCTAACCCTAGGCACTAGTTTAGCATCCTATTATATGCATCTTATATTAATTGTTGACTTTATGTGCTCGTTTTATGTCTTTAAATGTTTATGAAAAGTTAGGATGGTTATGAAATAACTTTAAGGCTTTAGGGTTTAATTGGAAATAAGATAAAGTGTTGGGGTGAAATTATAATAATTGAAATAAATAACATATTATAAGTGGTCAAGGTGTGTTGTGTAAAGATTTGAAGTGTAGGTGGTAGTTGCTTTGCCTTAAACTTTGGGGGACTTAAATGAAAAGTGAAATTATTGCCCCTTTAAATTAGTCAAGGATGAGCCATACCTCCCCATTCCATCATCTTCATCTTCTCCTTAACCTCCCCAAAATCTCCATGGAAACCCATCCATGAACCTTCCCTTCCAAAATTCATAGCAAATTCAATTCTCTTCCATTTGAAGATCCGTTTGTACTTTCTTGTTCGTGACGGAGAGGGGAGCGCATCAAGCCCGGAAGATAAATATTTCATTCACATCATTTTTGTAAGTTATTATGACTTCCTTCTAATAATTGCTCATTTTATGTGTTATTGAATATCTTGTTGAAAGAAAAGGAATTTGGTATTTTGAATAATGTTAATTGAGTTGAAATGGTTTAATCAAGGTTGAATTGATTTTAGTTGTAATATGGTGGTCTAAGTTGAAAGAAGAGTGGTATGAAGTAATTGTAGATGTTAATGGTTTAAGTGTAGGTGTTGAATGTGGGTTTTAGCCAATTTACTAGAATTAGAAAGTGAAGAAAATGGTTAGTAATGTGTTATGGTATTAATGGTTTACAAGAAATGGTTGCATGTTAAAATGGAATAAAATTTTGGTACTAAAAGGTTTTGGTTATTGTTGGGATGTATTGGATAGAAGTAGAATGATTGTTCTAAGTGGTATAATGGTTTTGGGAGGTTATTGATGCTAATGGAAATTGTTAAAAAGTAAAAGAGTATGGTAAATGTGAAGTATGGATGTTAGACATGAAATGTGATAGGGAAATGTGAGAAGTAACTAAGTAAGTGAAAGGGTTAGGCTTATCTTATTTGTTTGGAATGGTTGGCATAGATTTTGAGTACTAAAATGATGCTAGTTAGTGTTGAATTGGTTTGGAAGAGGTATTAAATGGTTAGGAGTAGAATGGTTGATGTTAGTACAGAATTTTAGGTTGGGCTGTCGCCCATGTTAGGCTGAGCGGCCGCCCATGTGCACAGCAGTTGGCCTTCAGCTTTCCCCACTCTTGGGCGGTCGCCCATCTATCCCTGTGCGGTCGCCCATCCCCACAGCAACTTCAACCCTTATAGTCCTCCGGCTTGGACGGTCGCCCACACTATCTTGGGCGGTCGCCCATGATAGCAGATATCTCCCCAGTTTTTCTTCCTTTCTGATTTCCACGAAAACCACTCATAATAACTCTTGACTATTTTTAAAGTAATATAAACCTAATCTACTTAGGAGATAAATGAATTCTCTTTAACTTAGATTAAAGTAGAATACTTTGGCTTCACCATGATGTCTTGTTTGGTCAAAATGGAATTGTGGAAGTAGTTTAAATATTGTCCGGAAAATGGTTAATAAGCTTGATGTGTAACTTCACCAAATTGGTTCAAACTTGGGAATTAGTTCTTGAACTTTTATTAAGGTTATTCAAGGTTGTGTAATGACTACGTAGGAATGATTTATGGTACATGGTGGCCTTAGTTGCTCCCATCTCCTTGGTGAATAGTTTGAATAGTGTAGAAACTATAAGTTACACTATTGCGTTAGTTAGAAATGTATATGTATCACATGATTATATTGTATCCCAAGTGTGGATTTATTGGTTATATTGTTACCTTACTTGGATTCATATTCATTGATGGTATTATGCATAGTGTATTAAATGAATGTTGCACTATAGTATTGATTAACATGAGTATACATTGCCATGTTGTTATATTCTTATCCCTTTAGTGGATTTTATTTTAAGTATCTATTATGTGCTTGAACGTGGTTATATTATATGAGATTCAGGGGTATAATGAGATACAATCAATTATGTATTTGTTCTATAAGTGATTGAAGATCATTATACCAGTGATTGTCCCCTCTAAGGCCACAGAGTGGGTTTGCATGCTTCTGTATTGAGCAAAAAGCCTTACAGATAGCTCCGATTTGTTGGAGTTAGGCGGAATGCTTCTGTGTTGAGCCAAAAGCCTTCCAGATAGCTGCGTTATTATATGGTACTCTGAATGAAGAGTCATATAAGTGTTTTCTTTCCTTATATGGATCTCTGGAGTATGAGTCCTATAAGCGGTGAATGTGCACGGGGGCAGTTCACCAAAGAGCGGAGTTTTACTCCCACGTTGTACGACATATTGTTCAGACGGGAAAGGTAAAATGAGGTAACGTAAGGTGTTTACCGCTTTAATAATGTGTTATTGTAGACACCCCATTCTGAACACATTGAATCATATTTATACCACTCTAAGTCTCGCTTTGAGTCAAGAAGTAGAAATCCACCATTTCGTCATGTTTCGTTAAGTTTTGACTAACCACCGTTAGTTTGGGACTAAACTGCATACGAGATAACGGGGAAAGGACAAAACTGTCCACAGACAACGATATCTCGCGCAGAATGGCGTGTCTCGCACGAGATATTATCCCTCTGCAGCGTGCAGATGACAGTTTCCTCATCGATTTCAACCTCTTTTCGGGATAAAACTTCATCCATCCGGCCAACCAATGATCTTGGGAGTCTGGAACCTTCTTGGAGTGTTTTACCTCTCCACTTCTACATCCTCAATGCCTATAAATACTTGGTGACTTCCAAGGTTCAAAGGTCCACAATTCCACAATTCACACACACATTTTACTAGTTTCTTTCCTTGAAAGATTCCTGTAAAATCACTCTATAATCACCTCATAGTTTTTTTGTCAACCTTGTTGATAAACAAACATCAAGATCCAAGTCAAGGACTGAGGCGAAGCTCTGTCCGTATCAAGATTCGATTCTAAACTTGAGTCGAAACTCTGCCCAAATCACCTCACGCAAGGTAACCCCTAAATCCCTTTCTAATTGATTGTTAGAGTGGTATAAATCCCATTGAATCTAGGATCGGCCTAGAGCCTCTCCAAATCATGGGGACGGTCTTGAAGCAATCGATCCTACATTCCGTTTAACCCCGTTAAATGGATCTTTATTTGTTTTTCTCTTATTTGAAATCTTCTTCTCCTTTTGAAAACCTCTCTTTTCTTTAGCAAGACCAATCTCCGAATTGGGTGGAATGGATGCTCCTTGACCTACCCATTCCATAACCTAAGCCCCGAACCCAAATCTCTTTTCCAAAAATGGTTTTTCTATGTTTTCCAAATGAATAATATAGGTGGCGACTCAAAAAGATGTAAAAAAAATAACTACGCATCGCTACAGTGGCGACTCCGCTGGGGATTTAAAATTAAGAGGCTTAAACTTGCGTCAAAATTAAAAGAGAAGTTTTCAAAAAAAATTTGTAAATTCAATTTTCTGTTCCCAGATCAGGCATATCTCGCACGAGATATCCTATCTCGCGCGAGATATCGCCTCGGCAATCAGTGGTTTTCTGGTTTCTCCTGTTCATCCCGTAGTCCAAAACGAGGGTCGAACACGCAAGGGGGATCCCAGAATCCATTATCTGCAGAGTTCCCTCATCTTAAGGCTGCCCTTAATATGTCGAACTCGAAATAGTATTTCGATTAAATAATTGATTATTTATAAACTGCGTGCGATTGGGTTTTATTTTATTAAAGTCCGGTCCATTGGGGATTCGGGAGTTGTAATTAATTTATTCATCTCTCTCTCTCTCTTTACGTGGAACTACGACGGCCTGAGTCTTCCTGAATTGGGAGAAACGTAGGCAACCACTTGGTGCGGCCACTATTTGTTTTCTTTTTATTTTCAAAAAAAAATTCTTTTTTTATCTATCACCTAGATTGACTATCACACACGCGCACTCGTGCTATATCTGTCATTGCACTGCATACCCTCTATAAACCCGGGACCCACACTAAGGACGGATGACGGTAACCACCTAGTCGCCGTCCCACTCCGCGTATTCAATCCACCTAGATTGTCATATCGCGGGGAGCCTAGCCTTCCAGCCCTGCATTGCCACATTTTCATGTAGATTGTCTTTTTAGGATCACTCCGTGACCGGTCGATTTTGACTCGGTGATCTTTTCTTATTTTTGACCAAAATAAAGCCATGTAAAATTGACAATAAAGAAGGACTCGGAAAAGTCCCCTCGGAAAAAGTCACTTCGGAAAAAGTCCCTTCGGAATGACCCTTTCGGATGTCTCTTTGAAAAAATATACATAATCCTTCAAAAAACGATCTTACATGACTTTGTTTTACAAAAATTGGATTGATTGTCTAGTCGTTAGGTTCTGATAAAGGCCTTAGAAACCCCTCAAAATGGATTTTCCGTTCCGACAAAAAATTAGGTCTAATAAAAAATCGACTTTCCGTGTGATTATCTCGCGCGGGATTACATATCTCGCGCGGGATAATTTCTCTGTTTTCTGAAACTGAGCCTGAGCCATTTAAGCCTGCTTTCGACTCGTTGGGGCTAGATTTGATCCTGATATCGTCTCTGCATCTCTTCTGTCAGTTTTTCGAAGCTACTCAACTTCAAGACTCCCAACACAATGTCTACTGAAAAGCATGTCATCACCAGGGAGGACCTTGAGCAACACACTCTCCAAGATTTGACCAAGGCCCTTGTCGCTGAGATGGAACATGTGGAAGGTTGGAGAGAAGCCTTTGATTTGCCTACCACTCGCATTGCTAGGGATTTCCACAAAATGAAAAGCGACTCCGACAGTGGGCGATCATCTGTGCAAGAAGAGCTAAGTGACATCAAGGCTCAACTTGCCAAAGCCCTGCAGCAAATTGAGGACAATGATGCGTGGCACCACTTGAAAGAATCCATCCAAGCTGGCAAGACCAAGATGCTAATTGAAGAACTTGAAGAGGTCAAAAGCGAACTTGAGGCTATGACCCAAAAGTGTATCACTCTCGAAGCCCACATTGAAGATGACATTGATGAAAGGGTCAAGTATTGCCTCAATACTCTCTACCGTGACCTCAAAGAACAAATGGAAGCAGAATATCAGTCTCGCCACAACGTCTTTGTGCAACACTATGAGAACCATATCCGAGACCTCCACAATCAAATGGCCAAGCGGAGGAAGGGGAGGATTTTCTCCGACATCGGAAATATCACTCCCGGTCATCTCTTCAGAAGTCTTCACAAGGACGGAAAGTTGAAACCAATAGAAGGATACATACCTAAGAGGGAAGGTCGAGCTCCACACCTCTATTGCTATTACCATCAGTGACATGGCCACCATACCAACGATTGTTTCAACCTGAAGAATGCAGTCCAAGACTTAATTGACAATGACACCATCAGAATTTGCCCAAGTGGTGGAATAATTTGGATGAATTCAAGCAAATGAGGAATCTCTTTTCTTTTCAGTTATTTACTTTTATTTGCAAAAGAAACGGTAGTAGTCTAGTTTAGTTTAGATACTACTTGCCTAAAATCCTCATTTGTGTGCAAGAGTATCAAGTTTGCTTTTCAATAATAGTTAGTCATTGTTTCCCTTTTCAATTCTGATTACTTATTTGAGATCGAGAAAGAAAGCGCTGTGAATAGCATAGAAACTTGCAACGAAAACGATTACTCCAAGGCACTTCGGTTTTCTGGAAACCTTCCTGTTTGGAGAATGATGCAAGCAAAAGGGTACTTTCCTGGCTTGGGGCTTGGAAAACACTTACAAGGGATAACGGAACCACCACCGGTTCCCCCACCTCACACAAAGCATGGCCTAGGATACATCATTTCCATCCACGATGGGGATGACGAAGAAGAGTGGGACTTCACTCAAATCAAGTAGGAAGGAACCGCATACAAAAGCTACAATGACCCAAAGGTCAAGAATTACAACCTCGAACCATATCGAAAGACACTCAATAGCTACTTCGTCCGGGAAGGGGAAAGCATTCCCTACTTTATCTTTTCAGAACCATGGACTGACGATAAAGGAAAGCGCCAACCGGGCTTTGAAATCTTCGGCGACTGCGATGCTTCACCAAATAAAACATAACCCGTCCCGCTAATCCCTAAAGATTTATGGGGCACGAAGGCAGAAATGACAAGCGAATGGGACTTTGTGTTGGGAGAAGACATGCTGGGACAATTTGAAGACCTGTGCCGGTTAGAAGACAGCCAGATCCATGCAATCTCCAAGGGGGACGCTCCAACCATTGATTATACAAGGCTAATACAGAAATGTGATGAGCCAATTCTAAACTGGCACGTCACCGGAGGACCAGTTGTTGATGAAGACTTCATGATCAAAGAGCTTGGTTGCACTCCCCATCCTCGCAGGAAGATAGGCCCTGTAACTTTCACATTAGAAGCAGGCTCCACCTCTGATAAACTCACTCAAGAGGAAATCGAGGCGGTGGCCGAACATGTATTCCCTTACTTCCTTAATGAAAACTTTGATCTTTCCGAGTACCCTGAGATTGCTAACAACGTGAATGATGAATTAACTAATAATAATCAATATAACGAACACGTTAATAATGAATCATACGATGAGATAGATCAAGAAAACGAACAAATCTTAAAAGAATTAGCTAAGCAAGTAGGTCGTTGTGGAAAGAATGGCCCTGTTGACGATGAGGAAATGCAAACGGTTAATCTTGGGACAACAGAAGACCCCAGAGAAACAAAGATCGGCAGCTTCTTCAGGGGGGAAGACAGAGAAACCTTGACGCAACTCCTCAGAGAATATGTCGACGTCTTCGCTTGGTTCTACAAAGATATGCCTGGGTTGAATCAGTCAATTGTAGAGCACAAGATACCGCTGCTACCCAACGCCAAGCCAGTCAATCAGAAACTACGCAGAATCAAATTGGAATGGTCAATGCAAGTAAAAGAGGAAATCATGAAAATCTTGAACGTAGGGTTTATCAAAGTGATCGAATATCCGGAATGGCTGGCAAACACAGTGCAAGTAGCCAAGTCGAATGGGAAAATACGAGTCTGTGTCGATTTCAGAGACTTGAACAAAGCATCCCCTAAAGATGACTTCCCGCTACCAAACATAGACATGTTGGTCGACGCCACAGCCGCATACGAAGTCCGCTCATTCGTCGACGGCTTCGCAGGGTATAACCAAATCCTCATGGCAGAGGAGGATCAGCACAAGACAGCATTCACCACACCTTGGGGGACGTTCTGTTATACGGTCATGCCGTTTGGTCTCAAGAACGCTGGGGCTACTTACCAAAGGGCAGTCACGACGCTATTTCATGACATGATCCACAAGGAAATAGAGGTATACGTGGACGACATGATTGTTCACTCAAAGGGGACAGATGGTCAGCACTTCAGAGATCTCAGAAAATTCTTCAATCGACTGAGACAGCACAAGATGAGACTCAATCCCGCCAAATGTTCATTCGGAGTGGTCAAAGGGAAAGTCTTAGGGTACATGGTCACCGAGCGTGGCATAGAAGCAGACCCCGCCAAGATAAAAGCCATCATAGACATGCCTTCACCCAGAACACAGAAAGAAGTAAAGGGATTCATGGGCAGACTCCAATATATCAGTCGATTCATCAATCAACTGACTACAATGTGCGATCCTATCTTGAAGCTACTAAAGAAAAACGCACCTCAAGAGTGGACCGAAGAATGTCAAGAAGCATTCGAGGAAGTTAAGCATTACTTAACTTCCCCACCCATCCTGGTTCCACCACACAAGGAAAAGCCCTTAAAGTTGTACCTCACAGTTACTGACAACGCGCTAGGGGCTATGCTCGCTCAAGAACAGCCTGCTTCACACACAGAGAATGCCATATACTTCGTCAGCCGCAGATTCCAAGGCAATGAAATCAACTACTCTCCACTCGACAAGTCCTGCGCTGCTCTTGTTTGGGCTTCACAAAGGCTAAAGCATTATATATGGAAGCCTTCCCGGTTCGTCTCATTGCAAGAATGGATCCATTGAAATACATCCTAGACAAATAAATTTGTCTTCGAGATTGGCCAAATGGTACTTCATGCTCGCGGGATATGATATCACTTACGTCACTCAGAAATCCGTCAGGGGGAGTGTATTCGCAGATCAGTTGGCCGAATTTCCTTATGATGAAGCAATGGGGGAAGACCCGCAATTCCCTGACGAAGACATCATGAGTATAGAAGACGAAAATAAGTGGCAATTATTTTTCGATGGCGCAGCCAACAAGAGAGGTTTCGGCATTGGAATGTTGCTAGTAAACCCTGACGACATCTATACTCCACTAGCAATACGTCTTGACTTTGACGCCACCAACAACACCACAGAATATGAAGCTTGCATAGCGGGGCTTGAGGCAGCCCTAGAATGCAACGTAGCTGAACTCGAGGTATTTGGGGACTCCCCGTTAATCATCAATCAGACACTGAAGAAGTGGAGGATCCAAGATCCAGCCCTTCAAAGATATAGTGCCCACCTCCAGGAGCTGGCGCAACAATTTTAGGACGTCCAATTCCACTATCTTCCTAGAGATAAAAATCGGTTTGCAGACGCATTAGCTACACTCGCCTCCTTGGTTGAAATTCCTAAAGGGAAGGAAGTCAAACCCTTCAAAATAACACGACGTTCAACTCCCGCCTACTGCGCTGTTATAGATCTCCATGACTGCAAAGACAAGTGGTTATCCGATTGTACCATCGTTGAGAACTCCGAAGAGAAACCATGGTACCATGATATTTGGCATTTCATCCTAGATGGAACTGTCCCACCTAAGACAGATCAAAAGACTCAGATCGCCCTTAAGAGGCTAGCAGCTAGCTACGTCATCGTCGCTGGCCGTCTATTCAAGAAATATTTCCAAGGAAACCTCCTTTGTGCCACCGAGGAAGAGGCCCGAGAAATAATGGACCATGTTCATCAAGGCATATATGGAACCCACATGAGCGGAAACATGCTCGCCAAAAAGATCATCAGACAAGGGTATTTTTGGTTAACCATGGAAGTCGACTGCACCAAAATGGTCAAGAAATGCCATAAGTGTCAGATACACGCTAACCTTCAGCACGCACCGCCTTCCATGCTGTACCCTATGACTTCTCCTTGGCCATTCTCTACATGGGGAATAGACGTGATTGGAAAGGTCACACCTGTAGGAGCCAATGGGCACTGCTTCGTCCTAGTAGCCATCGACTATTTCACTAAATGGGTCGAGGCCGCCTCTTACAAAGTTTTGAACGCCAGAAAGGTCGCAGAATTCATCAAGCACAACATAATATGCCGATATGGGGTTCCGCAAGAGATGATATCAGATAATGGGTTGCGTTTCGAGAAGGAAACTGATCGCCTCCTAACCGAGTACAAAATCACATGGCACAAGTCATCTCCTTATAGGCCTCAAACAAATGGAGCAGTTGAAGCCGCAAACAATACAATCGAAACCATCATCAGAAAAATGGCAGTCACTGGGAAAGACTGGCCCGACAAGTTACCTTTCGCACAGTGGGGATACCGCACTTCAGTCCGAACAGCTACAGGAGAGACTCCCTACGCCCTCACATTCGGAATGGAAGCTGTCTTGCCGATAGAATTGGAAATACCATCACTACGGGTTCTCCTAGAAAACCAAGTGAACGAAGTCGACTGGCTAGAAAGCAGATACGAGGAGTTAGCCCTGCTAGACGAAAGGAGGCTGAAAGCGGCCGAGCATACCCAAGATTACCAAAGAAGAATGGCAAGAGCTTTCAACAAAAAGGTCAAGACAAGGAACATCAGAGTAGGTGACCTGGTTCTCCGTGAGCATCGTCTTGGACCTTTCAACCCGCTAGGCAAGTGGGAACCAAGATGGATAGGACCCTACATTGTGAAGAAAATATTCTCTGGGGAGCCCTTCAGCTGGTGGACTTAGACGGAGATCAACTACCGAAGCCAGTCAACATGGACAAGCTCAAGAAATACTTCGCGTGACTTGGCCTCCTAAAAAGAAAAAGAAACTGCTCGCTAGGTTGGAAATCCCGAAGGGGACGGCCTAGGCAAAAATTAGAGCTTGCACAAGAAAAGAAGCCGGCTAGATTGAAAACCTGAAAAGGCAGTCTAGGCAAAAGAAAGGGTGTGTACAAAAAAAAAGAGAGGGGCCTTGTCTCGCGCGAGATTACCCTTCGACCTGAAGCCGTATTTTGTCCTTTTTCTCTCAAAAATGAACTACGTTAGACCTGAGCCTCTTATTTAATTGTTGTAAAAGAGGAACGTAGGCAGCCTTCGGGTTCGGTCTAATCAAATAAATAAATCTAATCTTGTCATTTTATTAATCGAATGCATTTTATTAATGACAAAAGAGAAATCCTAACCACAATGACTAATTTGCTAAGCTAATAATCTTGAAAAAAAATACTAATAAAATAAAACCATTGATCTATCAAAGCAATCTCTTGGTACTCCTTAAGATCTAGCCTTTCATTGACTTGGTAGGCCGGCGGACATGATCTCCACCGTCTTCGTGATCCTTCTTGCGCTTTGGGCCCTTCGAAGCAGAACATCCCTCGAGACGATCAAAGACAGACTCCGAAAGCCTCTTGAAGACATTGGGCCTATCTAAAGCTTGCATCTTTCCAGGCATCCCTTTGCCTCGTCTCTCCTACTAATCCCCATCAAGAAAATCCTGGTTTGGATCAGTCTGTACGTTAGCAGGATCAGACTGAGCCTCGCTCCTTCGCAAAATACTGCTAGCTACAAAAGAATCCCCTAGCAATGAAAGCCGCAGATCATCAATCTTCTCCGCACTAGGGTGGTCGGTATGAAGGAACCAATCCAAATACTTGTTGGATAAGAAGATGCTTGCATTAAGAGTCCGAAGGTTCGACCAGCGGTCCCGACTAGTTCCTTCACCCCATGCTTGAGCTAGCACCTGCGCAAACTCTACACCAATATAAGATACATCACAAGAGGCCCCTTAAAAAAGATAAGTGTCCTGCGGCTGACCAAACTGACGGAGCACCCATTTGGGAAAATAAAAGGAGGAATCTCGCAAACCCGGAAGAACAATCCTGTCAAAACCCTTGGTATTGGCAACATACTTTTTCAGTCTCCAATAAGGTGGGCACCAAAGAATATCAGCAGTTACCATCTTCGCAATCAACTCAGCCCACTCATCCATCGAGAGATCCTTGATCAACAACTTTCGCGTATGATAGGTGAAAGGGGAATATTCCAACGGGGGACCTATCAACTTGAGATGCTCCCTAAGCCAAATAGTCAACAGAAGAGGACTCCCTTGAGTCATGGCACCGGTCTTCTGCAGCTCATCAAGACCATGCAGGGTTTCACCCAAAATTAGCGGAATAATGTTCCTAGAACGTTTTCTAGCCTGCAGAACAATTTCCACCAATTGGGAGTCAACCAAGCCATCCCTGCATGCGAATAAAACATCTCTGAAAAGAGAAAGGGCCAGAAAGTTCCGTTTGTAGACATGGAAGGCATCATCATCTGAATCTCTGCTGAATCGCTCAGGAAAAGAAGAACAATCTACCCACCTACGGTGAACCAACTCATAGCAAGTATCAAGGGGGATCCCTAGCAATTCATTCAAGGCCTCCGAATGATTCCTATTGTATTTAGGAACAACAATCTCGCCAGTCAAAGGCATATCCAAGATAATGGCAAATTCCTCCACAGTAGTGTGATGATGTGCCACCAAAATTTTGCGGAAAAATTCGATTTTGCGTTTCTTTGAAAATCAAATAAAACCGGAAAAAGACGGAGTCGCCACGCCATTTTTGTTTTAAGGGCCAAAACTTTGAAAAATGCCCGAGATTAGAGATTTGGGTTCGGAGGTCATGTTACACGCCGGGAAGGACGTTAGTGTGCACCCGGAATGCCTCGTAAAATGAGTCTTCCAAGCTGAAAATCATTTGTGTGTGTGTGTGTGTGTTTTGGCCAAAATAAGTTGAAACTCAAAAAAGTAAAAATTGGGAATTCTTTATTAGACTTTGGACAGATCCCATGATTTTTTGGATGATTTTTGGGTTGAGTTTTGGTACTCAAAAGATTTTTGGAAGTTGAAGAGCACTTCTGCCAGAATGAAAAAGGCAGTGGACACTTTATTTTGAAATAGATTTAAGGGCTTCAAAACTTCATAATCTGAGAAAACTCAGAGAATGAAAGTTGTTCCAGACACCTCAAATAAGATTTATGTGAAATAATTTTTCATTTTGGAGAAGATTTAAGGACTCAAAACCTTCTGGAAATCTCAGATATGAGATCTGGACTCCCAGAGACTGGTGATCTGACCTTCAAAAGAAAATTTGAAAAAGGGAGTTTTACTCACGAAAAAAATAAAGTAAAAATATGTATTGAAATATCCGGATGTTGGATACAAAAAGTGTTTTGTAGTCAACACCAAATTCCAAGTTTATCTGTGTCCAAAAATTTAGACCATGGACTGGGGTCTTAGAAAATTGCTACTGGACAGCAACTTCTTCTTGAAGAAAAACATATTAAAAAGGGGATTTGGCATCCATGCTTGTTCCCATTTCCCTAGGTTTTGATTAGTGATCACTTGACATTTTAGTGGTGAATCAACTATATCAAACCATCCTTGGGGTACATTAGGACTAAGCACTTCATTTGCTTGGAAAGGGGAATTTTATCCTTTGAAAATGAGATTTGATGTATGAAAATGATTTTTTAGGGTTTTGAAAATGTGTTTTCTTTGCAAGAAAGTAAGAACACTTTGAAAATAATGTTGATCCTTGTAGAAGACCATCCATGGAGATGAACTTCCATGGTGATCTTCTTGGATCTAAGACAAGAAGATGAATGAACTACATTTTGTAGCTTGAAAATGCATGCATGGATGAGAGATTTAGGGTAAGAAGAGGGAGGTTATACCTATCTTCTTTGTGTTTTGGAGTTTTTGGCTTGAAAGTAAGAGTGTTTGGGGCTTGAATGTGAGAGTGTTTGAGTGAGTGTGATTTTGGTTGAATAGTTGAGAAAAAGGTGACAATTCTATGGAATTCTCACTGTTTTCTCTCTATTTTCGCCAAAGTGCAGTTGAGGAAATGTGTTCTTCTCCTTTATTTTAGAGACTGGAGGGCTCAATTTATAGCCCTCTGAAAAATGCAAAATCATCCGCGCGGATAGGGTTGACAGCGTGCACTGTTCATTAAATGCTGCTTCAGGCTTTGGACAAGGGGAATAATCTTTTGAAAATTCAAACTGGTTATGTTTTTCAACTTACCAGATTGGGTTTATTCAATTTCTTTTGCTTTTTTAGATTCTTTTGTAGGTTTAACCTAATATAACAATGCCCACTTTGCCCTTGCTTTGTTAGAAATGTTAGGAATGTTAGGAACTGTTAGGAATGTTATAAATTTCGTTAATTTTCTAACGAAAATACAAACAAACTCAAATTGGAGCACTTACAGTAGCCCCTCGGTGACGGCGCTTTCGAAGGAAGCGGGGTCGTCGATAAGAGTAAGGCTCCATATTTGGCAGGATGATCAAGTGATCGAGTGGTTGAACCTATTTAATAGGCTACCTATGTATCCTTAAAAGGAATCAAGCCAGCCGTAGTTCGGATCTTTGATCCTGGAGATGATGGCGTTTTAGGTGCCTCGAACCTGATGAGCGAGTTCCGCAGTTGGTTGCTGGAAAGAAACTCTGCTGGGGATAAGAGATGACAATTTTGGTCGGATGGCTGAAATTGTATATCCGCTCTGCTGGGGATAGGAATGACCACTTTCGGTCGGATGGCTATCCGCTCTGCTGGGGATAGGAATGACCACTTTCGGTCGGATGGCTGAAATTGTATATCCGCTCTGCTGGGGATAGGAATGACCACTTTCGGTCGGATGGCTATCCGCTCTGCTGGGGATAGGAATGACCACTTTCGGTCGGATGGCTGAACCTAATGATAGGCTACCTACGTATCCTTAAGAGGAATCAAGCCAGTCGTAGTTCGGATCTTTGACCCTGGAGATGATGGCGTTTTAGGTGCCTCAAACCTTGATGATGGCTTTTTAGGTGCCTCGGACCTTGATGATGATGGCGTTTTAGGTGCCTCGGACCTGGATGATGATGGCTTTTTAGGTGCCTCGGACCTTGATGATGATGGCGTTTTAGGTGCCTCGAACCTTAATGATGGCGTTTTAGGTGCCTCGAACCTTGAAGATGGCGTTTTAGGTGCCTCGAACCTTGATTTGAAATGGCCTTTCGGTGGACTTCGTCTGCTGCCGAAGGAGAGGGTGACCATTTTGGTCGGGGGGCTGGACCTAATGATAGGCTACCTACGTATCCCTAGTGGGAATCAAGCCCTTTCGTAGTTCGAAATCTACTCGAGATTCCGTTGGCTTTTGGGATTCCGTTAACTTTGCTGGGGATTTTGTTAGCCTCTCTGGGGAAAATCAGACGTATTCGTTGGGAAAATCGGTCTTACGTTTTACTGCCGGGGAATAATTTTGATGAAAGATACGGGATCCCGTTTCTTTCTCGGGGAGATCAGTCTTATGTTTGACTGTCGTCGAATGATTTTGATGAAAGAAACGGGATTCCGTTATCTTTCTCGGGGAAATCGGCCTTACGTTTGACTGCCGGGGAATGATTTTGATGAAAGATACGGGATTCCGTTATCTTTCTCGGGGAAATCGGCCTTACGTTTGACTGCCGGGGAATGATTTTGATGAAAGATACGGGATTCCGTTATCTTTCTCGGGAAAATCGGACTTACGTTTGACTGCCGGGGAATGATTTTGATGAAAGATACGGGATTCCGTTATCTTTCTCGGGAAAATTGGACTTACGTTTGACTGCCGTTGATGATTTTGATGAAAGAAACGGGATTCCGTTATCTTTTTCAGGGAAATCGGACTTTCGTTTGACTGTCGGGGAATGATTTTGATGAAAGAAACGGGATTCCGTTAACTTTCTCGGAGAGATCGGACTTACGTTTGACTGCCGTCGAATGATTTTGATGAAAGATACGGGATCCCGTTATCTTTCTCGGGGAGATCGAACTTACGTTTTACTGCCGTTAATGATTTTTGATGAAAGATACGGGATTCCGTTATCTTTCTCAGGGAAATCGGTCTTACGTTTTACTGCCGTTGGGAAATCGGACTTACGTTTGACTGCCGTTGGAATGATTTTGATGAAAGATACGGGATCCCGTTATCTTTCTCGAGGAAATCGGTCTTACGTTTGACTGCCGTTGATGATTTTGATGAAAGATACGGGATTCCGTTATCTTTCTCGGAGAAATCGGACTTACGTTTGACTGCCGTGGATGATTTTGATGAAAGATACGGGATTCCGTTATCTTTCTCGGGGAAATCGGTCTTACGTTTGACTGCCGTTGAGTAATTTTGATGAAAGATACGGGATTCCGTTATCTTTCTCGGAGAGATCGGACTTACGTTTGACTGCCATGAAGTAATTTTTGATGAAAGATACGGGATTCCGTTATCTTTCTCGGGGAAATCGGTCTTACGTTTTACTGCCGTGAAGCTCTTTTGAAGAGGGGATTAACTTTGGTTAACCTTTGGTTAACTCTGTTAAGTTGAGGACTAAACTGCAGAGTCCTGAAATTTTAAAGGGCAAAAGGGTCATTTTGACCCTTCAATCGTGTCCGCGCGGAGGAGATTGCAATCTGGACAGGTTTTAAATGAGGCGCCGCCCTCCCTTCTTCTTCCTCACAAATTCTTTTCAGTTTACGAGAGAGAAGAGAGAGAAACCGAGGGGAAGCCATTTTTGGCCAAGAAAAGCTTCGAAAATCTTCCCTTTTTTTTATTTTTCGAGCAATGGAACACGCGGGAGTAGCCATTGTGGGTGCGGAGGACCTGACAGTTTTCGAGAGGAGGAGGGCCGAGGCGAGGGCCAACCCTCATGACAGGAGCGGAGATGTGGTGACCGATTATGAAGCTTATGTCAAGAGGCAGGAGAGGAGGACTCCTATGCTACCAGCTAGGCTACAGGAGATGAGAGATGACGCTAGGGCTACCAAGGCCCTGACAGAGGCTGGTTTGATAGATCTTGTTCCTATACCAGAGCTTGGTAGGAGGAAGACCGACATTTTTCCGGTTCAGAAGAAGAAGACTCGAAGGGGGAAGAAGAGGGGAGAGGCCAGTTCGAGTGGCATGGAGTGACTCTGAGGTTTCCGAGTATCCCTTTCTTGTCATGGCAGACACATTAGTTTGATTATGTATCTTAATTTCTTTTAGCAGGTTGCCAGTTGTAGGAATGAATCGGGCTTAGACTCATCAAAAAGTTTTTTAACTTGTAATGAATATTTGAATTGCTTCAGGGTTTTTCGAGACGCTTTCATGGTCTGATCAGTGTATTGATGTCAGATTTTGACTTTTATTTGTGCTTTAGACCGAACCGTTTCCGGCTGCCTACGTTCCCCTCATTTTGAGGAGCTCAGGTCTTCGTAGTTCAACCCGGTTTTTTTTTTGTTTTTTTTTTTTTTTTTGTTTTTTTTTTTTTTGTTGTTGTTTTGTTTTTTTTGTTGTTTTTTTTTGGTGCAACCCTGTTTTTTACCTAGGCCGCCCTTTTCGGGTTTTCAACCTAGTTGGGTATTACTCTTTTAGCACTCTTTTCTTTTTTTTGTTTTACGCGTAGTATCTGCGCAGCTTGTCACCATTCACTGGGTGTACAAAGGGATTTCCGTCGAGGTCTGCAAGTTGCATGGCTCCTCCGGAGAAGATCTTTTGGACGACGTATGGCCCGACCCAAACAGGCTCCCATTTGCCAAGCGGGTTGACACGGACCGGGGGCTTTTCTTTCAAAACGAGATCACCTTCTCGGATCTCCCGATGCTTTACTTTCTTGTCAAAGGCTCTGGCCATTCTTCCTTGGTAGGCTCGGATGTGTTCCATGGCCTTCAATCGGCGTTCATCTAGCAGGGCCAATTCATCATGGCGACTCTGGAGCCATTCGACCTCGTTGATCTGGCTTTCCAGCAGTACACGGAGCGAGGGGATTTCTAGCTCGATTGGGAGTACGGCTTCCATTCCGTATGTGAGGGCAAACGGTGTTTCCCCAGTTGCCGTTCTGACTGATGTTCTGTAGCCCCAGAGTGCCAGGTGTAACTTCTCGGGCCAATCTCTGCCTTGGACAGCCATTTTCCGGATGATGTTTTCCAGAGTCTTGTTTGCTGCTTCGACGGCTCCGTTGGTTTGGGGCCTGTAGGGAGATGACTTGTGACGGGTTATTCGGAATTCTGCCAGCAGCCTGTCGCATTCTTCTTCGAAGTGGGATCCATTATCTGAGAAGATTTCGGCTGGCAACCCGTATCTACATATGATGTTCTCTTTGATGAAGAGGGCAACTTTCCTTGAAGATTTTGTAGGATTTTGTAAGGCATCCTTTCCAGTTCCTTCGAAGAGATCACCAATCTGCGTCTCTTTAGGCTCTTCCGCAGTTCCCAGATTCACACTCGTCAAAATCTCTTCGGCAGCTTGGGCTCGACTTTCCTCTTTCCGGACAACCTGCTTAAAGATTTTTTTTTTGTTTGATTTTTTTTTGTTTAATGTGTCTGCTTCTTTATCTAATGAATTATTATTAAGTGTTTTTTTTTATTAATTAATTCATCATTAGTTAAAGTGGCAATCAAGGGATACTCAGAAAGGTTCGTCATTTCATTAGGAACGAAAAGGAATACAGCATTTGCTACAGACTCGCAGTTTTCAGGCGTAAGGCCATCGGACGACTCTAGAGACTCGACCTTAACAATGAAAGACTCAAAGGACTTTTCCTAAATTGACACAAGGGGATGGGGGACCAATCCAGGCTTGGTGATCATTTGTTCTTTGGTCGCGGACGGGTCTGAGAGAGTTTCCCGATTCTTTAATGGCATTGCTGTCAGGGACCTCATGACTCGGGGGCTGTCTCGTTTCTGTTCTCCTCCCTCGATCATCGCTACCATTTCTTTGACTGAGCTGAAATCAATCAGATCTGGCACCTGGATCTCTTCCCCGAACAACGCTGCATAATCGGGCCATCCCAATCGTCTGAAAAGACTTCTGTGGCTCTGGCTTTCGGCACAGTCAACTCAAACTCAGGTTTCGGACCTTCCTGGGCAGTAGGAATTGTGGTTGCGAGCTTCTCGAACTGTTCCACTAGGCTTGGCACGCCTTTGAAAGTGTACTCACTCTTCATGGTAGTGGTAGCCCCGGGTATCTTGGGTAGATCCAGGAACATTCTACGGACCGGGTTAGCTTTGGCTCCCCTGAACTTGTTGAGGCTATCCTGTAGCTTTAGCCATTCTTCTGTAGGAGTGGGTTCTGTGATGTTACCCGGTTGTGTGGGACCTTTTACAAAGTAGTCAGCCAAATTAGGACTGAAGGGGAGAGATTTAGGGTCGTCGATCGGGACCCTTCCTGTGATGGCTTCAAATCCTTTTCCTTTTGCAGTGTCCACCGAGGAGGCCTCATATCCCAGGCCGTGGCGAGTTTTCTGTCCTTTCACCTCGATGAGTTTGTGAGTTCCTTGTTGGTGCTTCCCCAGACCGAGGCCAGGTAGATAGCTCATTTTTCTCATCATTTTCAAGACCGGTGGGATTTTATCCCGAGTGATCGTCAGATCTATGTTGCACACTTGGGCTTTGGGAGGCTCGACCGTGAAGCCAGTTAGCATGAGACCTTCCTCATCATGTTTGATTTCCAGAATAGGTATTCCACCTGTATCCGTGCCCTCTAAGGTGACTAAATCCCCATAAATGGTCGTCAGGTCCCCATTCGAGACGAATTTCACACACTGGTGGAGGCTTGAGGCGACCCCCTTGACCTGGTGCAGCCAAGGTCTTCCCAATAAGGCATTAAAAGTGATCGGGATGTCAATAACCTGGAATTCCACAGGTATCAATTTCTGTCCAAACCAGAGGTCCAAGGTAGCAACTCCAAGGACTGCTCGGGATGTCGAGTCGTAAGCTTTGGCCGAGGGAGGAAGGCTTCAAGTCTGTAGTCTTGATATCAAGCGAGCTCATGATCTTTGCTTGGGAAGAATGTTCATTCCGGACCCATTATCCACCAGGACCCGAGGGAGGCGTCGTTCATCCAATTGGAATGTGATGAAGAGAGGCTCGTTATGATCAGCCCCAAATTGAGGGAGGTCGAGATCTGTGAAAGTGATTATGTTCCCGTAGTGGATGTTTCCGATTAGCTGTACCACGTCATCGGGAGTAGCATCGATAGGGACTAGAGTGCGGGTCAGGCTTTCTTCCAGCTTTAGCTTGTGGGGATAGGATGAGGTGAGTAGGGACCACAGAGAGATGTTGGCCTGGGTTTGCTTCAACTGGGTGAGCACGGGGTCCTCCTTTTCGGGGTCAGGAGCTTGTTTGTCTTAGCATGGGGGCGGCGGTTCTCCCAGTGCTTGATCTACGTGGCCTTCTTATACGCCTTGGGATTCCCTTGGAAGATTTGCCCGGATCGGGTCAACAGGTTAACTTCCTCATCAGTCGCTTCTTGACTGGATTTCTTGATCTTGCTAATGTCAACGGGGAGCCTTTTTAGCTATCGGCCACCGGTTACGACGGAGTCTAGCAACGGTGAGGGGCCGAGCCGCATCGCCCCTTCCCTGGGCGCCTCTCATGACCTTCCCAAGTCACGTGCCCTTTGAGTGCGGGGTTGTGTTGTTGCCCCTTGGATGGCCCACGCGAGCTAGGGCGTCCTCGCATTCGTTCCCATAGCTTTGCCTTGCTCATAGTTATCATGCAACAAGAATCGCTATTGTCGGGACTCGGCGGCTTTTCGATCTCATCCCCAGTATAGTGCAACCATTCTGGTTCCTTTCTGTAATACTCAGAGTTGGAAATGATTATAGCATTCTGTGTGGGAGGCCCATCCGGTATCATGCCAGTTTTTAGGACTTCTCTGAAAGCTGACATACATTCGGGGAAGGTGACCTCTTCTTGGGTAACCCTGACAAGGAGTGTTACTTTGTTCCGGGGTGGATTTGATCTGACCATGGTTATTTTCTCATTTGGGTGGATGGGAGTTAGTTTCCCTCTCTCTATCAGATCTTCGACTATCAGCCTGGATCGGACGCCTGAAAACCCTTTCCCCAAAGCATGGTAGGCAGTGTTGAATTCTAAAACATCCACGTGCTCGGACCCAGGAAACTTCATGGCCTTCATATCCTCTGTTTCATATTCGTCTTCCGAAGTTTCTTCGTCGTCGCTTGCTGATAACCAACCATTGTGCCTGGCTCTTATGGGCTCATTTCCGGCATGATTGTTCTAGATTGTTTCCGGATCTGGGGCCTCAGTTGACTCTTCGCTCTCGTCATTATCATCGTCATCGCTGTCATCGGAATCTTCTTTCCATACTACCGGGATTTCGGCTGAGAGGGAACGCCGATCAAACCCGTTAGGGGAATATGGGTGCGTGCAACCACAGAAATTGTCATATGCTCCCATTCCTGGAAGTGGTAACTGTGACTCAGCTTCTCCACCCAGAAACTGCGGGGGAGTGAGAGGGGGTGACACGTATTTGACACCAGGTAGAATGTAGAAGGATTCTTCCTCCTCTGATTCATCAGTTTCACTGCCTTTGGGATCGTATTCGACTTCTCCAATAGCCAGTTTGCAGAAGTGTATTAGCTCCGAGATGTTCTTCGGCTTCTTTGATAAGCCCCGGTACAGGCGCCCGCCTGAAGCTTTCTTGTTCAATCTTTCTTGACTGCTCTAACCATCTTGTGTAAATGGTTCTTTCATGTTTTGACCAGAACAGCCCCAGTTCTCCAGTATCGGCTTTCAATTCATCCGAGAAATAGCGGGCCTCGTATTCTTGCAAGGAGTCTCTGACATGAGACCAAGGTGGGTTGATTCGTTCGATATCCTCAAGGCTGAGGGGGAATCCGAATTCAGGATCCTCGACAAGGTTGGCCATGGGTATTTGGGAGGCTTCATCGGCATCTTCCTGGGCATGCGAGGATTCTCCGCATTCAATCATATTTACCTGATTATGGTTCCTTGGAAGAGGATTTTTGACTGTATTAGGCCCTTCGGGGCCTTCCAACTTTCCTTGCTCTATCAGTCCCTGGATTGCCTTTTTCAGAGTAAAGCAGTTGTCAGTCAGATGTCCATGAGCTTGATGAAAAGCACAATACTTTGTAGTATCCACGGGAGCATTCGGATTCCTGGGTTGGAAATTCTCCAAAGGCCGCAGCAAGCCTTCTTTCACCAGTCCCCTAAAGATGTCATTCAGAGGCATTCCAAAGTTTTCGAGGTTCATGACTCGTGGTCCGGCTCGACCGGTTTTCCGGGAGCAAAAGGAGTTGTGTTATTACATTCTGTCCCGCATAGTTAATCATTTCTTTGCCTTTAGCAGGAGCAGGGCGTGTTTGAAGGAGGAGCCCGATATCTCGTAGGCGTGTGCAGCGGCCGATCATTGTAAGCCTTTTCAAACTTAGCCGCGGAATTAACCATGGCCCGTAAGTCCGAGTACGGGAAGTGATTGAGGGAGGCTCTCGAGATGTGGTTTCGCATGACCGGAAGATGTCCAGTTGCTCCTCTTCGGAAGGAGGGATGGCCATTTCACTGAGTTTCAGATTCCATCGCTTGTAGAAGTCCCCAACATTCTCATCGGGACGCTGCACTGTTGTTTGTAGGTCAACCCTATTTGTTTCCCATTCCAAGTTGGCCTTGTACTTTTCTGTGAAGGCATTGGTAATCTGGTCCCATGTAGCCTTGGCTTCAGGTTTCAAACGGAAGAACCACTTTAAGGCACTGGACTTCAAAGAAAGACTGAAATAGTCAGCTAACTGCTGATTGGTGCATCCTTTGGCCTTCATTGCCAAGGTATACGTGTCCAGATGAGTTTTTGGGCATGCAATCCCATCAAAGAGGTCCAGATTAGGCATCACGAATTTGTGGGGCAGAGGAACAATGGAGTCCGGGTCTGTAGGCCGGAAAGCAGACTTCTTGGCAGTCAACTCAGCAATCTGCGCTTTCATTTCCTTGTGTTGTTCCATGAACCAGGCCAGATGAGGGTCTTGTGGCGGAGCCGTGGCATTTGAACCGGAGAGGGGGGTTACCACTGGAGGCAGACTGGTGGATGGAATGTCCGGCCCGGGGACGTAGGTGAAAATCTGTCCTTGGGCTGAGTTACCCTGGGGAGCATGAATAGGACCCTGAGCAAAAGGATAGAATCTTGCGGCTTGCTGTGGGTTTTCAACCGGCAAAGTGGGTGGAGGTAGTCCTGCTGTAGCCGGATAGCTTGGATTTCCAGAGTGGGGCCCAAAAGTAGGCTTAGGTGCGGGCTGCTGTCCCTGATTGTTGAATTGCATGGCTGGCTGAGGCGATGGTGTATAACCGGGGGATACTGCGGTCCTGGTGATTCTGATGAAACTGGGATGGAGGTTTGGTAACCCATTGAACCCTGAGCGAGGAACGGATTTGTGTGAGGAGCAGCTGAACTAGTACTATTCTGAGGAGGGGCTCCTAACTGTGGCCCAAAACCAAGCTGTGGCGGCATTCCGAACTGTGGCTGTTGCTGTGAAGGTCCGGATTGATCGGTTCCGAACTGAGGCGGTATTCCAATTTGTTGGGGCATTCCGAGATAACCCCAACCGTGAGAAGACGTTCCGTACTGGCTTTGTCCCCACTGAGGGACTGCGAACTGGTTTGTGCCGTCGGGCTGCATGGATCCAGTAGTCTGAAGCTGGGGAGCTGGCTGACCCGAAGATCGAGGAGCATGGGTTCTGGTAGTGGCACCATAGGAGGTGGGTGGCGGCATCCTGGAGTAATCAGGGCGACTGAGAGTGGGATTGGCATCCTCGTCTTCTTCCACGGTGAAGGTGCCATCGGGATTGAGGCTGGCGGCCAAACCATGGCTTTTGATAGCCTCCATAAGGCTATTCAGCTGTGCTTCCTGTCGTAACCTCATCTGTTCTGCTAACTGATTCCACTGTTGTTCTGTCTGAGGGGTCCAGGGAGGCAGAGTGACGTTGTCCCCATCATTACCGGCTGATGCAGACATTCTGAAACCCGGAGTCGGAACAAACGGCGAAGCTGATGACGCGCTTGACTCTTCCCAACTAATCAAACGGTGACCCGGTGTCCTAACCAACCTTTGTGAGGAGCTGCGGGAGAAAGACACGAGGGTTCAGATGTCTGGGAATTGAAGGAGGGTAAGTGTTTGGGCTTTGGGCTCATGCAACATGCAGTTATTGGTTCACGTTTACTTAAAACATGTTTTATTAACCTAATCGGTTAGAAAAGATTGCTCTTCTTTTTCGCAAACTACTCTGGATCCTGGATTAGTGGGCCCCGTCACTACGTCTATAAGCCCCTCGTATTCCACCTGTATTTCGACCTCCCAGGGTGGACAGCCCCGGGCGAGGGTCCTATAGGGCAAGCGGGTCCCACCGACCGAAAGAAAAACGATCCTAAAAGTCTGGCGGGTAATCGAGTCTTAACGAGCATTCGATGTAAATTACGGACAAAGCTGACGTCAAAAGTCAAGATCATGTCCGAGGGCTCTGTAAGTGCTCCAATTTGAGCTTGTTAGAATTTTCGTTAGAAAATTAACGAAAGTTATAACATTTCTAACAATTCCTAACAATCCTAACTTTTCTAACAAAGTGAGGGTAAAATGGGCATTGTTATTTAAGGTTAAACCTTAAAAAGAATCTTAAAAAGAAAAAACAAAAGAAGAAAACCATAAATAGAAATGCTGGAAACATAAACTGGCTGTTTAATTTGAATTTCAAAAAGAAATATTCCTCTTGTCCAAAGCTGGAGCTGCATTTAATGAACAGTGCACGCCAAGCAACCCTATCCGCGCGGACATCTTTGCATATTTCAGAGGGCTATAAATTGAGCCCTCCAGTCACAAAAATAAGGAGGAAAAACACAATTGCACCGAACCTCTGGCGAAATATAGAGAGAAAACAGTGAGAATTCTTCAAGAATTGTCACCATTTTCTCTCCAATCTTTCCCAACTCACGCTCATCCACTCACTCTCATACTTAAGCCTTAAACACTCATACACTCAAGCAAAAAACTCAAGAACACAAGGAAGATTGGTAAACCCTCCTTCTCCTTACCCTAAACTCCAACCATGCATGCATTTGCAAACTACAAAATGTAGTTCTTTCATCTTCTTGCTTTAGATCTAAGAAGATCACCATGGAAGACCATCTCCATGGATGATCTTCTACAAAAGATCAAAATTATTTTCAAGTTCTCTTACTTTCTTGCAAAGAAAACTCATTTTCAAAACCCTAAAAACCATTTTCAAGCATAAAATCTCATTTTCAAAGGATAAAAATTCCCTTCCCAAGCAAATGAAATGCTTAGTCCTAATGTACCCCAAGGATGGTTTGGTATAGTTGATTCACCACTAAAATGTCAAGTGATCACTAACCAAAACCTAGGGAAATGGGGACAAGCATGGATGCAAAACCCCCCTTAAAATCACATTTTCTTTCTTGGGAAGTTGCTGTCCAGTAGCAATTTTCCCAGACCTCAGTCCATGGTCTTAATTTTTGGACACAGATGAACTTGGAATTTAGTGTTGACTACAAAACACTTTTTGTAGCCAACATCCAGAGATTTCCAGACATATTTTTACTTTATTTTTTGGGTGAGTAAAACTCCTCTTTTAAAATTTTCTTTCAGAGGCTAGTTCATCAGCTTCTGGGAATCCAGATCTCATATCTGAGGTTTCCAGAAGGTTTTGACCCCTCAAATCTTCTCCAAAATGGAAAATTCCTTCGCACAAATCTTATTTAAGGTGTCTAGAACAACTTTCATTCTCTGAGTTTATCCAGATTATGAAGTTTTAAGACCCTTGAATCCATTGCAAAATCAAAGGTCCACTGCCTTTTTCATTCTGGCAGAAATGGCTCTCAACTTCAAAAGGTCTTTTGAGTACCAAATCTCAATCCAAAAATCTTCCAAAAATTCATGGGATCAGTTTAAAGTCTTAAAAAGATATCCCAATTTTTACTTTTCTGAGTTTCAACTTATTTTGGCCAAAACACACACACACACACACACACACAAATGATTTTCAGCTTGGAAGACTCGTTTTACGAGGCATTCCGGGTGCACACTAACGTCCTTCCCGGCGTGTAACATGACCTCCGAACCTAAATCTCTGATCTCGGGCTTTTTTCAAAGTTTTGGCCCTCAAAATAAAAATGGCGTGGCGACTCCGTTTCGTTGATTTTTTCAAATAAAAATGGGAAAATTTTCGGATACACATTCATCACAGGCTCGACAAAAAGTCGGCATGATTTGGACTGATGAATGTCCACGATTGATCTTGACTTGTCGTCAATTAGGCCGTAATTAGGCATGGAATAATCATTAATCCTTGATGACTCAGTGTCAATGCTGGGAGTCAGTGTATAATTTGTGCCGCCGTAGCCGAAGTCAAGGCGCCGGTCAATATCTTGGTCAAAGTCCGCGGCGGAAAACCGCGTAACTTCGACTGATTAGGGTCCCCGAAAGATATTGAGTCGGTATGCCGACAAAGGCTTGAAAGGAAAGGTCTATACACAGACAGGGCATGACACAGACCAAACTAAAAACCAACCGGGTCTCGGACAAAGTGTGTCACGGACAAGTGCATGGTACACATGAGGCTCCATGGAATATTTGGGTAGTCCTGTGCTTGCACCGAGAGGCGTAATAAGACCAAACGGGCCGCGACAAGGATTTCCTCGGGTT
Source organism: Adenophora triphylla var. japonica (assembly GCA_022495995.1). Classification (NCBI taxonomy): domain Eukaryota; kingdom Viridiplantae; phylum Streptophyta; class Magnoliopsida; order Asterales; family Campanulaceae; genus Adenophora; species Adenophora triphylla. The sequence goes on from JAFEMH010002488.1 coordinate 101,380, forward strand.
AGGGACGTAGTGTGCAGTGTAAGGTCACGTGCGCGTAGTGTGCAAGCAGTCTATCTTCTTTTTCTGAGTAAAATAGAAATTTTTTTTATGTGTCTTAAAAATATGATGCATGATTTTTTTTTTGAAAACTTTCTCTTTTTTTTTGAAATTTTTTTTTTGAAATGAGCACATAAGCACAAAAATTCCGACAGTTAGGGACATGATTTCGACAGTCAAAATTTTGACTTTTTCCGAGGCAGCCAAAACAACACGAAAATGTGCAAAAATCAACACACACAACAAATGATTTTTTTTTAAACGCCGGGACGGAAGCTTGACCCTCAAAAGCTTTTTTTTTTTAAAACGATGATACCGGTACGTGGGATTGTTAAACCACAATTTATCCCCGACTCGTGTTAGGAGGCGATAACGGGAAGTTTAATGGTTTCCACCAATATACCAAATATCGTTTTTTTTTTTTAGAAAAAGCTTGTTGCATCCCCAGCTGAAATTACCCGGGATCCGGCTCGCGCGCGGGGCCCCGTGCATCTCGCGTTCGTCGCTGTTCGGGAATGTCGCCCGGATCCGAGAGGCAGCACAATCGCGCCCCGGCATCTGGCTTATTCCGTTTTAGCGTTGCGCGTTGGAGGTGTCTCGCCGTTTTGCTTTCGCATTTTGTAGAGTCGCCACGCCGTTTTTATTAAGCCCAAAACATTGAAAAAGGGCACGCTTAAAGATAAATTTTAAACTGTTTTTGTGTGATGAGATTTTGAGTTCGGAGGTCGATGACTCCTGGGAAGAGAATATTAGAATATTAGAGCTCACTCCGAGTAGCCTCGTAAAACGAGTCTTTCGAATACCCCTAATATCCTTTAAAAAGTTGTGTGTGTGTGTGTGTGCTTTTAAAAATGCATGTCAGACGGATGTCTACATTGTATTGAAATGTATTGAAATAGAATAGGAAGGAAGCCTTACCAATGTTGGTTCGTGTCCGTCTTCCGCAGGGAATAGTGTTTGAGGTCTGAGTAGCGTTCCTGATTGCTTCAGGGATGCCGCTGTCCGCTGACAGCAGTTTCTGCGTGAGTTGAAACCGTAGTGCGTTGGGGCGGTAGGTTCTGGGCGTGCGTGGGGATCGTCGGGATCGGTCGGGCAGGTTCGGCGTGCGTTGGAATCGTTGGTTGGATTCTGGGCGAGAGGTTCGGCAAGGTTTGGGATCGCCGGCTTGACTCGGAAAAGAGCCGGACACCGTGGGAAAGACTGTGCAAGGCCTCTGAGTACCACGAGGGGCCTCAGAGTACCTCGAGAGTGCCTCGGGCAGCGCGGGAGCGTCTCGGGAGCGCTCTGGGAGGCTTCTGAGCACCTCGAGGGGGCTCGGAAGGCCTCAAGGATCCGAAGGGGCCTGGAATGCCTCGAAAGGTCTTAGAAGGGGAGCCGAAGGCTTAGTGGAGGAAGAGAGAAGTGGGAGGTGTGTGAAAATGAGGAGGGGGAGCCCTCTATTTATAGTAAAAATTTCGAGCAAAGAGGTCCGTACGGACCTTCTTGGTTATCCGTAATTTTGGATTTCCTCGATTTGAGGGAATCTCGCAATGATGGAGAATATTCCTGGAATGATGATGTCCCCCATGCAATAAGGTCCGCACGGACCATCTTCGCATGCAAAGAGGTCCGTACGGACCAACTCGCAGGGAAGTCATCATTTCTTCCGGATTTGAGGGAATATCGTGGACTTTAAGGGGATTTAGTAATCATTGAAACAAAGAGGTCCGTACGGACCTTAATTGCTTTTCTCGATTTCCCTGAAAATTCCCAAAAGGTCCTTTTGTCCCTTTTTATCCTGTGAAAGGCTCCTCCCGGTCGTCAGGCTCGAGAGGGTTTTGAGAGGGTTTTGAGTGAGAGAGGTCTCTAAGATCGCGTGGATGAGTCTACTCGTGTTTCCCGTGTGTTTCAAAGTGGAGCGATCCAGATTGGGGTACTTACAGTAAGCCCTCGACGACGTCACTTGCGAAAGAAGGGGTCGCCGATAAGATAAGTGGTCCTAACTGGATCGCGTGCCGGGAGAGTGAAGTGACCGTGAGGTCAGCGAGGACGTGCGGTGTCCTTTTCGGGGTGACCGCTTAGTGTCAATAGCCGGACCCCGCGATAGGATTCCTACGCATCCTCGCGGAATCAAGCCCGGCCGTAGTCTCGGATGCTGGGCGAGCGTTGTGAATGCGGGCGCGCGGTGCCCCTGAGGTTGTGTGATCCGCCGAGGCCGCCGCGAGGACGCGCGGCGTCCTCCGCGACCGTGATGTCGGTGACAAGTGATTTGCGCTGGCGGCGTCCGGCGACCGCATGGCCTGATAGCGGACGCGCGGCGTCCCCCGGCGACCGTGATAGCCGGTGGTAAGGACGTGGTGGCGTCCCGGGTGACCGATAGGTCGCTGATAAAGACGCGGCCCCGGCGACCGCATAGCCGCTGAGGCAAGTGACGCTGCGGCCCCGCGACCGCATAGCCGAGCAAGGGACGTGGGCGGCGTCCCGCGACCGCATAGCCGGTGGTGCGACGTGCGGCGTCCGGTGTGACCGCATAAAGTCGCTGATAAGTGACGTGGGCGGCGCCCCCGGTGATCGCACAGCCGAGGTGACGTGCGGCGTCCCGCGACCGGGATAAAGCCGGGTGATAGGCAACGTGCGGCGGCGTCCCTGCGACCGTATAAAGGCTGGTGATAAGGACGTGCGGCGTCCCCGGTGACCGCATAGGTCGGTGGTAAGGACGTGGTGACGTCCGGCGTCCCGCGACCGCATGATGTCGTGATAAGGACGCCGCGGCGTCCCGCGACCGCACAGGTCAGCTGATAAGGACGCGCGGCGTCCCGCGACCGCATAAAGCTCGGTGGTAAAGTGACGTGGTGGCGCCCGCGACCGCATAAAGTCGCTGGATGAGGACGTGCGGCGTCCCGTGACCGTATAGTCGGATAAGTGACGTGGGCGGCGTCCCCTGCGACCGCACAAGAGTCGCTGATAGTGACGTGCGGCCTCCCGCGACCGCATGTCGCTGATGACGCGCGGCGCCCGTGACCGCATGTCGGGCCGATAAGGACGTGGTGGCGTCCTGGGTGACCGTATAGGTCGGTGATAAGGACGTGGTGGCGTCCGGGGATGGAAATTTTACGATTTTCCTAATCGGGTGGTTTAAGGCCTTCCGCCGAGATAGTCGTGAGGATCAATCGTCTTTCGATTACGGTGCTACGAGGCCTGAGGAATCGTCATCGCTACGCATGCCGCGCCGGAGGACTTTCAATCGTCTTCTAGCCGCAGCCAGGATGTAATGCGCGAGACTTTGAATCGTCTCTCAGTTCGGGATGTACGAATAACGCGATTCTTTCTTTCTAAGCCGCAAACATTATGATGTAATGCGCGAGGACTTTGAATCGTCTTCAGCCGCAGCTTGGGATGTAATGCGCGAGGACTTTGAATCGTCCTCTAGCCGCAGTCTTCGCGAGGACTTCAATCCTGTCTTCCACTAGCGAGAGGCGAGATGCCTATTCGAGAGGCGTAGATGCCATTCAGCTTTTTGCATGTCAAGTTGATGTAGGTCGGACTTACGATGACCGCGCCGAGCCGCCGTTGAGCTGGCAAGGATTGACGACCGATGATTGCATCACCATGCTGGAGGCGCTTCGTGCCTGGGACTCAGATTGGAGGTGTCGGGCTCCTTCAGGCTTGTTTTGCCGCTCTGAGCGGGCAAGGATGATGGTTTGCCGGGATATGCAGCCGCATGACTTCCCTTTCGACTTGTCGGGGGAGGAGCTCTGGCCTTACTTCGATGGCCTGCTTGCGCCGCCTGAGGGCGGGCGGTTCGGCTTACATCCGACCGCCTGCTTGAATTGTTGGGGATGCATGACCTTGTAGGGCCCTTTCTCGTTGGGAAGATGACTTCTGACCTCTTTCGAGGGCCGTGGGGCCGAGCTATCGTTGAGCGCTTCGAGGCGTCTGTGCCTCGCTATTCGTGGCCGGAGGTGTCGCTTCCGGGACCCGCCGCTGAGGCGAATTGCCGCTGAAGGGGACGCAGGACCGAGACCTACTGGCGACGCCGGATTCAATTGCCGTTGAAGTGGGCGAGGACCGGTCTTACGCCGACGGCCGGATTGAATTGCCGCTGAAGGGCGAGGACCGGTCTTACGCCGACGGCCGCGGTTGAATTGCCGTTGGCTGGCGAGGTCCGGTTTTACGCCTGACCGCTGGCCGGCCGACGCCGGGGATTGAATTGCCGCTGAAGTGGCGAGGACCGGTCTTACGCCGACGGCCGGGGATTGAATTGCCGTTGAAGTGGGCGAGGACCGGTCTTACGCCGACGGCCGGGATTGAATTGAAGCGGTTAGGGACCATTCTCGCACTCGGGATTTGCCGGAAAAGGCCTTAGGACACCAGGCAAAGATTATAAGGGCAGAAAGTAATTTGGTCACCCTCGCAAAGAGGTCCGCATTTTACTCAACTCCTGGGTTGCAAAAGAGGTCCGTACGGACCACCTTTGTTTTTTACAAGCTCCTGTGTTTGACTGTGCTTTAAATGACCGAGCCCTTCCCCATTCCTTCTTCCTCATTTTCCAGCCTCGTGAACTGTGCAGAGAGAGAGAGAAAAATTCCTCCATTGTTAACCAAAATCAAAAAATTTTTGCTTGAATTTCTTGCCATGGTCAAGGATCTCGAAGGAGTCGTCGTCAACGCAAATGTGAAGTGGTCGAGCAATGTGGATGGAGCTTCAAAGGAATTGACTTCGTTCGTTCCATCTTCGAAGAACCCGATGTTTTGTATCCGAATCCGAGGTGCATAATCGTCGCTCCATGAACGCTGGGAGGTAAGAAATCTGCTCCGCTTTGATTTCCCTCGTCGAATTTTTGAATGCTAGAACTAGGTTTTAGTTTTTCGCATTTTTGAATTTTTTGTTATTATTTTATGCCTTTTTGTGAAATTCTTGATGAATTGTTGAAAATGGACATGTAAAATTGTGGGTATGTGTATTTTGTGCGTAAATGTGTAGATTAGCTCTTATTTGTTAAAGTAAAGTGCCTATCTAGTGAATTGCATGCTTTGGTGTTTTGTACCGTATGCTATTTATGTATGTACATTATGAGAAAATTATCGTGTAGTGATAATTTTTGTGAAAAAAAGTGACATGTGCCGTGTTTTGTGACGGGTTATATGTGAAAGTGTGTGCCGTGTTGGGACGGATTTTCTTTTGAGAATGTGCTATATAGTGTGTGCCGTGTTTTTGGGTGACGGACTTTGTGGGGAAAATATGTGCGATATGTGTTGTGTTGGGACGGATTTTCTTTTGAAAATGTGTCGTGTAGGGTTTAGTCCCCCCCTTTTTTTTTTTCTTTTGAGAAAATGTGTATAGTGTGTGCCGTGTTTTGTGACGGACTGTATGGGAGAAATTATATGCATGATAATTATGTGCGTTGTGTGCCGTGTTTTGTGACTAGTTACATGGAAAAATTATATGCATGATGTATGTGAAAATTATGTGCAATATGTGCCGTGTTTTGTGACGGGTTATATGTGCCTTTATATTAAGTACTGTGATTGACGTACCTTTGCTGTGTTTACCTGCAGGATGCGGGGCTTATGGCCGGAAGGCCAAGAGGATGAAGACTCTGGGATCGCCGAGGCCGTTGTGGGAGCTATGGCAATGATGCCCGATATTTCCGTGGGCGGTAGGCCGAGTCCCCTGAGGTCGGTTTATGCTTCGGCCTAGGTGTGTTCGCTGAGAACCCGGGCCGGAGCTGTCTCGACACGAGGAAGAACAAGAGTGTCTTCCCGGGCCTTTCGAGTATCGTGGGATACCACCCACACCTTCCACCCGAGCCGGGCGAGGTGACAGTGACGCCCACCGATTTTGCGGATCACCGGCTTTCCTTCAAAGGAGAGCCTCGTGAGGTGGAGGGATATGATCTCCGATGACGTGTCGACCGAGCCGCCGGGCTTGAGCCTCGTCCTCGCAGGGCCCGGGGATGCTGCATGCCGACGTGAGATGAGGATCACGGCGCATTGGGCCTACATCCGGGTACCGGCCAGTGACAATGGAGCAGCTTGGGCGCGCTCCTTCTTGTGGTATGCACCGTCCGAGACTTTGTTCTCGAACCACGCGACCGCAGCCTCCCTTTGCTCGTCTGAGAGCTTCGACCGATCTCGGATAGGGTCTCGCGACATTGCTTGGGGCGAGGCAGCTTGGCCGAGCTCTACTTCTCCTTGGACCGGCTTAGCCGGGGTGGCGCGCTGGCCTCGCTGACTTTGCTTTGGAGGTATGAGTTTATTGTCGTTTTTTGATTTAGCAACTTGTCTTTTCTCCGTTGTCTTTGCACCGAGCCTTCTCTCGTTTTTGTCACGGTGTGTGGTTTTATGAGGTTTTCCAAAGGCTTCCCGTGGATAGAGATCCCGGGGCCGTTGCCGCGCACTCGCTATGCCGGGACGGGCTCGTACGGCGAGGAAGAGGAGGACCACTGGGAAGCTCACCATCGCCTACGGGGACGCAGGAGCGCTGGAGCGGATAGCCGTGAGGGGTCTGCTCTGCTCCCGTGGGTCTCAGATGAGGGGGATGAGTTCGAGGGGGCTCCCGAGGTGACAGCCGCGGCGGAAGATGCCGCGAGGCTTGACTTGTGACGCCACGCACTGGGAGCGAGTCTTCCGGCAAAGACGGCCCCTGTGCTTCCCGTGGCTCCGAGGGACCCTCCCTTCGGGATGCTTGATTCCCGGACATGGACGTGCTTGACTTCGAGAGGTACCTCGCGGTGTCGGCGCCGAGGAGTTCATTTTATACGGAGAGGAGTACGGGCCTTCGTGAGGAGGAAGCCGAGGACGCCTGTGCACGGCGCGGAGAGAGAGGCCGGCCCGCAGCTCCCCTGCAGGTTCCGATGCCGGGACCGGATTTCACGTACGTCCGCGGACGGATCGAGGAGGAGGGTGTCTCGTACCTGCTCTCGGAGCTGTGCTCCCGCCGCATACCGAGCGGATCCCGACAGATCGCGAGTGTGCCGACTCTTTTCCATCTTGGCATCTTTTCTCGTATTTTTCTTTTGTTGTTGAGTATAACCGTATTTGATGAGCGTTTCCTTGGCTTCTTGTTGGTGCAGTCCCGGGAGAGCCTACGATATGCCGACTCGCCGTTACGTGGCGATGCGCTCCTTCGCTAAGAAGATGGCGTCGAAGGTGTCCCGTCGGCTTCGCGTCGTGTGCCGCGTACGAGCCTATGCCTTCGAGGCATTCTCGTGGACGTTCCTCCGCCTAGAGCCGAGCCGGAGCCGCAGCAGAGGGGCCTTTGAGGGGGCGGCATAGCATGGATGCCGGACGTCTTCGGAGCCGCAGTGGCCTTCGAGGGAGCACCCTTTATCGCTCATGCTCTCCGCACGGCGCACGTGGCGAGGGTTCCTCGTAGCCTTCTTTCTTTGATCCTTTCGCCGGATTTGATCCTTCCGAGTACTTCTCGTGGGAGCCTCAGTGTGCTCTGTGATTCCGACGATGAGGATGTGACGGCGAGTTCGCCGGGATGCCCGACTTTTCTTTGGAGGATCTTGGCGAGGATGATGATGATGAGGATTCCGAGTAGTATTCATTTGCTTTCCCTCTTTTCATATCCCTCTCTTTTTTTTTTTTTTTTGTTTAGCAAATGTACATTTTTGGTACCCGTAATAAAACACATGTATTTGCATGGCAAACAAGATTTTATTTTAAGATGTAATGTCATTTATTTTTGTGATTCCTGGAATTGTCCTAGAAATTGTTGCTATTATTATTATTTTTTTTATTTTTGTACATGCCACGTGAGCCGAGAGTGTGTTTGTGGGTAGTGTTTGTTTGCCGGAATGGCTTTGGCCGTTGTTTGACCGCTTGGAGCAAGGTTTTGCCGAGGACAAGGTTTTTGTACCGTTTTCCGGGGAAATGGGTTCTGTTTGCAAGGAGGTCCGTACGGACATACTTAGCATGCAAAGAGGTCCGTACGGACCAACCTTGCTTTTGGGAAGGACATAAATGCTTTCCAAAGGCCTCGGTTCTTCCTCATTTCCCATTTGCAGCCATTTTCGAGCTTTCTTCCCATTTTCTCTAGGAACCTCCATTTTTGCCATGGATTCTTCGTATGTCCCTAGAATTTTGCCGAGGCTTTCGCAGAGAGGCAAGCACACTTCCTCGAGCGCTGAAAACGTGGATGCGGCGCCGTATGAGGCATCGTAGACGGGCTTTCGAGGTAAGGTTTCGTCTTTGCTCGGCTTGGTCTTTTAAGGAGTTGGTTCCCGATTGGGATTTGTTGCGGGCCGCCGCGGTTCTCGGGATGTTAGAGGCACGTGTACCGTTTCTCCTACAATGAAATGGTGCCCACTTTTGAGGATTTTCGGGCTTTGATTGGAGGACCTGAGGTGGAGGCCATCTCGCTCCTTTCGTTGGTGGTGCCGCGCGAGCGTGAAGCTTGCAGACTTTCTTCGTACTTCGTTGGAAGAAGTGCAGTGGCATGATCCTTGATTCGGGTCATATCGACATTTCCGAGCCGCCTGAGCGGTTCATGGTCGATGATGAGAGTGACGTCTCTTGGGATGTATTTGCCTTGTGCGTGATGGCGACGCTTTTCCGGTCTGCCTCCTTGGCATTTGTGATGGCGCTTGCTAGATGTGGTAGGGCACCGCAGAGCCGGGAGAGGATATTGTCCCGTTGGTGCCGGGGGAGACTCTTCATGGTATCGACCGTCCGGCGACCGGGGATCGTTTATGAGAGGGGGAAGCCCCGCTTGCTCACCTTGTGGCCGCGAGAGAGACTTCAGCCATGCCCGAGGCTCCGACGTCGTTTAGCCCGTGGTCATTTGCTCGCCGACCTCTTGTGTTGGATATGGATCACCCGCCCGGGAGAGATGGATGGCACAGCCTTGGTACGCATCGATCCGCCGGTGGGTTCCGCACCGGGAGGATTGAGACCAGGAGGATCTTGCAGAAGGGTCCTACGTTGTCGAGTTCCAGGTTTGTCTTGGTCCTCCTTCTATATTCCGTCGCTTGTTTCCCGGCAGCTTGGGATGAAGCAGGAGCCTTTGTTGGCCGGGATGACCTTGCTACCGCGGAGGTAGTTCCTCTTTGTATGGCAGCCTGTGTGCCTTCTTGTATTGTCTCGAGGGTATGGAAGTATTCCGCTTCCCTCCCGTGGTACTCCTTAGACGTCTGGGAGCGTCAGATTGACGACTCGCATCCGGCCCGGTATGAGCAACAGGTCAAGCGCCCCAAGTGGTCTCTGGGAGAGCAGGTGCGTGCAGCGATTCTGGGACCCGCTGCCGTAGTAGCTATTGCCTTAGGAGTGCCGAAGCCTGGTCTCGACCCTTTCGATGTGACGGGAGACGCTTTGTTTGACTACGAGACTAGAGTTGACCGACCGACAGTGGAGAGGTCCTCTTTACGACTCGCAGGAGGAGATCCGAGCCGAAGCACGGCGAATGAAGCCCCGAGAGCTACCGGATTATTTGACTCTACTGGGAGGACCCCGCATCTCTGACCGAGAGACGCAGAGTTGGTTCACGTGGAGCGAAAGAAGACTCGCCTGAGGACGAGGGAAGAAAGGAAAGAATGGCGAGGGACAAGCGCAGATGGCGCGGAATGACCTCCTAAGTATCCATTCATTGCATTGCAAACACATTATTAGTTAAATGTATTAAGCCGTTTTTTAGCATGTTGTGAACTTGAGAGTAGACCGTGCTTGAACTCATCAAGAAATGTTGTAACCGTTAGTGATTTGTGATTTACTTTTAAAGCTTTGTCGAGACGCAAGATCTCTTGTTTGCCTTTGCTTCGTTGTGCACTTTGTCGCGTCCATCTGACTTTTCTCAGTTGCATGACCGAAGCCTCTGGGCCCCGACGGCAATCCCCTTTGCCGAGGCTTTGATTTGGCCGAGAGGTTGAATGCTCCTTGACAAGTCGTTTTGACGGTCTTTTCGTAGCTTCCTTGCCTCTTGTTGGCGTCGGGCTCGACCTCAATTTCGCAGCCTTCGCTTGAGCTTCTTTTTTTTTTTTTTTTTTTTTTTTTTTTGTGAGCCCTTGCTCGAGCTCTCTTTTTTTTTTTTTTTTTTGAAGCGCGTGAGGGCGAAGACAAGCCCCCGGCTTGGAAGTAGACATGAGTCCGGCCGTTTGATGCCGAGCGACCCTGATGTCCTTTGATGTTGCCGCCGTCGTTTGACTTGGTCAAGGTGACCGCCGGGGCGTGTTCTTGAAAAGTGCGTAGCTTGATGGAGGTCTTGATTGACATTCAAACTTTTGACTTTTTTGTGTATTTTTAGACCGGACCAATTAAGGTTGCCTACGTTCCCCTGACTAGAGGGCTCAGTCTCGCGTAGTTCGACACTACATGGAGTGCCAAGAGATGCACGCTTGTTCTTCTTCAGCGAAGTATCCGCGAAGTTTGCTTCCGTTGACCGGATTCATGAAGGGATTGCCGTCTAGGTCCTGTTAGCTTCATGGCGCTCCGGAGAAGATCTTTTGAACCACGAAAGGGCCGATCCATGTGGGTTCCCATTTTCCCAAAGGGGTTGGTTCGAGTGGGAGGCTTTTCTTTGAGTACAAGGTCACCTTCCCCGATGTCTCGGATTTGACTTTCTTGTCGAAAGCTCTAGCCATCCCGCTGATAGGCTCTGACGTGTTCCATGGCCTTTAGTCGTCGCTCGTCTAGCAGAGCCAATTCGTCATGTCGGCTTCTGAGCCATTCGACTTCGTTGATGTCATTTTCCAAAGAAGACTCTGAGTGAGGGAATTTCTAGCTCGACGGGAAGGACTGCTTCCATCCCGTACGTCGTGGCAAATGGGGTTTCTCCCGTGGTCGTTTCCTGACCGATGTGCGGTAGCCCCAAAGTGCAAGGTGCAGCCTTCTGGCCAATCTCGTCCTCGGTGGTCATTTTTCTGATGATCCGTTCGAGGGTTTTGTTTGTCGCTTCCACGGCGCCGTTTGTTTGTGGCCGGTAGGGAGAAGATTTGTGGCGTGTGATCTTGAATTCAGCCAGCAGCCTGTCGAATTCTCCTTCGAAGTGTGAGCCGTTGTCTGATATTACCTCATTTGGGATGCCGTATCGGCATATGATGTTTTCCTTGAGGAAATGCGCGACCTTCTTGGAGGCGAGTACCTTGTAGACTTGGCTTCGACCCATTTGGTGAAGTAGTCGATGGCTACTAAGATGAACTCGTGACCGTTACTGCCTGGCGGAGCGATGTTCCCGATGACGTCAATTCCAAAAGTGGCAAAGGGCCAGGGTGTAGTCATGCAAGAGAGATCGTGGGGCGGTAGATGATTGAGGTTGGAGAACCGTTGGCACTTGTCGCAGCCTTCGGACAAAGTGGATGCACCGCTCCACGGAGATCCAAGAGTAGCCCATCCCGAGAATGATTTGCATCGTGGCTCGCATTCATGTGGGGACCGCAAGCCCCATTGTGGACTTCTGCTCATGAACTTGCTTGCTTCTTCTTGGCCGACGCAGTCGTAGGAGCGGCCCATGGTAGCGTTTCTTGTATAACATGTCCCCGAGGATGACGAAGTGAGAGGCAAGGCGTTTTAGTGGCCAGCGATGCTCTTGGTTTTGACCCCTTCGTGTGGGTCTTCCTTGTTCATGAAGGTGGTTTCCGCTCTTGAGGTATTGGAAGATCTGGCTTGTGGCCGGAAATGGCGTCTGACTTGCGTCTCTTCGCTCTTCAAGAATCTTGCAAATCGTTGTGATTAAAACCTTCTCGGCACTGGGCCCGGTTTTTCTCTCGTTTGACAACATGCTTAAATGTTTGCTTGATGCATTTATTTAATTAATGTGTTTGCCTTTTGTATAGATGAATTTAACTGCTTTGATTAGTTAATGTCATCATTTGTTAAAGATGCAATGAAATGGTTTTTTAGGAAGGTCGGACCTTTTATTGAAAGCGTGAAGGCCGTACATTGTTGATCAAAGATTCACAATCGTCAGCGTAAAGCCGTCAAAAGACACAAAAGATGTGAATACACGTACAACAAGACTCGAAGCTAGACTATAGGCGACGAGGGATTGGACCAGCTTCATTACTTCCTGATGGCCGTAGCTCTAGAGGGAGTGGTGCCGGTTTAGGTGGCCAATCTTCCTCGTACGAGTCCCGGAAAGTAGCTTGCATGCGGTTCGATTTCAAACCGTATCGCGGAGGTTTTTGGCCGCTCCCCGATGATGTCCCTCCATTAGTGTTGCCACCACCCTGGGGTTTTTGATGATAGAAGTCGCCGAGGGCTACTTCTAGGAGGGCGAAGCATTCGCCGATTCGGAGTGGATTCTTGCCGATGTTGATCACTTTCATAGAATCTCGCTTCTTTATCTCGGGATCTTTGCTGACGACGTTTACAATGTCTCGATTCGAGCGGACATGCTATATCACCTTCCCCGATTAAGCCTTGGAGGAGGTTGCGCCATTGTTCGTCCAAGTCGGACACCGAATGTTGAATTGAACTAAGCCGTGATGGCCGTCCCCGTAAGATCCGAGAGTGTCGGCTGTAGGGTTGTCTTGTACCGGGGATCGGTGATGAGCCGCTTGCAAGAGGGTTTTCGCGAAGTAAGGGTCTACTCCTCGATCAATCTCCATTAGGGCATCCATCTCTTGATCCTCTCTCAAGCATTCTTCACAGCCGCATATATCGTAGTTGTCATCCCGACCCATGAAGTTCTTCAATTTCCACTGTCATGCGCCAGAGCGTGGATGTAAGGATCCACTTCGTAGCGGGACAGTGGTAGGAGAATCATCTCGGGGAAGAGTATTCGGTCATGTCGGGACCTTCTTCCGGGTCATAGCTTGCCGGCCAAGCACTTGCCATTGCACCGCTTCCGCGGATCACTTCGATCGCTCCGTTGGCATTGATGAATTTCACGCATTGGGTGAAGAGTAGATGATACCGCTTTCATCCGATGTATCCAAGGCCGTCCCAACAAAGCAGTAGAAGGTGGGTTTGATTTCCACGACTTGGAACTCTACCGACTCCAGCTTGTACGTCGAATTGATCCTCAAGTTGATGACTCCTACGATTGGTCGTGCAAATGGAGTCGTAGGCTCTGATTACCCGAGGTGAAGGCCTTATCGTAGAACGGTCGATGCGGAGTCGTTTCAATGTGCTTAAAGCGATGATGTTGATCATGGAGCCGTTATCAATCAAGACGTTCGGAGGAAGAACATCTCTATCTTTATGAGGATGAGGAGGGCTTCGTTGTGCCGATTCTCACATATTGGCAAGTCATCGTCTCGTGAAGGCTAAACCGCTTCCCGTGCTACCGCTGACTCGCCTCGTCTGGGAACGTTCGATCCAACCATTTGTATGCCTCTGGGCCGGGGCAAAGATCGTAGGGAGACAAAGTGGCCCTCGGGCGTTCTTGTCGGAATTCCCGGCCACGAGACCTTTTGACTCTTGTTTCACGCTCCCAATATAGCGAGACAAAGATGCCGACGGTTTCGGAAATTGCAGTGGAGTCTCGCTTCTCGCTTGGGGTTTCACAATGGCTATCGAGTTTACTCCCGCTGCCTGGGAATGGATTTCCAATGGTATTGGGACCACGGGGCGTTCCAATTTTCCCTCCTCAATGAGCCCCCGAATCACCCGCTGAGTACGAAGCAATTGTCAGGTGTGGCCGGGTAGTTATGGAAGGCGCAAAGGCTTGCTCATATCCATGTTGGCCTGAGGGTCTTCTGCTGGAAATTCTCGAGTGGTTTGAGAAGATTTCGCTTCACCAAAGCTTCAAATACTTGACCCAAGGGCATTTCCAGTTATCAAAATGCCGGAACCGTGGGAAGCGAGGGGGTTGCTATTCTTCGGGGCCGCCCGATCGCGGTTTACTTGAGCTCCGTTCCGAATGTAGTGCACTGCTCCTGGCCGCTTCCTTTCCTTCGTCAGCAGGAGTTGAAGTTGCTGTGTTTGTTCGATAGCTGTAAGACGAGGCAGGGGTTGCCGTTGCCTTTTCAAGACTCGTAGTCTTTTCAAACTTTGTCCCTGCGTTGACCATGGCACTGAGATCCGGATAGAAATGGTGGTCGATCAAAGTCCTCAAAGATGGTTTGAGGCAGAATGGAAGATGTCCATCTCGCTTCTTCTTGGAAAGTGGATCCATTATCTCGCTTAGCTTCCAGGCCCATCTTTTGTAGAATTCGCCCACCGGTTCGTCATCCTTTTGTTCGGTGGCTTGCAGTCATGGCGGTTTGTTTCCCATTCAAGATTGGCGCGGTACTTCTCCAGAAGATTTCACTGATCCGATCCCACGTGGAGCGGTTTTCTCGCCTTCACATTGAGGAACCACCTTAGTGCCGTGGATTTGAGGGAATGCCGAAAATGATCTCGCCATCCGCTGAGGGGTTGCCCCTTCGCTCTCATACCCGTGACGTAGGTGTCGATGTGGGTTTTGGGCATTCTCGCTTCGTCAAACTTTTCCATTTCCGGCATCCCGAACTTTGGAGGGAGAGGGACCACTTTGTTCGGATCGGCAGGCGTGAGGGAGTCCTTCCGAGAACTAGCTAGCTTGCCTTGCATGTCTTTCATCTTGTTCGATCAACCAAGCCATGCGAGGGTCACTGCCTGAGGTGGGTTACCGTTTTCGTGGACGGAAATCGAAGATGGAGGTGGATTGGCCGATGGGATCGCCATTCGGGAGTCTTGGGAGGTAGTTGAGTGTATACCAACCCATACCCCGGGGTGTCAAGTTGAGGGCGTGATTGCCAGGTCCGCTAAGGGCCGTGTTTGGGAACCTGGGAAACGATTCGTTAGCCCCAATCGCGTGCTAGCAGTGGCAAACTTGAGATGCTCGGGATATCCGCCGATGCCTCGTCCCCGGTAAGAATGGGGACTTTTGATTGTGGTTGCGAGGCTCGTATAGAGGCAAAGGATTGAATCCCTGGGGATACCGAGATGCACCGGGATCCGCGGAGCAGCACGTATGTGTGCCGTTGGTAATGAGCTTGATGTGCGTGAGCCGGAAACCGACCGATCCGAGGCGGGCATGCCTGAGCCGCTTGACCGATGCCCGAGGGGAGCTGAGCGAGAGCCGCTTGCGTTGCCGGGATCTCGTAGCTTGGCGGAGGCGGACTCGCGATAGCTTGAGAAACCTGGGAGCCGGTATATCTTCGTCTTCTATGAGAACAAAGGTTCCATCGTGTCAGGGAACCGCAACCTGCTCGAAGACGCAAGGTGTCGACGATCCAGCTTGCCGTTCTTCTTGGCGCTTCTTGATGGCTTCGAAGGCTCGCAAAGACCTCCTCCATTGTCCGGGAGATTCCTTAGCGGCGGGGTTCCGTTTCCCTCACCGTTATCTCGTCGATCCCGTCACGGGGAGTATTGACGGTGCGGACCGTTGAACCGGAAGGGCTATCGGACCTTGTGACCTCAATACCGAAAAGGCGGCTTCCAGGATTCTCAACCACTCTCGGTTCGCCGGAGGGGGCGACGGCAAGGTTTAGACACGTGAATGGCCTAACGGGATAAAAGGGGAAAGCTCACGTGGCATGCGGTTTCCGTTTCTTTTATTTTTGATTTTTTTGTTGTTTTAATTTACTTAAAACATGTTTTCTCGTAATCCTAGGTAGGTTGGAAAAGATTGCTCTTCTTTTTCGCAACTATGCTAGATCCCGGGTCAAGGAGACCATCTCGTGCGGCTATAAGCCCCTCGCTTTGCACCCGTATTTCGACATCCCAGCGGATGGACACCTGTGCGAGGGTCCTATAGTGCAAGCGGTTTCCACCGGCCTAAAAGAAAAATCGAACCTAAGGACCGAGCCTCGTCATGTTCGCTTTTGATGCGTTAGCCATGTGAATAGTGAACCGAGCCGCCACCGAGTCAAGATCGTGTCAAGAGTTCGGCATGACCTTCTCTTTGCTTGCTTGCGCAAGGGATCTCGTGACGTTAGGCGTTGGCCGGGTCATATCGTCATGGCCGACGTATCAAAGGCGTGATGACATGGTGTCATGCGAGCATGGATGTATATCCGGACGGAACATCGTCGGCGTAGCTTCTAAATCAAGATCAGTCAAGATTTTAGCATGACCTTTCATCGCTTTGCTTGCGCAAGGGATCTTGAGTTCCGAGCCTTGACTCGTAAAATGGCCTAGGCATGGTATATGTATCCAGGCCGTATGACACTGACCGGGTAAAAACCAACCGAGTCCGGACAGAGTGTGACTCAAGACTCAAACGTGTGGTTGACGCTGCTAGGATGGGATGTTTGAATGATCCCGCGCGCGCCAAGAGGCCTAGGAAGACCAAACGGATCGCAACCGAGACCACTCCGGTTAAGGGTTGTAGTGTGCAGCTGTATCCGAGGCAAAGAAGGCGCATAGTGTGCGGTGTAACCGAGGCAAATAGCTGAGTAGAGTGCGGTGTAACCGAGGCAAAGAAGGCGCGTAGGTGTGCGGTCTCTAAAATTCTTTTCCGAGTAAAATAGAAGTTTTTGAAGAATTTTAAATGTATGCACGTATGTATATTGATGCATTTTTTTGTATTTTTTTTTTTGTAAAATAAAAACGAAGCACGTGCACACACACACAACAAGCTTAAAGGAAGGGGTAAAATGAAAGTTTGACCCTCATCATCGTTTTAAAAATCTTTTGTTTTGTTTAAAAGTTTTTAAAACAAAATTCCCCACTGGAGTCGCCTAACCGAAATTACCCGGATCCGGCTCGCGCGGAGCCCCGTGCATCTCGCATCGTCGCCGTCGGGAAGTCGCCCGATCCGAGAGGCAGACAATCGCGCCCCTAAGATCCGGCTTATTCCGTTTTAGCGTCGCGTGTCGGGAGGTGTCTCGCCGTTTTGCTTTCGCATTTTGTAGAGTCGCCACGCCGTTTTTATTAAGCCCAAAACATTGAAAAGGGCATCGCTTTAAAGATAAATTTTAAACCTGTTTTTGTGTGATGAGATTTTGAGTTCGGAGGTCGATGACTCCCTGGAAGAGAATATTAGAATATTAGAGCTCACTCCGAGTAGCCTCGTAAAACGAGTCTTTCGAATACCCCTAATATCCTTTAAAAAGTCATGTGTGTGTGTGTGTGCTTTTAAAAATGCATGTCAGATCGGATGTCTACATTGTATTGAAATGTATTGAAATAGAATAGGAAGGAAGCCTTACCAATGTTGGTTCGTGTCTGTCTTCCGCAGGGAATAGTGTTTGAGGCCTGAGTAGCTCCTGTTCGGATTGCTTCGAGGGATGCCGTGTCCGCGGACGTAGTTTCGGCGTGAGTTGAAAGGCGTAGGCTGCGTTTCGGGCGCAGGTTCGCGTGCGTGGGATCGTCGGGATCACTCTGGGCAGGTTCTGGCGTGCATGGGAATCGTGGCGTTGGATTCGGGCAGAGGTTCTGCAAGGTTTGGGATCGCCGGTTTGACTCTGAAAGAGCCGGACACCGTGGAAAGACTGTGCAAGGCCTCTGAGTACCACGAGGGGCCTCAGAAGTACCTCGAGAGTGCCTCGGGCAGCGCGGGAGCCGTCCTGAGCGCTGGGAGGCTTCTGAGCACCTCGAGGGGCTCGGAAGGCCTCTAAGGATCCGAAGGGGCCGGGAATGCCTCGAAAGGTCTTAGAAGGGGAGCCGAAGGCTTAGGGAGGAAGAGAGAAGTGGGAGGTGTGTGAAAATGAGGAGGGGGAGCCCTCTATTTATAGTAAAAATTTCGAGCAAAGAGGTCCGTACGGACCTTCTTGGTTATCCGTAATTTTGGATTTCCTCGATTTGAGGGAATCTCGCAATGATGGAGAATATTCTGGAATGATGATGTCCCCCATGCAATAAGGTCCGTACGGACCATCTTGCATGCAAAGAGGTCCGTACGGACCAACTCTGCAGGGAAGTCATCATTTCTTCCGGGATTTGAGGGAATATCGTGGACTTTAAGGGGATTTAGTAATCATTGAAACAAAGAGGTCCGTACGGACCTTAATTGCTTTTCTGATTTCCTGAAAATTCCCAAAAGGTCCTTTTGTCCCCTTTTTATCCCAGAAAGGCTCCTCCCCTGGTTTGGTTGGGGGTTTGAGAGGGTTTTGAGAGGGTTTTGAGAGAGAGAGGTCTCTAAGACTGCGTGGATGAGTCTACGGTGTTTCCCGTGTGTTTGAAAGGGAGTGATCCAGATTGGGGTACTTACACCAGCGGAGTCGCCACTGTGATGATGTGCCACCAAAATTTCGCGGGAAAATTCGATTTTGCGTTTCTTTGAAAATCAAATAAAACCGGAAAAAGACGGAGTCGCCACACTATTTTTGTTTTAAGGGCCAAAACTTTGAAAAATGCCCGAGATTAGAGATTTGGGTTCGGAGGTCATGTTACACGCCGGGAAGGACGTTAGTGTGCACCCGGAATGCCTCGTAAAACGAGTCTTCCAAGCTGAAAATCATTTGTGTGTGTGTGTATGTGTGTTTTGGCCAAAATAAGTTGAAACTCAGAAAAGTAAAAATTGAGAATTCTTTATTAGACTTTGGACAGATCCCATGATTTTTTGGATGATTTTTGGGTTGAGTTTTGGTACTCAAAAGATTTTTGGAAGTTGAAGAGCACTTCTGCCAGAATGAAAAAGGCACTGGACACTTGATTTTGAAATAGATTTAAGGGCTTCAAAACTTCATAATCTGAGAAAACTCAAAGAATGAAAGTTGTTCCAGACACCTCAAATAAGATTTATGTGAAATAATTTTTCATTTTGGAGAAGATTTGAGGACTCAAAACCTTCTGGAAATCTCAGATATGAGATCTGGACTCCCAGAGACTGGTGATCTGACCTTCAAAAGAAAATTTGAAAATTGGAGTTTTACTCACGAAAAAAATAAAGTAAAACTATTTCTGGAAATCTATGGATGTTGGCTACAAAAAGTGTTTTGTATTCAACACCAAATTCCAAGTTTATCTGTGTCCAAAAATTTAGACCATGGACTGGGGTCTTAGAAAATTGCTACTGGACAGCAACTTCTTCTTGAAGAAAAACATATTAAAAAGGGGATTTGGCATCCATGCTTGTCCCCATTTCCCTAGGTTTTGATTAGTGATCACTTGAAATTTTAGTGGTGAATCAACTATATCAAACCATCCTTGGGGTACATTAGGACTAAGCACTTCATTTGCTTGGAAAGGGGAATTTTATCCTTTGAAAATGAGATTTGATGTATGAAAATGATTTTTTAGGGTTTTGAAAATGTGTTTTCTTTGCAAGAAAGTAAGAACACTTTGAAAATAATGTTGATCCTTGTAGAAGACCATCCATGGAGATGAACTTCCATGGTGATCTTCTTGGATCTAAAACAAGAAGATGAATGAACTACATTTTGTAGCTTGAAAATGCATGCATGGATGAGAGATTTAGGGTAATAAGAGGGAGGTTATACCTATCTTCTTTGTGTTTTGGAGTTTTTGGCTTGAAAGTAAGAGTGTTTGGGGCTTGAATGTGAGAGTGTTTGAGTGAGTGTGATTTTGGTTGAATAGTTGAGAAAAAGGTGACAATTCTATGGAATTCTCACTGTTTTCTCTCTATTTTCGCCAAAGTGCAGTTGAGGAAATGTGTTCTTCTCCTTTATTTTAGAGACTGGAGGGCTCAATTTATAGCCCTCTGAAAAATGCAAACTCATCCGCGTGGATTGGGTTAACAGCGTGCACTGTTCATTAAATGCTGCTTCAGGCTTTGGACAAGGGGAATAATCTTTTGAAAATTCAAACTGGTTATGTTTTTCAACTTACCAGATTGCGTTTTTTCAATTTCTTTTGCTTTTTTAGATTCTTTGTAGGTTTAACCTTAAATAACAATGCCCACTTTGCCCTTGCTTTGTTAGAAATGTTAGGAATTGTTAGGAATGTTATAACTTTCGTTAATTTTCTAACGAAAATACTAACAAACTCAAATTGGAGCACTTATAAGTAGGCGCCATCTCATTCAAAGAAAAATTGAAAAGATGAATAGAGGGATCCCAAAATCTAGCAGCACCATGCAACAGATTCCAATCCGGTTGGAGGTTCTTCAAGGTAAAAAGGATTCTGAATCCGAATTCTGCAATAAATCTATTGCGAGACCGGTTGCGAAACGACCTCACAAAATCTCTTGATGCTTGCTTGAAAGATTCAATCACTTCAGACGATAAAGAAAAATCATTAACAATCATGGACGTTGGGGCAATCTCCTTGGAAGCCATGGATCACAGGGCTGGAAAAGAAGACAAGAGTTTCACCCTAACAGAATATCTCTAGAGTTTGAAAGGCTAGGATGAGTTATCTGGCCGGACTATAGGGTGATTTTATAGGGAAAACTGACAAAATCCTGTTCGAAGAAGGAAGAGGATTCTGCTTGGGAAGCGTGTCTCGCGCTAGATACCTTGTCCTGCGCGATACATTGCTACGGCAAAACAGCAACAGTTCTGCACAAACAGCAATCTAGCCCCGACTTGACGAAGCAAGTCTCGAAAAACATGTACATACAGTTCACAACATGCAGTGCAACACCAAAATCAAGCTCAAAATTGTGGCCTAGATGGCCATTCCATTTCCAAATCACGAAAAGTCGAGAAAGTTAAAAAATTAACTAATTAGACCTAGGATTAGGAATTAAGAAAACCATGTTTTTGTGCTACCTACTTGCTAACAGGTACCGAAGAAAAAGAAAAAAATTGTCTAGGCCCACACGGCCAATATTTACAAGTCATCAAATAGAGAGAAAAGGAGGGGATCACGCCATCAAGTCGCCCGAGCCGCCGGCACCTCCGCCTTCACCACCACGAGGACTACCATCCCTCCTCGATCTCTTGGCTCCACAAGTCGGAGTCACCGCAGAGGCCACCGTCGAGGCCGCCAAAGAAGCCTTCTGGAACAGCCTCTCAGACAGGTCCGACACCAAGGCCATCAGTCCCGCCATCTTGGTCGCTCCACGGTTGTAATCGGCCGCGGACATGGTGACCTGACAACAAAAGAAAGGAAATGCTCAGATGAAGTCAGACATATGCACTTATATGGACGAATACGTGAAATATAAACAGAAACATACCGAGGAGACATCCGGCGGGAGGCGGTAACCCTCGGGAATATGATCCAGAGTCGGGATGTGGCCCATCATTGACATGCTCCCTATCATGTACGTGTAGCTCAAAGGGCCGAAATCTGGCACGAAGGGCAGAGAACCAGTAGCCTGGGAAGAAGTGCTAGGGGCTGATGAACCTGAGGCAGAGGCAGAGGCGGAGCCACGAGCGTGCGATCGCCTAGCGCCCACCAGAAGAGGACCCATCAGTCGAGGCAAAAACTCCTCATAGGAGGCCCCGTGGACAACACAAGGTCGCCGCATCACCCACCATAAGACTAGCATAATCGTCATCTGGAATAGAGTGGGTGGGGTACATCGCCCTCGGCGGATCCGCTGGCACCATATATGGTAGTCTACCCCGGCCATGTTGTGGGAAGACCCGCTCACCCAAGTACATAGTATCCCCCTCCAGAAATGCCAACATCCTCTGCATCCCAGTGGAATCCCAAGCACGGTGGACCTCCCGCTCCAACAGGGTCCATGGATAAAGGCCTAGCCGCTCATACTCAAAAGCATCTAGCAGGGCCCGCACCTCTCCGACCTTCAGGGTCCACTCCTGATCCTCCTCCTCGTCAATGTTTCGATTGGGGTGGCTCCACCTCCTGATATCCGGGAACAAAGGGGTCCGGCTCTCCAGCTCAAACTTGTACAGCCCAAGGACAGTATAGGCCCATATCTGTACAAGAAAACAGAACGAATTCAGTACGAAATACAGACAAAGTATACAGATAAAGGACAGAAACAGAATCAGGAGCATACCTCCCAAGCATAAGAATACCCCGACAAGGTATCCCTGGTGTGCCTACACGCCTCGTCCATGGCGTGATAGCAGAAGGCTAGCCCCGCTGAGCCCCAATCATATGTACTCACCTCATCTAAATTCACCAACAGACCTAACAGGGAAAGACGGGCCGTAGAAGAGTGGTTCGCAAAGATGGTCTTAGAAAGAATGTACTAAAGGGCACCCCGCACCAACCGATCAGTAACTGCATTCGGCTTCTCTGCATAATCTTCAATCTGACGCCGGAGGGGTGTCAGCTCAGCAGCAAACCCCTTAACCTTGTTAGGGGAGAAACCGATCAACTGCCTCCACACGGTGAGGCTCGCGGGCTTATAACCTGTAGTCTTCGGCAGGGGCTCGCCGGTGAACTCTAGCCTCGTGATAGCAAGGAAGTCCGTCGGAGTCATGGTTGCTTCCCCGAAGCACAAATGAACGGTGTGGGTAGTATCCCACCACCTCTCCCTGATCGCCTGAAGAACTTGGGGAGTTCGTCTCATCCCCTGAAGGTTATCAACAAAAGTCAAAAGCCCCGTTTGGGCCACCCTATCTCGAACACCATCAAGATCCTTGATCTTGTCCCACACAGCTCTGGCCAGTTTCGGGCTCCCATGGCAATTCTTCGTCGCCCTGAATGACTGCAAAGCAGAGAAAAAGCAAAAAGGACAATGTTATAAATCGTTCCATGGCAAAAGTTCAATGAAATAAAAGAAAATTTTCATTGAGGCATTTCATCGAACACTTGGCGTGCATACAAGAAAAGCTTGCCCAAAGATGCAATTGATTACCCGAATCAACCCCTCCTACGATCCATGATGTGTAGAAGACCCATGCACACTCAACGCAACGACAAGCATATAACAAATTCAACAAAAAACAGAGCATGCAAGAAGGAACCTAGTTCTAGACAAAAACAAGAAAAAATAGCCATTGATGGAATTTGAATTCAAGGAAAAGTGGATTCAAACTCAATGCAATATGAGAAACAAGAATTGAGGAAGATGTTCTTACCAAACCCTCCCGAACAGCGTTGGAGATATGCGCGTCCCTATCAAATGTAAGGTCATCGCGAGGATAATCCTTCCCGAGTAAATAACTCCCCAAAATCGGATTCTTTCCTTCTTAAGCCATTGATTGTGGAGGGAGGAATGATTGAGAGTTGATTAGAAGAAGAAATCAACGAGCAATCCATGAAAATTTGTAGAGAAAACGACCTTGGCTCGAGCTAGGGAGGGAATTTGAAAAGGATGTTTTCAAATTAAAAGAGGAGCTGCTGTTTTATATTGCCTCGACAGTACAAGTCTCGCACGGTATACCTTATCTCGCGTGAGATATACCTTCTGGAAATTGACAAAATTGTCCTCGACAATAAGCGTCTACGCAACGCCAAAATTCAAAATTTTGACATATTTACCCTTGGAAATGATAAACTAGCAAGGAAACGTGGAAAAATTGGCACCGCAAGTCACGGAACGAGTCGAACGTGACACCCGCACGATCGCCCGGTACGGCATCAGTCGCCCAAAAACCAATTGGTCCAAAGATCAACTTAGTCCACATGATTCAGAGCCCAAAAAGGTGAATCATCAAAAGAAAAGCCCGGTCCAATGCCCAGACAGGTGGATCGTCATCTCAAAAGCTCGGTCCAACTCCCCGACAGGTGGATCGTCATCAGCAAAAGCCCGATCCAATGCCCAAACAGGTGGATCGTCATCTCAAAAGCCCGATCCAACGCCCAAACAGGTGGATCGTCATCTCAAAAGCCCGATTTAACGCCCAAACAGGTGAATCGTCATCCTCAACAACAAAAAGCCCAATTCGGAGCCCAGAAAGGCGAATCGTCACAAAACCAACAGGACTCAAAGGACCAAAAAGGTAAGCCTTTGTTTTCAAACATATTTCCCGCAGGTTCGGAGCCCAGACAGGCGAATCTTCAGACAGACAGGTATATTTAGAATTGGGTCTTGATTTGATTCCTCAGTATGAATTTATCTTTCCAAAAAAAATCTCCTCGATTTTCAAAATGATTTTCAAAATACCTAAAGCAGCCTTTTCGTGTTTTAGAGTTGAACTACATTATGGTCTGATTCTCTGATAGAGATACATAGGAAGCCGTGCGGCCCGACCATCCCGATGTTCAGAATGATGTCTTTTCTATCGTCGACATGACTTCTTTCATAAGACTTGTCGATGAGGGGCTCTGTAGACACCCCATTCTGAACACATCGGATCATATTTATACCACTCTAAGTCTCGCTTTGAGTCAAGAAGTAGAAATCTACCATTTCGTCATGTTTCGTTAAGTTTTGACTAACCACCCTTAGTTTGGGACTAAACTGCATACGAGATAACGGGGAAAGGACAAAACTGTCCACAGACAATGATATCTCACGCGGAATGGCGTGTCTCGCGCGAGATATTGTCCCTCGCAGATGCGCATGACGCTTCCTCGTCGATTTCAACCTCTTTTCGGGATAAAACTTCATCCATCCGGTCAACCAATGATCTTGGGAGTCTGGAACCTTCTTGGAGTGTTTTACCTCTCCACTTCTACATCCTCAATGCCTATAAATACTTGGTGACTTCCAAGGTTCAAAGTCCCACAATTCCACAATTCACACACACATTTTACTAGTTTCTTTCCTTGAAAGATTCCTGTAAAATCACTCTATAATCACCTCATAGTTTGTTTGTCAACCTTGTTGATAAACAAACATCAAGATCCAAGTCAAGGACTGAGGCGAAGCTCTGTCCGTATCAAGATTCGATTCTAAACTTGAGTCGAAACTCTGCCCAAATCACCTCATGCAAGGTAACCCCTAAATCCCTTTCTAATTAATTGTTAGAGTGGTATAAATCCATTGAATTTAGGATCGGCCTAGAGCCTTTCCAAATCATGGGGACGGTCTCGAAGCAATCGATCCTACATTTCGTTTAACCCCATTAAATGAATCTTTATTTGTTTTTCTCTTATTTGAAATCTTCTTCTTCTTTTGAAAACCTCTCTTTTCTTTAGCAAGACCAATCTTCGGATTGGGTGGAATGGATGCTCCTTGACCTACCCATTCCATAACCTAAGCCCTGAACCCAAATCTCTTTTCAAAAAATGGTTTTTCTATGTTTTCCAAACGAAGAATATAGGTGGCGACTCAAAAAGATGTAAAAAAAAAATAACTATGCATCACTACAGTTATGTGTAACCATGCTATGTGTTGCATCTTATTTGGCATCTTGCTGCATTCATAATAGCTTATTGAGATTTATTCTCACCCCTTCCCCTTTACTGTTTTAGATCGTGCTGAGACAGGTGACCTGTACCAGTGAGTCCGGGGATAAGAGTGTGGACTTTTGATTTTGGGACTTGTCAGGTTATGTATATGAGTAGGTTGCCTGGGAGTATTTATTAAGTATTACTCTTTTGAAAGTTGTATATAAAACTCTTTTGTAAAAGAAAGTTATTTGGGGGTTTTCGATGTAATTGATCAGATTATGGTTTATTGAAGTTGTTGTTGAAATTCCTCCAAGTGGAGATATTATTAGTTGATTTATTTTGGGCAGTTTAAGAATTGGTTTTCTTGTAAAGTGAAATAAAAGTTTTAAAAATTTAAGATGGGTTTTCTTAGTTTGGGCTTCTCAAGCTCGGGACACGCGTTAGGTTCCGGGTTGGGGTGCTCACAGTTGGTATCAAAGCTTAGTTTAGAGGTCAAGGGTAGATGTCTAAACTAAGGGGGAGTGTGTGGCAATTGACGCCGAGTGTTTAATGCAGGAGTTTGTTCTAATGGCCGAAAGCAATGATGACCAGTGAAGGATTCTAGAAATTGAAGGAAATATGGGGACAGGTGGAATTCAGAATGAAAAGATGATAAATTTATTCAGGATGTTTGTACAGAATATAGAAACTCGGGGATCAGCTCTGAATCAACCTGAAGGATGCCAAAGTGATGAATTGAAAAGGTTTGTGAAGATGAATCCACCGAGCTTTAATGGAGATCCGGATCCGTTAAAGGCATAAAAATGGTTAGAGGAAATGAATAAGATCTTTGAGGTTATGGAAAGTCCCAACGAGGAGAAAGTTATATATGCTGTTTTCAAACTTGAAGGTCCAGCTGATCAGTGGTGGCAGATTTTGAAGGGAAGTTGGGAGCGGGATCTTACGCTCCAGACTTGGGATAATTTCACCCAGCAGTTCGAGGATTATTTTATTTCAATGGTTACAAGGGACAAGAAGGAGATCGAATTCTTGAGACTAGAACAAGGGAACATGACGGTGGATCAGTATTCAGTCCGGTTTGAGGAATTGGCTCGGTGTTGCCCTCATTTAGTATCGCATGAAGCGAGAAGAGTTCATAGGTTTGTAACAGGTTTAAGGGTTGAGTTTAGGAAGAAATTATTGATTGATAACTTCACCAATTATCAGACAGCCATAGATAGAGCATATAAGATCGAGAATGACATTGAGGAAAATCGTGGAAGATCCGGAAGTGGGGTTAGAAATAAACCAAAGTATCTAGGACAAGGATCCAAAATCACTAGAGGACAACCAAGGGCTTCAACTTCAGGGAGTGTGAGAGGGGAGTTTGTTGTAGCTTCTTCATCTTGACCAAAACCCAGACAATATGGGATGATTTGTAAATTTTGCAAGAGGATTGGACATACCGAAGATCAGTGTTGGAGTAAGCAAGGCATGTGTATTAAGTGTGGAGAGATGGGACACTTTAGGAGATATTGCCCAAGGTTGCAGCGGGGACGAGCTTCAAGCAGCGGTCAGCTGGGTGGACAACAAAGAGGTGGTACCAAAAGAGATAATGAGGGGGAAACCAAAGGGAAAGGTCTAAGGCCGAGATTGTGTTTCGGGTCTAGGAGAGATAGATCCCTCAGAGGTCACTAGAGGTATATTATCTGTCTCAGGAGTTAGGGGTCATATTTTATGGATCCTGTTTCATATCATTTATGTTTGAACATTGCATTTTGCTTCTATGTGGCATATATTGCTTAAGATTCATCTTATGTGATAGAGGTTTCTGCTTTTATGAGAGAGTACCTCGAATCTTCTTTGGTTTACCACGATGGTGATGTGGTTATAGTTGGGCATGTATTGCCAGTTGATTGGTATGATTACCAATTTGTAATTTTGAGATATACTTGACCTGGATGGGTAAGTAGTTGTTGTGCACTGGTAGACTATCATAAGAAGTGAGTCTCCTTTTCTATGACTAATTTGCTTATATTGGTATTTGAGATAGATAAACCTTTATTTAGTATTCTTATTATATAGGCATTAAAGGTGGAATTTTTGGTTACAAGTATGAAGGGTATTTGGTATGTGTTAGACTTGCATAAGAAGTCCTTCTAAAAATTTCATGTGCTAGTTGTGAGTAGATGGTAAATGTGCTTCCATCGGAATATCTCATGTGTTGGTTCTGGGTATGATAAGCCGAATCTTTAAATCTTTATCTTGATGGCTTTATGGTAATTATTGTGGATGACCTTTCTGTTTAATAAAAGTTACGAGAGGATCACGAAGATCATTTGCGAATTGTGTTATTTGCCTTTAGTGAGAGGTCATTGTTTGAGGAGTTTAGCAAGTGTGAGTTGGCTCGAGAAGATTTCAAATTTTGGGTTCTATAGCCTTAAGCTTGGATGTTACCACGGATCGTACGAGGAGTGAGTCCTTGACCTTGTGGGTTGGCAAGTGCTACCGAAGGATTATCAAAAGATTCTTAAGAATTGTGAAATCGTTGATTTAGTTAACTCGGAAGGATATCAATGGTGCAAGATGAAAAAGGGGTGAATCATATTGGTAGAGATAGAGAATAGATTGACACTAGATCCGATCTTTACCTTACCTAGTGGACATGAGGACTTCGTGAATTTTAAGTGCGTATTAAAGGAAGGTTAGGTTGGGATATTATGCAAATTGGGAAAGTAATAGTGTATGTTTCGAGGAAGTTAACTTAGATAAAGCGGAATTTTATTATCCTCTACTCGAGAGTGGCTGCAATTGTTTTGCGTTATTTAAGTGGGAACCTTATCTTTTTGAAGCTCCCTTTGGGATTTGTTACCGATCCTAAGAGTTTGGAGAATTTAGTTACTCGAAAGGAAGAGATTAGGAGACTATCCAGATTCTTGAAGAATAGGTTGTGTGTTGTGTGATGAATTTCCTTTCAACTTGAGAAGTTTAATTAACCTTAGCGAGTTTGCGTATGATAGTAGTTTTTAGTTTAGCATTGAATTGGTACTGTATGAAGCTTGGTATGAAAAATCATTTGCATGATCCCTCGTTTGTACGGAGTTCTTCAACTAATGATGATTAGACGGATTGGACTTATGCGGGAGAACCGTTGAGAGTTATTAGAATTGCAGTTCGGGCAATTAAAATCCTAGAGTATTCAGGTTGTGGAAAGGTATAGAAGAATCATGCCATTGAGGAAACTATTTGAAAGTGTAAATTTGAGATGCATGGAAGGTCACCTCCTTTATTTGATCATTAAGGTAAGTCTTTTTAAAATTCTAGACGAATTTTCTTTAAGGGGAAGTGAGTGTAACGACCCTAACCCTAGGCACTAGTTTAGCATCCTACTATATGCATATTATATTAATTGTTGACTTTATGTGCTCGTTTTATGTCTTTAAATGTTTATGAAAAGTTAGGATGGTTATGAAATAACTTTAAGGCTTTAGGGTTTAATTGGAAATAAGATAAAGTGTTGGGGTGAAGTTATAATAATTGAAAATAAATACCATATTATAAGTGATCAAGGTGTGTTGTGTAAAGATTTGAAGTGTAGGTGGTAGTTGCTTTGCCTTAAACTTTGGGGGACTTAAATGAAAAGTGGAATTATTGCCCCTTTAAATTAGTCAAGAATGAGCCATACCTCCCATATATCCCCATTCCATCATCTTCATCTTCTCCTTAACCTCCCCAAAATCTCCATGGAAACCCATCCATGAACCTTCCCTTCCAAAATTCATAGCAAATTCAATTCTCTTCCATTTGAAGATCCGTTTGTACTTTCTTGTTCGTGACGGCGAGGGGAGCGCATCAAGCCCGGAAGATAAATATTTCATTCACATCATTTTTGTAAGTTATTATGACTTCCTTCTAATAATTGCTCACTTTATGTGTTATTGAATATCTTGTTGAAAGAAAAGGAATTTGGTATTTTGAATAATGTTAATTGAGTTGAAATGGTTTAATCAAGGTTGAATTGATTTTAGTTGTAATATGGTGGTCTAAGTTGAAAGAAGAGTGGTATGAAGTAATTGTAGATGTTAATGGTTTAAGTGTAGGTGTTGAATGTGGGTTTTAGCCAATTTACTAGAATTAGAAAGTGAAGAAAATGGTTAGTAATGTGTTATGGTATTAATGGTTTACAAGAAATGGTTGCATGTTAAAATGGAATAAAGTTTTGGTACTAAAAGGTTTTGGTTAGTGTTGGGATGTATTGGATAGAAGTAGAATGGTTGTTCTAAGTGGTATAATGGTTTTGGAAGGTTATTGATGCTAATGGAAATTGTTAAAAAGTAAAAGAGTATGGTAAATGTGAAGTATGGATGTTAGACATGAAATGTGATAGGGAAATGTGAGAAGTAACTAAGTAAGTGAAAGGGTTAGGCTTATCTTATTTGTTTGGAATGGTTGGCATAGATTTTGAGTACTAAAATGATGCTAGTTAGTGTTGGATTGGTTTGGAAGAGGTATTAAATGGTTAGGAGTAGAATGGTTGATGTTAGTACAGAATTTTAGGTTGGGCGGTCGCCCATGTTGGGCTGAGCGGCTGCCCATGTGAACAGCAGTTGGCCTTCAGCTTTCCCCACTCTTGGGCGGTCGCCCATCTATCCCTGTGCGGTCGCCCATCCCCACAACAACTTCAACCCTTATAGTCCTCCGGCTTGGGCAGTCGCCCACACTATCTTGGGCGGTCGCCCATGACAGCAGATATCTCCCCAGTTTTTCTTCCTTTCTGATTTTCACAAAAACCACTCATAATAACTCTTGACTATTTTTAAAGTAATATAAACCTAATCTACTTAGGAGATAAATGAATCCTCTTAACTTAGATTAAAGTAGAATACTTTGGCTTCACCATGATGTCTTATTTGGTCAAAATGGAATTGTGGAAGTAGTTTAAATATTATCCGGAAAACGGTTAATAAGCTTGATGTGTAACTTCACCAAATTGGTTCAAACTTGGGAATTAGATCTTGAACTTTTATTAAGGTTATTCAAGGTTGTGTAATGACTACGTAGGAATGATTTATGGAACATGGTGGCCTTACTTGCTCCCATCTCCTTGGTGGATAGTTTGAATAGTGTAGAAGCTATAAG
The DNA here is from genome assembly GCA_022495995.1 of Adenophora triphylla var. japonica. Taxonomy (NCBI): domain Eukaryota; kingdom Viridiplantae; phylum Streptophyta; class Magnoliopsida; order Asterales; family Campanulaceae; genus Adenophora; species Adenophora triphylla. The sequence continues at coordinate 131,469 of JAFEMH010002488.1, forward strand.
TTACACTATTACGTTAGTTAGAAATGTATATGTATCACATGATTATATTGTATCCCAAGTGTGGATTTATTGGTTATATTGTTACCTTACTTGGATTCATATTCATTGATGGTATTATGCATAGTGTATTAAATGAATGTTGCACTATAGTATTGATTAACATGAGTATACATTGCCATGTTGTTATATTCTTATCCCTTTGGTAGAGTTTATTTCAAGTATCTATTATGTGCTTGAACGTGGTTATATTATATGAGATTCAGGGGTATAATTAGATACAATCAATTATGGATTTGTTCTATAAGTGATTGAAGATCATTATACCTATGACTGTCCCCTCTGTGGCCACAGAGTGGGTTTGCATGCTTCTGTATTGAGCCAAAAGCCTTACAGATAGCTGCGATTTGTTGAGTTAGGTGGAATGCTTCTGTGTTGAGCCAAAAGCCTTCCAGATAGATGCATTATTATATGGTACTCTAAATGAAGAGTCATATAAGTGTTTTATTTCCTTATATGGATCTTTGGAGTATGAGTCCTATAAGCGGTGAATGTGCACGGGGCAGTTCACCAAAGAGCGGAGTTTTACTTCCACGTTGTACGATATATTGTTCAGGCGGGAAAGGTAAAATGAGGTAACGTAAGGTGTTTACCACTTTAATAATGTGTTATGTGTAACCATGCTATGTGTTGCATCTTATTTGGCATCTTGCTGCATTCATAATAGCTTATTGAGATTTATTCTCACCCCTTCTCCTTTACTGTTTTAGATCGTGCTGAGACCGGTGACCTGAACTAGTGAGGCCGGGGATAAGAGTGTGGACTTTTGCTTTTGGGACTTGTCAGGTTATGTATATGAGTAGGTTGCCTGGGAGTATTTATTAAGTATTACTCTTTTGAAAGTTGTATATAAAACTCTTTTGTAAAAGAAAGTTATTTGGGGGTTTTCGATGTAATTGATCATATTATGGTTTATTGAAGTTGTTGTTGAAATTCCACCAAGTGGAGATATTATTAGTTGATTTATTTTGGGCAGTTTGAGAATTGGTTTTCTTGTAAGGTGAAATAAAAGTTTTTAAAAATTTAATATGGGTTTTCTTAGTTTGGGCTTCTCAAGCTCGGGACACGCATTAGGTTTCGGGTTGGGGTGCTCACAACATAAAACAGAAAGCCCAGGTCGACTACTCAACTGGTCTATAACATTGACGGAATTTGACATCGAGTACAGACGTCGAAAAATCTTACAAGCATAACCTCTGGTTGAATTTTTGGTTGAGCTTATGTTCACCAAAGAGGATAACGCAGAGGCTACTCCAAGAAAAAGCTTGAAAGGGAAGGAGCCAATAGGCCAGCAGACAGTGAGTTTGTCTGGCGATTGCTGGAGAGTTTACTCGGATGAGTCTGCAACAAAAAATGTTAGTGGAGCTGGAATTGTGATGATCGAGCCAGAAAGTGGTAGGGTGTTTGAAAAAGCTTTGAGTTTCAAATTTCAAGCCTCCAATAACTAGGCCGAGTATGAGGCCTTGATCGCAGCAATTGAATATGCTAGGTGCTTTGGGGTGACTAAGATTGTGGTTTATTTTGACTCCCAAATGATTGTGAATCAAGTCAGAGGAGATTATGAGGTACTCGACCCAATTCTGATAAAATATTGTGATCTAGTAAAAAAGCTCATCCAAGACTTAGAGTTTTGGGAGATACAGAAGGTAGGTCGTGACGAAAATGAATTATCCGATCTACTCTCCAAGTTGGCCACTTCAGACGAGCAGCATGATGGTCAACCAATCTCATACTTAGAGCATCCAGCATACGAAAGAGTACAAGTTCTATGCTCAGACAACAGCTCTAAATGTTGGATTGATGAGATAAAGGCCTACATCGAAACGGTCAAACTACCAGCTGACGAATAGGAAGCTAGATGGATAAGGAAGAAAGCCCCTAGGTTCACTATACATGGGGATGCATTGTTCAGAAGGTCCTTCATCAAACCATTGTTGAGGTGCATTCCCTAGAGGTTTCTCAACTTTTGTTTGAGATACATAGTGGAGTATGTGGAGGATATCCAGGGGGCCAGGACTTTGGCAGTAAGATACATATATTGGGATATTATTGGCATCATATACGGGAAAACGCTCGTGAGTTTGTGCAGAAATGTGACAAGTGCCAAAGATATGCCGACCTACCAAGGCTCCCAACCACCGAGTAAACACCTGTGATTGCAGCTTGGCCATTCGACATGTGGGGGGGTAGATTTGATCGGACCCTTCCCACCCTCCCGTGGAAGTTGTAAGTACGTGATTGTGTCTATTGACTACTTCACCAAGTGGAACGAGATAAAATCCTTCGCAAATATAATAGAGGAAAACGCCATCAACTTCATCCATGATTACATTTGGTGTCGCTTTGGGGTGCCACATTCAATTGTTTCGGACAACAGGCTACAATTTTCGACTGCTTTTGAAAGAGAAATGAATAGATTGGGTGTCAAACATTGGAAGTCATCGATTGCATACCCCCAGGGTAACGGGGCTAACAAGTTGGTTTTGACAGCCCTAAATAAGGGACTAATTGGTCGAGCTGGGAGATGGTTTGACGAACTACCCCTAGCCCTTTGGATAGTCCACACAACCACCCGGGGGCCCACTGGGGAAACCCCATTTGCTCTTACTTTTTTGGTCGGAAGCCATGGCAACTTCCGAGCTACGAATTCCTACTACAAGGGTAGATTTGTTTGATCAGAGCCAAAATGAATCCAACAGATTGATCGACATGTAACTATTAGAGGAAAAATGGATGACTGCCCAACTGAGAATTGTCAATTACAAGCAGAATACCAAGGGATATCATGACAATAAGGTCAAGAAGAGGTTGTTCAATGTGGGGGATTACGTCTTACGGAAGATCGAGGTAACTGGAAGAAAAAGTTGAACAGAAAAAGTTATCTCCAAACAGAGAAGGACCCTACATCGTCCCCAGAGTTGTCAAAGAGGAGACTTACATGATCGGCCATCCGAGGGGCGACGAGCTAAAACATCCTTGGCATGCTAGCCACCTAGTTAAATATTACTTTTGATTGATCTTTCTATGTAACGATCCACTTCATCAATAAAATGGGGTTACTCCCAAGAAGTTATTTTCACATTACTATGTTATAATTGCAACATATTCAATTCATGTCCGACTCTTAGTTGACCTTGAAATATTAAACAGACTCGACCAAAGTCTTAAGTCAGCCTTGTTCATAAACAGATTCGACTGAAGACTGGAGTTAGTCTCGTTCTCAAATAGGCTCGACCAAAGCCTTAAGTCAGCCTCGTTCTTAAATAGGCTTGACTGAAGACTGGAGTCAATCTCGTTCTTAAACAGGCTCGAACATAGCCTTAAGTCAGCCTCGTTCTTAAACAAGCTCGACTAAAGGCTTGAGTCAGTCTCGTTCTCAAACAGGCTCGACCGAAGTCTTAAGTCAACCTCATTCATAAACAGGTTCGACTGAAGACCGGAGTCAGTCTCATTCTCAAACAAGCTCGACTAAATCCTTAAGTCAGCTTCGTTCTTAAAGTAGGTTCGACCTAAGACTTGGTTAATCTAGCTTGCAAAATTGATCCAACTAAGACTTTGGTCGATCTCTTACTTATTATAGTTTGACAATAAATTAAAACTATACGGATCGGATAAAAATGATTCAACGTCAAGGCATACATGGATCGAAGACAATAAAACAAAATTGTTCAATACTTGTTCATTACAAAAAAAAAACTGAAGGATCAAGCCTACTGATCATTTTCGTGATGTTCCTCATCATCTTGCCTTTGTTGTTGATGTTGCCCACTATGCTCGGCTTGATCAAATACTTGGTCCTGAGTGACCTATTCATCCTCATCGGCTTCATCAGCCTCATCGAGCTCTAGAAGTATAGAGTTGAAGTTCCTTGGCTCAACTGGCGGGGTGACCCAAGGCTCTAGCCCATCCTCTGCATCTTGTTTGGCTATAACGGCCAAATCGTTGTCATTATAGGGAACAAGAGGATGGCCGGCACGAGCTGCCTTGTCATATCAATCAGCAAAAGCCTATTGGGCTAACTTCTCAATTGACAGCTTGACCGTGGGATCAACAAGGGCCCGCCGAGCCTTGTATTGGCATTCGACGTCATAGAAGTCCCTAGCTTGAGACACTATATGCCATAGCAATCATCGTTACTTTTAAATTGCTCGATGTTGGCCTTCTCCCGAGCTAGAGCTTCTTCCTCCCACCTCAACCTAGCTGCCTAGTAGTCGTTAATCATTGGTCGATTCTCATGTTACGATCTAGCCCATCCTCTGCATCTTGTTTGGCTATGACGGCCAAATCATTGTCATTATAGGGCACAAGAGGATGGCTGACACGAGCTGCCTCATCGTATCGATCAACAAAAGCCCATTGGGCTAACTTCTCAACTGACATCTCGACCGTGGGATCAACAAGGGCCCGCTTAGCCATGTGTTGGCGTCCGACGTCATAGAAGTCCCTAGCTCGAGACACTATGATGTCGTAGCAATCATCGCTATTTTTAAATTACTCGAGGGTAGCCTTCTCCCGAGCTAGAGCTTCTTCCTCCCACCTCAGCCTAGCTGCTTGGTGATCGTTGTTCATTTAGTCGATCCTCATGTTGCGATCTTGAACGAAACCAGACAGATGGCCGAGCTGCCCCTCCAACCTGGCCTTCTCTAGGTTGGCCGCAACTGCCTCCTCCTCCAATGATGACTTGTTTGAGACTCAAGATTCCACTTGAGCTTGAAGAGGAATGAGTTGTTCCTGGGCAACCTTTAGAGCAGCTGAAGCATCATCCCACTCCTTCTCGGCGTTGAAATGGACTGCTTGAATAGCTCGGCATTGGGAGTCAGACTCTGTGAGCTTCTCCTTAAGCGCAACAGCCTCCCTAGCCTTCCTGGAGTAATTGGTGGAGGCTATCTGTTCCTTCTCTATAGCTGCCTGCCAACTGCATTTGCCCTGCTCCGTCAAGGCAAGAGACTGCACAATAAAAAGAAGATGATCAAGACTATGACGACATAAATAATGACGAGAAAACAGAACAGTGAAAAGAATGGAAGTATTACCTCGGAAGCAAGCAAGCCATACCTGTCACTATACTCCTCTGGAGTGAGACCCTCCTCAACAAACTGGGGCAGCAGGTCCCTATCTGTGGCCCTCCTCACTATAATCTACCCCAAAGGGAACTCCCAACCCTTTCTACTCTCCACAAGTATCATGTGATTGTTCCACCTAGAAACCTTATCGGGCAAATTGATGAATAGTTTGGGGGCTTTGGCCTTTGCAGGGGTGCTCAACCCAAAAGTCTTCTCGTTCATGACCACCTTAAAAAACCTCCTAAAAACGTGTACACATGGCTCGTACCCCATGAACCTACACACCATGGCAAAGCATACCAATACCTTAACTGTGTTGGTGCCTAATTGCATAGGGACGGCGGCCAAACATTCGAGAAATTTGCAGATGAAGGGGTCTAGGGGTAGGCGTAGGCCGGCCTCAAATTGACCATAAAATATGGCTACCTTGGTCGAACTCAGACCCCAATAGATCCAAGATTGGGCCTTCCTTTGCCTCTTAGTGAAGTGGGTCAGATGCAAGTCATCTCTGGAGACCTCAAAAAAGTCATGAAGAATTTTGATACGGAGTCGCATTCTTCCTCCCTATGGCCGAATCGGGGGCCACATAACCTCTTTCGTTGCGACTGAACCTCGATCGAGCAAATTTTGTTTACAATATTCCCCGAGAAGGAGCTCGACGCTGCTGAGGTCGAAGGTTGTTGAGCTGCCATATCTACAGAAGACACATAAACAGGGGAATTAGACCTAGTTGAAGTATATTCTGAACTATCTAAGGGCGACCTAGATTTCCCTGGGAAGGCTAATCTCTCTCTAGGAAAAGGGGCTTTATCGAACTTGATGTATAAGATTGTAAGGTGATCTATCAACTTATTGAAGACACGAAAGCGGATAATTCGTGGATCATGCGCCTCCAAATCCCATATACTCTCACCACCGTAAACCCTAGTTCATCGTAAAAAAGTCTCAACCTATTCAAGATAGTGATACACTCATCTCTAGTTAACTCCCTCCATGGTCCCTCTAATCGTTTGTAAATCCTAACATTAACACAGTTATATCCATACCTAGCCCCTAACTCGAATCCGAAGGTCCTAGCCATGGCGGAATAATAGAGAAATCTTAAAATTAAAACCTAAAAGAAGGAAATTGAAGGGTACCTTGATGATTTGGGGAAAGGTGAAAATCTTGATTGCACCGGAAAATTGAATTCTTTGCTATTTTTTCTTGTTGGGTATTTAAATGCTCAAAGTTTGTAAACTTTGGAAAGGAAAAGAATCCTTCCTTATACACACCTCCAAATCCTTGCATGAATAGGAAAGGGTGGGGGACATAACCGTTCGTATGTCGTAATAAAGGCTCAACGCAGTTCTCAATACGCTTGTCCAATCACTCGTAAGCTGTCCCATTACGGCGTATTAAACAACGTATCCAATCGCCGTAAGTCAATCGCGGAGTGCGACCTACATCTACCCGGCCGACCTTCCACTAGCGGACTACGCAAGTCATCAAAAAAATTCCATTACTTCATGGTCGACAAAGTCAACTCGTAAAGTCAGCCACCGAACGGAATAAAAGTGATGGGCCAGGACCAACGTGTGAAGCCCAAATATTCTAGCCATTACCAAGGCACAACCAATGAATAGACCAACCCGGGTATTACAACTCTATTGGCCCAACGGTATAGATCAGTCGACCAATCTCATTGTCCGACCTCCCTCAGTCCCGACCTAGCTTCGTCTGACATACGATCTCCTACTTGAACAATCTCTGCCCAGCTAAGGTACGAATTCAGGTCGACCTCGAATACTCAGGCGAACTCGACCTAACTACACATGATTTTATCCACGATTCTATTCGTAACCGTCTACTACAATCACGAATACCGTTACGCCAGCATTATCTCCGAGATCCAAGGGATTCACATAAATCCTATGGCACCACTATATATAACATACTACATCCAACGTAAACAGGTAATGTCATATTCAATATCTGATATTTTAAGTCGTTCAATACAGTTTAATACAAACTTAACACTATATCTCATCATCACGCCGGAGGGCCTTAGCCGAGACAATTTCGGGTAGTCGTTTGTTCGTGGTTTCAGGTCACAGTTGCTGAATTATACCCTATTACTGGATTAAGGGTGATACGAACCGTTTCCTGCATCATCAGTATATATTTTGTATAAATTAGATTAGAAAATAATTGTAAATACTGTTTTAGATTCTAGTTGACTAATCGGCTAACTCTTATGTTTATTAATGATCTTATATTTAAGGTAGGTATTTAAGATAGGAAAGGACTCATTGTTGATAAGGAAATGAGTGAATAAAAAGAATCCTTGTTGAAGAAGGATTGTGATCGCATATAAAAGAAGACCGCTTCTCTCATTGTTCCTTGTGGATTCTAAGAGTCAAACGGAGAATTCAGATTTTATAAGAGTCTCTTTACTTTGTTCTTGAAATTTACATCATTGAAACTTCAAAATTGATTTCCTGTTTTCGTGTTCTTTAGTTTTGAACGTTTTAATCTTTTCATAAGTTTTTATTTCCTTTCATTGTAAATTTTTCGTTGCAACTTGTTCACAACAATATTGTCTTTTTATGAAAGGTTTTTCAGCAAATAATTCTTGATGAAGTGTTTAATATGTTGCTTTATTTCGCTGCATGTAGTTACTGTTGTTTGCGTGTTTACTTGTTTATACAATTGTTAAGACACTTATGTGATCAACTTTATACACAAGTGGCCTAACAAGTGTTCAGTCCTAGCTACAATTCTTCATTATCACATTTAAAAGAGTCATCAAATAAATAAAAACAATGTTAAATGAGACTGAAAAGGGGTTAAAGAATAAGGCAAAAATGTGGGACAAAGGCAAAAATGTGGGACAAAGCTGAAACAGAAGTACAACCTAAGTGATTAATTAGGTACCGAATATGTTCCAAAAATATTACTACTACATGCATAAAAAGTAGAAAAATAATGGGGAGTTTTTCCCCCTTTTTCTACTTCCTCGGTCCCTCTCACTTATTTCCTTTTTTATTTGTTTCACATGAGTAGAAACGGTTCAAATTGGCGAAATTTTTACACTATTCAATCAATTCATTTTCTCATACTTTACTTTTATACTTACAACACCAATCAACTTACTATTTCTCTCACTCGTTCTATCTCTTATTTTATTTTTCATATTCACAAACACCTACTCCCACTAATTATGTCTCCTATTTTTTCTTAATTCTTTTGCTCAATTTTTTGGTCTTCACTCATGTGGAACGAAGTGAGTATATATGAAATGCCTTTGCTAATTTAAAATTTATAAATTATAGTTTTACTTGGCAATATTTTAATAAATACATTATGTTTATTTTAGGTATTTATTATCTTCAAAATTAATAAAGTCAATCCTGTATTATATTCAAAGTGAATAATTATGTTTTGGCTGAGGGAATAGTAGGTTAAAATTTCATGTAGATTCTTCACTATCGAAGGAAAAAATTGAATAAATCATAATGATTATTTATATAACAATAGAGTGAATAATATACTCTTTCGTATATTTTATTCTTAGACTTATAATAAATGTCGTATTTTCTTTTTTAATTTACTCCAATATAAATGTCATATATTTAATTTTTGACACAATCTTAGTGCATTTTTATCAATATACAATTACTATACAAACATATACTCCCTCCATCCCATTATAAAAGACACAAAATGGATTTTGCACAAAAAATAAGGAAAACGTATTGTGGAGTAAGTGTTGTAAGTATGAAAAGTGAGATATGTAAGACAAAAACTCATGTGAGAACATGAAAACCCGTCTCATCCATGAGACGGGTCGGATCCTGACCCATCACCCGCCCAACAAAGCCAACCCGCGCCTCCGCCCAAGCTTTTTGCATATGGGCGGTCGCCCAAGCTGGAATGGGCGGTCGCCCAAGCTGGAATCAGCCCACATTTTTGCCTTGGCCCAATCCTTCAGCCAACATAAAGTAATAGTTTGTATACATTAAAGTAATAGTTTGTATACATTAAAGTAATAGTTGGTATACATTAAAGTAATACATATATACAGAAAAGTAATAATGTTTTTTCCTATGTTTTTTTCGTTTGGCAAAAGTAATACTTAAAGTAATAGTTTGTATACATTAAAGTAATACATATATACAGAAAAGTAATAATGTTTTTTCCTATGTTTTCTTCGTTTGGCAAAAGTAATACTTATTATAGAAATATGTTACAATTTCATCTATCAAAGTGTTACATTTACTTGTATAAACTATTACATTCATATACATAAGTTATTACATTTCAAAAATAATACATATAGTTTGTATTACATTTGAAAAAAATGGGTAAAAACGAGCTTTTATTTTTTAAAACAGTATTACGTTTACTTATGACCAATGTTACTTTATATGTATACAAATATTACATTAAGAGATGGTAACTATTACTTTTGCTCAAAAAATAATATAAAAAAAAAATTAAAAAAAAAAAAAGTTGGCCTATAAAAGGCTGCCACGTGGCGGGTCATGCCCCATGGGTCATGGGTCGACCCGTCTCATGCATGAGACGGATCATGACCCGTCTCACAGGAGACCTCCTCGATATGTAAAGTGAGGTATGAGAGAGGAAGTTTGATAGAAAATAATAAGTGGATAATGATTTGAGTATAACAAGTGAGTCTCGTGAAAAACAAGTATTAAAAACGTTCATTTTTGGACTTGTGCATTTTGTAATGGGGCACAAAAAAGGAGCTTTTGTATCTTTTGAAATGGGACGGAGGAGGGATATATATATATATATTTAAAGTTGGTGAGAATGGATATAGATTTGTCATTTGTACATGTCTTGATAGAATCTTGATTATCGAGAATCCAACTCATCAATATTTCAAAATTTATATGACTTTTGGTATCGTCTTATTAGCTAATAATATTAGTTAATAATAATAGTTATTATATAGGTTAACTATTACTATTAATAGTATTAGTTAACTATAATAGTTATTATATAATTTAACTATTACTATTAATGATATTAGTTAACTATAATAGTTACTATATATGTTAACTATTATTATTAATAGTATTAGTTAATCATAATAATTAATATATATACATATATGTTAACTATTATTATTAATAGTATTAATTAATAATAATAGTTATTATATAGGTTAACATTATTATTAATAGTATTAGTTAATAATAATAGTTACGATATAAGTTAACATTACTATTAATAGTATTAGTAAATCATAATAATTCATATATAGGTTAATAATCACTATTACTATTATTAGTTAATTATAATAGTTAGTATATAGATTAACTATTACTATTATTAGTTAATTATAATAGTGACTATATATGTTAACTATGTCAAAATCTTGCAAAAAGCTAGTTTTTTCGTAACATCAGAAAAAAATTAGTTTTAAAGCAATAAGTCTAACTAATAAAAGTGATGAACTGTTCTGAAAACTAGTTTTTAGAACATTTTGAAAAAAACTAGTTTTCACCAGAGTTACTCGTTAACTATTATTATTAATAGTATTAGTTAATTGTAATATTAATTATATAGGGTAACTATTATCATTTAGTTTAATGTAAGCTAATATTATTAGTTAAATATAATAATTACTATACATGGTGACTATTAAACTTACTATTTAAGAAATACTCCCTCCGTCCCGTTCGAAAAGCCACAAAATGGATCTCGCACACAAATTAAGGAAAGTGATGTAGGAAAGAGAAAAAGTTTAAATGTTGTGAGTATGAAAAATTAAATAGGAGAGAGAATGAGTGGGAGGAATAGTTAGGAGAGAGAATGTTGTGAGTGTAAAAGTAAAGTAGGAGAGAGAATGTGTAACGACCCCAACCCTAGGCACTAATTTTAAATAGTATATTATATGCTTTTAATATTCATGTTATCTTTATGTGATCAATTATGTCTTAATTTCTTATTTTATGATGAGAGGGTTGGAATGATTTCTAGAACCTTAGGATTGCTAGAGAAAGTACATAAAGCATCTTAAAGGAAAATAAAAATAGAAAATAAATAATGTATATGATGAAGTTAAAATGTGTGGAATGAGGAATTAGAAATGAGGGTTTAAATTAAATGTGGGAAGTCTTTAATTATTAAAGGAGTCAATTTATTTTAAAATGGGAAGGCTTTGATTTATAAATGGTTATTTTAATTTTTGGTGGGGCTTTCTTTATTTGAAGGGGGGAGGGGCCAAATACTTATACTCTTCCTAGGCCTCCAAGTGCCCTCCCCATATTCCCTCCTTACCCGGCCCCCCTCCTCTATCATCCCCTCATCTCATCCTCCTCATTTCTCCTACTTCTCCTTCTCTCTCAAATTTCCATGGAGACCTCCATGGAAAACCTCTCCTCCCAAGACTCCTAGCAAACTTATTTCTCCTCCATTTCCTAATCGGAGTACTTTTGTGATCGGGGCATCTAGGGGAGTTTAGCAAGCTCAAGGAATCCTTAATCTATCTCCCATTCCAAGTGAGTTGTTATGACCTCTTTTCATTTATGTGCTCATGAACTATCTATTGTTGTTCTTGATGTTGTAATTGTTGTTATATGTTTTGGAAGTCTTCTTGGAGTTAGGAAATAGGTTAATGACTTAAAAATAAAGATGTTGTGGTTTATGGGAGTTGATTTAGATTTAAAGGAATGGGTGGAATTTGATTTGGAAAGTTAGAATTCATTTGAAATGGTGAAATGGGTAGAAATGGTAGTGGTAAATAATCTAGGGTTAATTGGTTTTGGAGTTTACATGTTTGTTGGGACTTGATAAGATTGAAGTATCATTTGGTGTTCTTGAACTAAGCTTGGTTAGAAGGATTTGAAACCTAGGCTTAAAGGGGGTAAAAATCAGAAAGGGTCGGGCGGGAGGCTTGGGCGGTCGCCCAAGGGGGGCTGAGCGGCCGCCCATGCTGGCAGTAGTTACTTGAGCCTTGAAAATCCACTTGGGCGGTCGCCCAAGTGGTGAGGGCGGTCGCCCATAGTGGCAGGAACTTATACACCTTTGGAAATCCACTTGGGCGGTCGCCCAAGTGGTAAGGGCGGTCGCCCAAGACCCCTGAACCAACCTTTTAATTTGAACTAAGATTGTTTGGCAAGGTTGTTTGGCCTCTTATAAATTGTGACGCCCACCCAAGATAAATTAGTAGAACCTAATCAACCCGGGATACGAATTGATCCTCTTTAACCTAGGTTAGAGTAGGATACCTTGGCTTGGCCATGACCTTTTATTTGGTCAAAATGGAATTGTAGGAGTAGTTAAATATTGTTCGGAAAGTGGTCCAAACTTGGGAAGTAGGTCTTGCACTTTTAATAAGATTTATTCAAGGTTGAGTAATGACTTCGTAGGATTGGTTTATGATACTTGGTGACCTTACTTGCCCATACTGGGTAGTTAGCTTGAATCATGTTTAAAACCATAGGCCACACTATTGTGTTAATGTATATGTATCACTGTAGCATGATTATCCCAATTGTGGATTATTTGGTATATGGTTGTGTCGTTTTCCCGTTGTGGATTATCTGGTTTGTTGCTAGTATTGTATCCCGGTTGAGGACTATCTGGCTCGTTGATTTTATTGTATTCCGGTGTGGATTATGTGGTTATATTGTTACCTTAAATTGAGTTCATATGCATTGATGGGTTATGCATTGTGTATTACATGAATTGTTGTACTATGGTTCTGTTTAGCATGAGTATACATTACCATGTTGTTATATTGTTATCCCGTTTTGTGGATATTGTTATCCCGTTTTGTGGATTATCTCAAGTATCTATTATGTGCTTGAGCGTGTTTATGTTCGGGTGGGTATGATGGATTTCAATCAATTATTGATTTGTTCAATAAGTGATTGAAGGTTCGTCATACCGGTGACCCTTCCCCACTCTGTGGCCACGGAGTGGGGCTGTGCTAACGACTGTATTGACCCAAAAAGCTTTACAGACCTGTTGCGATCGTTGTAAGGAGGGACGATATTATTGTTGGATACTCTAATATAGGTATCCTTTCTTATATGGATCTCTGGGGTATGAGTCCTATAAGAGGTGAATGTGCTGGAGGCAATTCACCAAAGAGTGGAGTTTTACTCCCACGTTGTACGACTTATTGTTCAGACGGGAAAAAGGTAAAATGAGGTAACGTAAGGTGTTTACCGCTTTTATAATGTGTTATGTGTTACCATGCTATGTGTTGCATCTTGTTTGGCATCTTGCTGCATTCATAATAGCTCATTGAGATTTATTCTCACCCCTCTCCCTTTACTGTTTTAGATTCCGAGACAGGTGACCCGAACCAGTGAGGCCGGGGATATCATTGTGGACTTTTGCTTTTGGGGCTTGTCAAGTTAAGTATAGGAGTTGGTTGTTAGGAGTATTTATTAAGTATTCCTCTTTTACAATTTGTATGGAAAACTCTTTTGTTAAACAAATGTTAATTAAGGTTTCCAATGTAATTGATCAGATTATGATTTATTAAAGTTGTGGTTGGATTTCCTCTAAGTAGAGATATTACCAATTTGATTTTAAGTTTGGAAGTTTGGAAAGTGGTTTTCTTTTAAAGGCAATTAAATGTTTTAAAAATTTAGATGGATTTTCTTAGTTTGAGCTCCCTTAGCTCGGGACACGTGTTAGGTCCCGGGTTGGGGTGCTCACAATTAATATCAGAGCTTAGTTGAGAGGTCAAGGGTAGATGTCTAAACTAAGGGGGAATGTGTGGAAATTGACGCCGAGTGTTTAATGCAGGAGTTCGTTCTAATGGCTGGAAGCAAGGATGATCAGCGGAAGGTTCTAGAAATTGAAGAAGATATGAGTAGAGGTGGAATTCAGAATGAAGAGATGATGAAATTATTCAGGATGTTTGTACGTAATATGGAGACTAGAGGATCGGTTCCGAATCAACCCGAAGGATGTCAAAGTGATGGATGGGAAAGGTTTGTGAAGATGAATCCGCCGAGTTTTAATGGATATCCGGATCCGTTAAAGGCGAGGAAAAATGGTTGGAGAAAATGAACAAAATTTTCGAGGTTATAGAAAGTCCCAACAAAGAGAGAGTTAGGTATGCCGTTTTCAAACTTGAAGGTCCAAATTGATCGGTGGTGGCAGATTGTGAAGGAAAGTTGGGAGCGGGATCATACGCCCTGTACTTGGGATAATTTCACTCAACAGTTCGAGGACTACTTCATTTCAATGGTTACAAGGGATAAGAAGGAGATTGAATTCTTAGGACTAAAACAAGGGAACATGACGGTAGATCGCATTCAGTCCGGTTTGAGGAATTAGCTAGGTGTTGCCCTCATTTGGTATCGCATGAAGTGAAAAGGGTTCAGAAGTTTGTAACAGGTTTGAGGAGTGAGTATAGGAAGAAATTATGGATTGATGGTTTCGCCGATTATCGACGACCATAGATAGAGCATATAAGGTCGAGAAGGACATTGAGGAAAATAGTGAAAGGTCCGGAAGTGGGATTAGAAATAAGCTAAAGTATCTAGGACAAGGATCCAAAGTCATTAGAGGACAGCCAAGTGCTTTAACTTCGTGAAGTATGAGAGAGGAACTTGTGGTAGCTTCTTCGTCTAGGCCAATACCCAAGCAGATGGGATGATTTGTAACTTTTGCAAGAAGGTTGGACATACCGAAGATCGGTGTTGGAGTAAGCAAGGCAAGTGTTTAAATTGTGGAGCATTCGGGACACTTTAAGAGGAATTGCCCAAGGATGGCGAGGGGACGAGCTTCAAGCAATGGTCACCGGGTGGGACGACAAAGAGGCGTACCAAGAGAGATAACGAAGGGGAACCGAAAGAGAGGGTCTGTGGTCGAGTGTGTGTTTCGGGTGCAGGAGAGATAGATCCCTCAGAGGTCACTAGAGGTATATTCCCTGTCTCAGAAGTTAGGGGTCATATTTTATAGATCCTGTTTCATATCATCATGTGTGGCATAGTGTTTTATTTCTATGTGTCATACATTGTTTGAAATTTGGTTTTATTGTTAGAGGATTCTGCTCTTATGAGAGAATACCTCGAACCTTCTTGGGTTTACCACGATGTTGAAGTGGTTATGGCTGAGCATGTATTGCCAGTTGAATTGGTATAACTATTAATTAATGATTTTTAGATATACTTGACCTGGAGGGTTAAGTAGTTGTGGTGTAATGGTAGACTATCATAATAAGTGAGTCTCCTTTTTCCATGCCTAGATTGCTTATATTGGTATTTGTTATAGGTAAACCTTAATGTGAAATTCTTGTTATATGTGGGTATTTAAGGTGAAAAAAAAAAAAACAAAAAAAAAAAATTGAATTAAGATGTGAAGAGTAATTGATATATGCTAGACTTGCATAAGGAGTCTTTTCCAAATTTTTATGTGCTAGTTGTAAGTAAGTGGTAAATGTGCTCCCGTCGGTATATTTCATGTGTTGGTTCTGAGTAGAATAAGCAGAATTTTAATCCTTATTTTGATGGCTTTAGGGTAATTAGAATTGATGATCCCTTTGGTAATTAAAGTTTCGGGAAGATCGTGAAAATAATTGAGAGTTGGGTTAATGATTCATTGGGAGGAGTCCCTGCGTGCAAATTTTGGCTAGTGTGATTTGACTCGAGAGGATTGCAAAATTTTGGGTTCTATAGTCTTAAACGTGGATGTTACCATGGATCTTGTGAGGATTGAGTCAGTGATCTTTAAGTTGGCAAGTGTTACCTAAGAAATTTAAGGAATTCTTAAGAATTGTAGAGTCGTTGCTTTAGTTGACTCTAAAGGACGTATAAATGGTGTAGGATGTAATAAGGATGAATCATATGGTTAGTAATGGAGAATAGGTTAGCTTTGAACCCGATCCTTACCTTACCTAGTGGATGTGAGGATCTTGTGAAGTTTTAAGTATGTATTACCGGAAGATCAGGGTGTTGTGTTATACAAAATGGGAAGGTGATAGCGTATGTTCCGGGGTTAGTTACCGATCCTAAGAGTTGAAAGATTTAGTTAGTCGAAAGGAAGAGATTTGAAGACTACCCAAATTCTGGAAGAATAGGTTATGTTTGTGTGACAGATTTCCCTTCAACTTGAGAAGTTTAATTAACCTTAGCGAGTTTGCGTAAATAGCAGGTATCATTCTAGCTTTGAGATAAAATCGTATGAGGCGTAGTTCAGGGAGATATTATCGATCTCCAATTTATTGGGATGGAATTAGTAAAGTTAGTCCTAAGGTAATTTAGCGCCAAAGTTTGTTAATCCAATTGAAGTTCTAGAAAAGATTCACGATTTGACTTATAGACCGACTTGGATCAACTTATAGAATATTTGAAGTTTTAAATATAATATCGTGATATATTTGGTAACTTAAGTTGTAATACTTTTATTTAATTGTACTTTCTTGAGGTCGTGGAAATTCGGGTAGTAATAGTTGTATGGTATTCTTGGGGTGTTGCGTCGTAAAATCGTATTATTAATGAAATTAGAAATCTTGGGAAGAATCATAGAAGTGAAGAGACTAATTGGGAAGTGAAGTTCTAGAGTACTCGGGTTGTGAGAATGTATAGTAGAATCTTGCCTTGAAAAGTCTAATTGAAAATATTAAGTTAGAATGTGTGAAAGGTAACCTTTGCTTTTTGAACCTTAGGGTAAGCGACAATCAAATTCGGGACGAATTTTCTTTAAGGGGGAGTGAGTGTAACGACCCCAACCCTAGGCACTAATTTTAAATAGTATATTATATGCTTTTAATATTCATGTTATCTTTATGTGATCAATTATGTCTTAATTTCTTATTTTATGATGAGAGGGTTGGAATGATTTCTAGAACCTTAGGATTGCTAGAGAAAGTACATAAAGCATCTTAAAGGAAAATAAAAATAGAAAATAAATAATGTATATGATGAAGTTAAAATGTGTGGAATGAGGAATTAGAAATGAGGGTTTAAATTAAATGTGGGAAGTCTTTAATTATTAAAGGAGTCAATTTATTTTAAAATGGGAAGGCTTTGATTTATAAATGGTTATTTTAATTTTTGGTGGGGCTTTCTTTATTTGAAGGGGGGAGGGGCCAAATACTTATCCTCTTCCTAGGCCTCCAAGTGCCCTCCCCATATTCCCTCCTTACCCGGCCCCCCTCCTCTATCATCCCCTCATCTCATCCTCCTCATTTCTCCTACTTCTCCTTCTCTCTCAAATTTCCATGGAGACCTCCATGGAAAACCTCTCCTCCCAAGACTCCTAGCAAACTTATTTCTCCTCCATTTCCTAATCCGGGAGTACTTTTGTGATCGGGGCATCTAGGGGAGTTTAGCAAGCTCAAGGAATCCTTAATCTATCTCTCATTCCAAGTGAGTTGTTATGACCTCTTTTCATTTATGTGCTCATGAACTATCTAGTGTTGTTCTTGATGTTGTAATTGTTGTTATATGTTTTGGAAGTCTTCTTGGAGTTAGGAAATAGGTTAATGACTTAAAAATAAAGATGTTGTGGTTTATGGGAGTTGATATAGATTTAAAGGAATGGGTGGAATTTGATTTGGAAAGTTAGAATTCATTTGAAATGGTGAAATGGGTAGAAATGGTAGTGGTAAATAATCTAGGGTTAATTGGTTTTGGAGTTTACATGTTTGTTGGGACTTGATAAGATTGAAGTATCATTTGGTGTTCTTGAACTAAGCTTGGTTAGAAGGATTTGAAACCTAGGTTTAAAGGGGGTAAAAATCATAAGGGTCGGGCAGGAGGCTTCGCGGTCGCCCGGGGCCGAGCGGCCGCCCATGCCGGGCGTAGTTACTTGAGCCTTGAAAATCCACTTGGGCGGTCGCCCAAGTGGCGAGGCGGTCGCCCATAGTGGCGAACTTATACACCTTTGGAAATCCACTTGGGCGGTCGCCCAAGTGGTAAGGGCGGTCGCCCAAGACCCCTGAACCAACCTTTTAATTTGAACTAAGATTGTTTGGCAAGGTTGTTTGGCCTCTTATAAATTGTGACGCCCACCCAGTATAAATTAGTAGAACCTAATCAACCCGGATACGAATTGATCCTCTTTAACCTAGGTTAGAGTAGGATACCTTGGCTTGGCCATGACCTTTTATTTGGTCAAAATGGAATTGTAGGAGTAGTTAAATATTGTTCGGAAAGTGGTCCAAACTTGGGAAGTAGGTCTTGCACTTTTAATAAGATTTATTCAAGGTTGAGTAATGACTTCGTAGGATTGGTTTATGATACTTGGTGACCTTACTTGCCCATACTCTGGGTAGTTAGCTTGAATCATGTTTAAAACCATAGGCCACACTATTGTGTTAATGTATATGTATCACTGTAGCATGATTATCCCAATTGTGGATTATTTGGTATATGGTTGTGTCGTTTTCCCGTTGTGGATTATCTGGTTTGTTGCTAGTATTGTATCCCGGTTGAGGACTATCTGGCTCGTTGATTTTATTGTATTCCGGTGTGGATTATGTGGTTATATTGTTACCTTAAATTGAGTTCATATGCATTGATGGGTTATGCATTGTGTATTACATGAATTGTTGTACTATGGTTCTGTTTAGCATGAGTATACATTACCATGTTGTTATATTGTTATCCCGTTTTGTGGATATTGTTATCCCGTTTTGTGGATTATCTCAAGTATCTATTATGTGCTTGAGCGTGTTTATGTTCGGGTGGGTATGATGGATTTCAATCAATTATTGATTTGTTCTATAAGTGATTGAAGGTTCGTCATACCGTGACCCTTCCCCACTCGTGGCCACGGAGTGGGCCGTGCTAACGATCGTATTGACCCAAAAGCTTTACTGCACTGTTGCGGTCGTTGTAAGGAGGGACGATATTATTGTTGGATACTCTAATATAGGTATCCTTTCTTATAGGGATCTCTGGGTATGAGTCCTATAAGAGGTGAATGTGCTGGAGGCAATTCACCAAAGAGTGGAGTTTTACTCCCACGTTGTACGACTTATTGTTCAGACAGGAAAAAGGTAAAATGAGGTAACGTAAGGTGTTTACCGCTTTTATAATGTGTTATGTGTTACCATGCTATGTGTTGCATCTTGTTTGGCATCTTGCTGCATTCATAATAGCTCATTGAGATTTATTCTCACCCCTCTCCCTTTACTGTTTTAGATTCCGAGACAGGTGACCCGAACCAGTGAGGCCGGGGATATCATTGTGGACTTTTGCTTTTGGGGCTTGTCAAGTTAAGTAAAGGAGTTGGTTGTTAGGTGTAATTATTAAGTATTCCTCTTTTACAATTTGTATGGAAAACTCTTTTGTTAAACAAATGTTAATTAAGGTTTCCAATGTAATTGATCAGATTACTATTTATTAAAGTTGTGGTTGGATTTCCTCTAAGTAGAGATATTACCAATTTGATTTTAAGTTTGGAAGTTTGGAAAGTGGTTTTCTTTTAAAGGCAATTAAATGTTTTAAAAATTTAGATGGATTTTCTTAGTTTGAGCTCCCTTAGCTCGGGACACGTGTTAGGTCCCGGGTTGGGGGGCTCACAGAATGAGTGGGTGAAATAGTGAAAAAAGTTTCTTTTTTTGGGTATGAGACATTATAGTAAAATATAATTAGAAACATTAATTTTTAATATATCAGTATATCTTAGATAATGCTTCGATATTAATTACTAATAATAGTTACTATAAATAGGGTAACTGCTAATATATGTATGACAAAAACTCATGTGAGAACATGAAAACCCGTCTCATCCATGAGACGGGTCGGATCCTGACCCATCACCCGCCCAACAAAGCCAACCCGCGCCTCCGCCCAAGCTTTTTGCATATGGGCGGTCGCCCAAGCTGGAATGGGCGGTCGCCCAAGCTGGAATCAGCCCACATTTTTGCCTTGGCTCAATCCTTCAGCCAACATAAAGTAATAGTTTGTATACATTAAAGTAATAGTTTGTATACATTAAAGTAATAGTTGGTATACATTAAAGTAATACATATATACAGAAAAGTAATAATGTTTTTTCCTATGTTTTTTTCGTTTGGCAAAAGTAATACTTAAAGTAATAGTTTGTATACATTAAAGTAATACATATATACAGAAAAGTAATAATGTTTTTTCCTATGTTTTCTTCGTTTGGCAAAAGTAATACTTATTATAGAAATATGTTACAATTTCATTTATCAAAGTGTTACATTTACTTGTATAAACTATTACATTCATATACATAAGTTATTACATTTCAAAAATAATACATATAGTTTGTATTACATTTGAAAAAAATGGGTAAAAACGAGCTTTTATTTTTTTAAAACAGGTATTACGTTTACTTATGACCAATGTTACTTTATATGTATACAAATATTACATTAAGAGATGGTAACTATTACTTTTGCTCAAAAAATAATATAAAAAATTAAAAAAAAAAAAAAAATTGGCCTATAAAAGGCTGCCACGTGGCGGGTCATGCCCCATGGGTCATGGGTCGACCCGTCTCATGCATGAGACGGATCATGACCCGTCTCACAGGAGACCGCCTCTATATGTATTTATGTAGTATAAAATCATTAATTATCAAAGATATCTAATATTATTAATTTAATCATCTATAAAGTTAGAAGTTAACTAATAACAATAATAATTCATTATTATTATCTAAGTTTCAATTGTTATAATTAGTACAAACTATATACAACAAAAGTTAAAATAAAAAATTCTTATGAATTTATAAATGTAAATATTTTGATTGATATAAAATAAATTTAAATCATCAAAAAAATGTTATACTATTTTATCAAATAAAAACATAAAATAAGCAAAATATAAAAATATTGACAAATTAATTTTTCGTGCGGGGCAACCCACTGCCCACTAGTTTGTAAGAAGATGAAAGCCGGAGAGAGAAGAGAAGAGAATAATAAGTGTTCCAAACGCTCGGAGACAAAGGAGGATTCAGAATAGAAAAGCAACCTTTACTTTTACGACCCAGAAAAAAGTCACCATTTCAAAACCACACCCACACCACCATGGGAGAGAGAGAGAGAGAGAGAGAGCGAGAGAGAGATTAGGAAATTGCGTGGTCTCTCTCTCTCTCTCTCTCTCTCTCTCTCTCTCTCTCACACAGAGTAAAACACACAGTCACATAGTTGTTTCTTTGAGTTGTGTCTATATTTAGTGGGAGAAGAAGGTAGAATGGAAGATCAACCTCACAAACTCCTCTTTTCTCTCCAAATATGAATTCCCCACACAAAGCTGACCTTGTTTCTTGGCAATTCAAATCAAATCAAAATCTCATTTTTCTTTTCCTTTATCCTTTATAAAGATATTATAAACACAATAACCCTTTTGTAGTGGGGATCACTTTTTCTTATATATATAATTATAATTTGCCCCTTTTGATTATGACCCTCTCCCTCAGTTTGATCCCCCCAAATCTCTCTCTCTCTCCCTCTCTGTCTCTCTCTCTCTCTCTCTCCTATATATATACTCCATCACTGTCCTATTTTCTCCCCCAATCCCCCCTCTCTCTCTCTCAACGAATCTTGGATATGGGTTTTTCTTCATATCCATCTTCTTCAATCCCTCCATTTCCTCATTCAGAATATATTTATATACTATATGACAGATGACTCCCTTTCACTTCATTATAGGTGAACATACACATTCTCTCTCTGTCTCTCTCTCCTTTTCTGTGTGTGTTTAGATATGCCTGGCTCCCTGTATGCCATTTGCAGAGCCCATTGAAGCATCCATGGCCTCCGTGGATGGCGTATGAGGAGCCATGCATACATATTTTCTAATTATATTATAGAGGTAATTAACAAGGTTATTTTAGTCATTTTGTCAAACAACTCACATACACATATTAGCTACAAGCAGAAGGGCAGCATTGTAATTCCAACATCCTTCAACGAGGTACTTTCTTGTTCCTGTTCTTGCAATGTTTTTTATACAATTTTTTTTATCACAAATGATTCAACGGTTATATGGTTATACCTTAATGATGATATCATTATGATGTTAGTTAAGTTTTGATAAATAATAATCGTTGAATTACCCGTAATACACAATATAATTTAGAAAAGTAATACATGTAATTTTTTCGTCTCATTTTTCTGTTACTAGACCATTATTATATGATTTGATGTAATAATTTTTACAGTAGATATTCTACGGAATCAATTACAGAGTGATTAGCGGAAGCTTTTACAACTAATCAAATCAGGACACGTGTAACATGAGGTTCAATCTTCCTCCTCTTCAGACACACAAACACTATCATAGGAGTTTACAATCTGTCCATTTCGCAACTACCTCATTGTCCTAACTTAACCCTACAATTAACTGAGTAAATATTTTGTACAATAATTTATCTACGCTGCTCCGTTCCATAATAGTTGTATTTTGAATAAAATGTTTTTTTCAAAATAATTGTCGTTTTATAGTTAAAAACATTCAAATTTGATTTTATATTTGTATTGAAACTTGTTTTGTTTTATTAATTGGATTGTTGAGTAAAATAGCGTAAGAGAGCAGAACATTAAATAAGAAACAATTTTGACACTTTAATCGGATAATAATTGTATTTTTTAAAATCTGTGAAAAATCCAAAAGCAAGCGACAGTTATTTTGTAACAGATGAAGTATATGGTATTTAATTGCATTAACTCTTTCCCAAAATGAATATTCAAATTACTACATTTGATTAAGAGAAAATCTATTTTGAGAAGGAGGGAGCAAATAAACATCTTCCCATTTTATTCTTGGACTCTTGATGTTGGGAACCATTAAATGTGTGTATATTTATGGTACCCCTTCCATAATAAATACAATATATTACTCTATCCATTCTAAATATGCTTATTTATTTATTTCTAAATTTTATCCCAAAATAAATGTTCATTTTTTTATTAACATCCATTTTTTATATAAGTTACTAAATCTTCTCTCCTCAAACAATAAATTTTAATTCACATTTATATTAATAATGCTATATTGGATCATTGCGGGTTTTACATATTTATGCTATTAAAAATATTTAAAAAATTCTTTTAAATTTTCACTCAGTTTTACTATTAAAATTACCATTTTTTATTGGATCTACCAGATTTAAGGAGTTTATTATCCTGCAATTCCAAAGACTTCAACTATTTGGACAGATGATCTTACAATTTTTGTAGCAAATCTAGCAATTTCATACTATAATATTTGCAAATCTCACAATTTTAACATAAAAACAGGTAATTTTGATTGTAATTACAATTTTAAAATAATTTTTTTCATTTTATACTTGAGGAAAAATAGTTTTTAATCACGTACAATTTTAGTAGGCAATCTAGCAATTTCATATTAATATTTGCGAATCTGACAATTTTAATATTAAAAAACTTGTAATTTTGATTGTAATTACAATTTTAAAAATATTTTTTTTCTATAGTTTAGGGATAATAGTATTTAGTAAAAAAAAATTAAATATTTTTCAAATTGAAAATTGGACATTTATATTTTTATATTTAGGGCGGGAATAAAACGAAATTGATTATACATTTAGTTGAACAGGTCAAATATATGATAGGATGAGCACGCGCACATCAAGTAGGACTGAAACAGATGTGTTTAGGATAACCTGCATAGACATTAGAGTGGGGCTTTAATTTGGCTATTATTTCAACATTCTATCTCCATCCCGATTTCCATCCCGATTTAACGTTGTTAGTTGAATCGGAACGAAAATTAAAAAAAATTGTGAGCATGAAGAGTAAATTAGGAAAGAAAAAGTGGATAGTGAGTTTTTGTTGGGATGATGACAAGTATTATTGTTCATTTTAAGTAATAAATTAATTAAAAATCTTAAAATGGGACAGATTAGAAAAGAAAAATAAAAACATGAAATCGCGACGAAATAAATACTATATACACACTAGACCCCCACTTTTTGTGTATATTCTGGAGGTGATAGAGAATACTCCCTTTTTTTTCATTTTAAGTTACAATTTTTTTTTTTTTTTGGATGCCTTGTTCATTAGTATAATACTCCAAACTAGTTATTAATACTAGTCTCTTTCTAAATGAATGTTAAAAAAAAAATAAAAATAATTGTGATTGATAAAAAGCAAATTTAGTAAAATAAAAAAAATAAATATTCATTTTGGAACATTGAAAGTACTCCCTCCGACCCGCTACAAATTGCACACTTTCCTCATTGGGCGTCCCATTACAAATTGCACACTTCCTAAAATGACAAAGAATCTTTATTATTCCCTCCACTCATTCTCTCTCCTACATTATTTTAATACTCACAACACTAATATAATTTACTATTCCCTCCACTCATTCTCTCTCCTATTTTACTTTTACACTCACAACATTTATATTATTATTTTTTTCCTTAATCCCCGTGCAAACAGTAACTGTGCAATTTCAAGCGGGACGGAAAGAGTATTATTTTTTTAATAATAATTTAATTACACTTACAACAATTATTCTCTATATTATTTTCTCTCTATCCACCCTTTTTTTAGTTAAAACTTTTTTAAGTTAAAAAGAGAGGGAGGAAATATATGAATTCTGGAGAAAGTATGGTAAGGACTAATTAAGGAGTGGGGAGAATGAGAAATACAGAGAAAAAGAAAGGGTCTTTGTTATGATGATACCTAGGGTTAGGGTTTGTTTGAGAGGTAGGGTAAAGTAGGGTATCTCCTCATAATTATATTTATGTCTATCTCCCAATCTTACAACATTAATACTGTGGACTGGACCACTTTACTCTTTTTCCCATCTTTCTATTTTTTGTTTTTAGAAGGCAAAAATTTGGATTTTGTATATAAATTAAGGTAAGGGAGAAAAAGGAATAGGGAACCATTAGTGAATTGCTAATTTAAGTATAACAAGTGAGTCTCGTTAATAAACAAGTATTAAAACTTCTTTTTTTCGGCTTGTGTCTTTTATAATGAGTTGCCAAAATGGGATTTTTTATTTTTTTTTTTATAAGGGAACGGGGGAGTAATAGTTATTTATTATTGATGATATTCACAATTATCAACCATAATCATAGGCCAATGATACATAAAAATAGTACAAAAAAATTCGTCTCTTCATAACCTCATTTTGATTTTGATGTTCAATATCAATTAAAGCTTTAACTAAAACTTTTGAAATGGTTAAAAATGAATTTCCAGAATGAAATGTACCATAAAGGTATAATGAACGTTGAATGGACTGAACATAATGTTACTTTCGGATTATTTATGTTATTTTGGGTCGACCTGACCTGACAGACAGACAGACATAGGTCCTTTCTGATAAATTTAACTTATGGTTGGTTAACGGGAGAATATGAAATAGAGTGAGTGAGTGAGTGAATAGAGGTCAAAGATAAAAAGGGACATAACAATCACATAGAGGTTCCTGTCCTGCCAAAATCATTATTTGGACCACTTTCTAGATCTCCTCAATAAATATTATACTCCCCCCCGTTTCATTTCATTTCATGATAATCTGTAATAAGACACATTTTGAGTGTCTCACAATAATCTGTAAAATTTTAAAATGGAAATGGGACCCACTTGTCTCTACTCACAACCATTACCCACTAAGGACCTCCTCAATTGGGTAAATCACAGTCCATCACAGGCCTTCAAAACTTCAATTGATGATTTGATGCTTGGTAGTAGTGTATGAGCCTTCTATATATCACACTAAATTTCCACATATTTTCAACGTGGAATGGGGGATATCACAATTCATCCCGCTCGAAAGTTAAAAAAATTAAATGGCTCAAAAATTAAGAAAATTGTAAAGAGAATAATGTATTATGAATATAGATAGTTGGATAAAAAAGAAAAAGTGCGATAAGAAATAGTTAGTGGATAATTATTTAATTATGACATGTAAGACACACAATAAAGAAGTAATAAAAACTTTCTATTTTGAGATTTCAAACTTTCAAGTGAGATATTTGAAAAAAAAAAATTAAATTTTCGGATAAAACCTATGGAGCATACTATTGGATTATTAATTATATCTTTCATTCTCTCACGTACACATTACCCCAAACCCTTTTACTACTGCTGCTGCAAGCAATTCAAAATTTTAATTTATGATTATTTAAAAAAAAGAATATCTTTTAGATAATTAAATAATAAAAATGTATAAATAATTTTATTATCTACTTTTAGTTACTTAGTTTTGCAAATATACATAATACAATGACTAGTAAACAAATTTGGCAAAAATTTAACATTTTGTTTTTAAAAAAAATGACATTCAATTTTTGGGAAAAAATCTTGAAAATATATACTCCCTCCGTCTCGTGTAAGTGAAAACTTATTTTCTTTTTAGTCTGTTTCACGTGAGTAAAGACTGTCCAAAATAACAAAGTTTTTACACTATTTATCTCACTCATTCTCTCATATACTATACTTTTATACTAACGACATCAATCAATTTACATCTTCCCACTCATTTTCTCTCTTATTTTATTTTTCATACTTACAAACACCCCCTTACACTAATTCTATCTAATACTTTTCTTTATTTTTATGTCCATTTTTTCGATCTCTACTCACTTGAAACGGAGAAAGTATTCATTTAGGATTGGGAGAGTATTGGATACTTAATTCTTTCGTACTTAATTTCACACACATAACTCACTTTCACTACATATTTTCATATTTTTAATTAATGCGATAATTTATTTGGTGTAGCTCACATGTATTCTAAATTAATCTAGATCATTCATCAATCATATAATAAAAAATATTGCCAAGTTGCAGAATAAATTCAATTTCCCCTCCCACACACAAAAACACAAAGAGTGTAAAACATTCCTAAGGTTGGTCATATGTGATCAGGCTCCCTGTTTTTTTATCAAAGTTTGAAAACACCATAAGGAAAAGGAGGAGAAAAAAGTTAAAATTTAAAATAAGAGAGAGAGAGAGAGAGAGAGAGAGAGAGAGAGGAGAGAGATTAGGGTTCCGGCAATTGTGACCCTATAAAGTTCATCTTTCTTTTTTTTACATGAAAAAGTAGATTCTATTCCACTCAAATTTGGTTGGGAAGTCGCACATCTCAGCGCATGTTTCTAACTTTACTTTTTCCAGGCTTTATTATATTCTTTCTCGGTTACATAATACTCTCTCCGTTTCACTTCAAGAATTTTAGGATAGAATTTCATGTTTCTTTAAAAAAATTAAAAAATGAATAAAAAATTGTAAATGGATAGAAAAATTAGAGGAGAGAGAATGTAAAAATTAAAACATTTCATCTTTTCCCCTTTTTTTGATTTTTTTTTTTTTTTGTAAATATGTTAATATTATAAGGGCATAATGAATGATTTTTTTGTAAATATATTTACATTATAAGGGGACAAAAACTTGGGTGAGAACAGAGATACCCGTCTCATCCATGAGACGGGTCATTCCGACCCGAAACCCGCTCCAGCACCCGACCAATAACCAGGAGTACCCGCCCAACGCAAACCCAAACCAAAGGCCTTCTCTCTCATTCTCTCTCTAGGCAGTTTCCAGAAAGCTTTCTCTCTCTAAACGCTAAAATGGCGTCTAGCTCTCTCTCTCCAAAATCACCGATCTTCACCGTTCTCTCCTCCGAACGGAGACCTCACCCACCACGAGCTTCTCTCTAAAGCGATTTCCATGGCGACCTTGCTTCCCCAATTGTCTTCTTCACTACTCCCTCGGTCATCCCTGTTGGGCTTCGAAGGTAAATGACTCACGTTGGGTATGGAGGACTCAATCGTGAGTTGGATCTGCTGGGTAAAAATGCTTGTGAATCAATGGCCTGTTCTAAAAGTTGAGATATTTACTTACAGAAGTCAAAATGCTTGTGAATCTGCAAGTTCTAAAAGTTGTATTCTGCAGTAATATTGGAAAAAAAATTAAATTTTTATATTTTGTTTTTTTCGATTTGTGAAAAGTAATAGTTACTATAACATAATGTAATAATTGTATGCATATAAAGTAATAGTTTGTATACATTAAAGTAATACATATATACAGAAAAGTAATAGTGTTTTTCCCATGTTTTCTTCGTTTGGCAAAATTAATACTTATTATAACTAAAATGTAACAAACGTGTTATTTATATGTAATAGTATTTGTACATAATTGTAACACATATGTATAGATATCTATATGTTTTCAAAAATAAGTTACAATGAGTTTAAAATTATCATGATACATGTAAAAGTATTACATTATCTATAGAAATATGTTACAATTTCATCTATCAAAGTGTTACATTTACTTGTATAAACTATTACATTCATATACATAAGTTATTACATTTCAAATGTAATACATATAGTTTGTATTACATTTGAAAAAATGGGTGAAAACGAGCTTTTGTCTTTGTTAAAACAGATATTACGTTTACTTATGAACAATGTTACTTTATATGTATACAGTCATTACATTAAGAGATGGTAACTATTACTTTTTCTAAACCACTGAAAAGTCGAAAAAATAATATAAAAACTAAAAAAAAAAAAAAATATTCTAACCCAACACAACAGTCATTACATTAAGAGATGTTAACTATTACTTTTTCTAAATCACTGAAAAGCCGAAAAAATAATATAAAAACTACAAAAAAAAAAAGCAAAAAATAAAAAAATAAAAAAATAAAAAAAAATAAAATAAAAAAAAATTATGGGTCTTCATTAAGACTGAAGTTGGCTCAAAAGATGAAGGCAAGTTATGGGTCATAGTAATTTTGTTGGCCCAAAATGACGTGCCGCTCCACCTTGGGCGTATACCTCCTTTTGGGCTTTTGACTAGGCGCGTGGATCATGGGTCATGGGGCTGGATCTGATCATGGTGTTCTCATGGGAGACTAGCTCTTATAAGGGTCTAAATGAACAAAATAATATTTAAAATTTGTCATTTATGAAATGAAACTCTTAGTATGAAACGGATCAAAAGGAAAAGTAGGACTCTTAAAATCGAACGGAGGGAGTAGTTACTTATGTTAATTTGTTAATATTTTATTTAAGGAATTTGTTAATATTTCAATAAAATGTACTTCAAGTAGGTACGTATTTGTAATTGTTTAAGCTAAGGGTTTATTACAAAAAACTCACTTAAAAAGATGGCATTTACAAAAAAAATATGTAAGATGGAAAATTACAAAAAATTACTTTTTTTCTTTTTTACAAAAAATTTTTTTTTTTTATCAGTTTTGGTCAAACAACTGATAATTTCAGTTATCAGTTGTTTGAACAACTGATAACTGAAATTATCAGTTGTTTGACCAAAACTGATAAAAAAGAACAAAAAAAAAATAATTCTTTTTTTGTAATTTCAAACTTATGTTTTTTTTTTTTTGTAATTTCCATCTTTTTAAAGTAGTTTTTTGTAAATGCCTCTTAAATTAAGAAGGATGAAATTGCACTATTTTAGTGAGTACTAATAAAGAGATGTTGTAATATTATAGTTTAGGCCATATTTGGATATCCATACTTATTTTTTTATTCGTGATTAATTTAGGGCTCGTTCGTTGCACAATTTTTAATGTGGAATTTTTAAAAAATGAATCACTTTTTAAAACGGAACTATTCAAATATAATTTTTTAATAAATTTGATTGATATATTATTTTAAAATGAAAATTAAAAATTTAAATATTTGTTTACTATGGCATTTTTATCCTTGTAAAAATAACATAACTTATTTTATATCATACACATTTCAAACTCTAATTAGTTGCTTGTTTAGTGCAGCAATTTTTAAACCGTAACTTATTCCCAAAAAAACATCTTTTTTAATAAAACTTTTTAAATGTTATCTTTTTCTTATAACTGTGTTTGGTACAATTTTTTTAAAGTAAAATGTTGTGTTCTAATTTATATATTCCCTCCGTCCCATTATAAAAAGCAAAAAATAAATTTGCATAAAAATTAAGAAAAATGTATAGTGGATTAAGTGTTGTAAGTATGAAAAATAGGGTGAAAGAAAGAAAATGTGGTAGAAAATAGT
The DNA here is from genome assembly GCA_022495995.1 of Adenophora triphylla var. japonica. Taxonomy (NCBI): domain Eukaryota; kingdom Viridiplantae; phylum Streptophyta; class Magnoliopsida; order Asterales; family Campanulaceae; genus Adenophora; species Adenophora triphylla. The sequence goes on from JAFEMH010002488.1 coordinate 161,540, forward strand.
AAGCGAATAGATGATCTGAATATTATAAGTGAATCACATTAATAAACTAGTATTAAAAACTTTTTTTTATTTATATCTTATGTAACGAGACACTAAATTAGAATTTTTGCACAAAATCTAGAGAGAAACGTGTTTCTCCATCATTTATGGAGAAACGGATTTTTTTCCCGTCGATAGTCTCTAATTTACTTTACGGGCCGAAAACAATAAAACACCTCTCTCTCTCTCAGATACTCCAAACACACACACACAGTCACTCCCTATCTCTCTCTATCCGCAAAGGTACTTTCTCTCTCTAACCTCTCTCTATACGTAAACCAGTTACCACTATCATCGCCATTGCTGCTCCATCAATTCCATCACCATTATCCATCACCAAACACCGGTCCTCCCCCTCTAAACTGCTTCACCATTTCTCCATCGCCCTCCCTAAACCGATTCACCAAATCAACAGAGACCTCACCATCGCCAAACCCAAATCGTCTTCTCCGATCTCCAAACCAGTTCGCGCTAGCCCATTACCATCTAATTTCCATCTTTCCCGTCATCACCTCCTTTCCCACGACGACAATTTCGAAGCTCCCAGACAATTCATAACCTTTTGAAATGGAGAGTTTGGATTGTGATTGTGTTTTTATGGGTTAGCCTGTGTTTGTCTGAGAATTGAGCCTGCGATTGGATTGTGATTGTGTTTGTGTGGGTTGGATTGTGATTTCCTCTGTTTGTTTTAGCCTGCGATTGAAGCCGTAATTCTTTTGGGTCGATTAGGTTCTGGATATTCAGAACCTTTTGGAAAGGATATCCAGAACCTTTTGAAAGGATATCCAGAAATTTATTAAATGTTTCTGGATATAATTTTGTAAGTTTCTGGATATCATTTTGTAAGTTTCTGGATGTCATTTTGTAATTTCTGGATATCATTTTGTAAGTTTCTGGATATCATTATATCATTTTGTAATTTCTGGATATCATTTTGTAAGTTTCTGGATATCATTTTGTAAGTTTCTGGATATCATTTTGTAAGTTTCTGGATATCATTTTTATAATTTCTGGATATCATTTTGTAATTTCTGGATATCATTTTGTAAGTTTCTGGATATCAGTTTCAAAGGTTCTGGATATCTAGAAACTTACAAAATAATATCCAGAACATTTGGAAAAACACGTTTCTCCATAATTTATGGAGAAACGCGTTTCTCAGCAGACCTACTCTTTATAATATAATGACGGAGGAGGAAGTGCTTGTTAATAATTAACCCCCCCTCCCGTTTCGGTTCAAATGTCTCAACTTTCTTTTTTTGGTGTCTCATTTAAAATGTCTCAATCCAAAAAAAGAAAGTTATTTATTACTTTTTTATTTGTGGGACCCACTTGTCATACTCACAATAAATATCCACTAACTATTCCCTACCTCATTTTCTCTTTCCTATATCACTTTCATAATTCATACTCACAACATTGATTTCACCATACTCCCTCCGTTCCAGTAATTGCTTCACCATTTTTTTTCGGCACGCAAATTAAGGATTTCAAAAATGTTGTGAGTCTAATAGTAAAATAGGAGAGAAAATGAGTGGAGGAAATAGTAAATTTGAAAAATGTTGTGAGTGTAATAGTGAAATAGGAGAGAGAATGAGTGGGTTGAATAGTAAAGATTCTTTGTCAAAAAAGAAAAGGTGAAACTTCTAACGGGACGCCCTTTTGAATAATTGGTGAAGCTTTTATTGGGACAGAGGGAGTACACTTTTTACATTATACTCCCTCCGTCCCACAAATATATGCACTTTTTGGGAGGGTGCGAGAATTAAGAAGAAAAGTGAAAAAGGTGATGTGTTGTGAGTATAGATGGTTGGGTAGGAGAGAGAAAGTGGAGTAAGTGTTGAAAAAATAGTGTGTTTGAAGGAAATTAATGAATTAATTTCTAAAGGGTAATTTTGTCAAATTACTTAAGTGGTTTAGTGTGTTTGTGAAATAAAATAATTATTTGTCCAAAATGATTTTTGGATGAAGTAAATATAAATGCTCAAAGGATTTGGCCCACTTATTGATAATAAATGTTGATTTTGTAAATCAAAAGTGGTTTTGAATTTTACTGAGGTGCTCGGCCGAGCAGAGTGTTAACTCGGTCGAGCATAGCATGGCAGTAAGTCAAAAATTTCTGGAAAGCCATGCTCGGCCAAGGCATATGCCTTGCTCGGCCGAGCAAGGTACATGACTCGGCCGAGCAGATCCTGAGCATTAAAGACTGTTTGATTTTCAAAATGTAACAGCCATGAAAATGAATATCAAAACTGAAAATGGTTAATATTTTTAGTTTAATGGAGTTTAATTTCGGATTAATTGTTATTAATCTCAAATTAAATCCAAATATTCAATATTGATTTTCTAAGGCTTTTGGAGTTTTATATATTGCTGTTTGTTAACAACAATTAGAAAAACTTTTGAAAATCATTGGAAGAACACAATAGAGAGAAACCACAGCAGAAAAAATACACTTATTTTCTGAATTCCTCCTCCATTCTCTTTGGTTGCATATTGTCATTTTCTTCTTTTTTTGCCTCCTTGCATAGTTACAAGAAGAGGTGATCTTGTCCAAGCACGATTCAACTCGCCGGGAACTTTAGGTGCAAAGTGCCCCCGGTCCGCACGTTCTATCCTGGGAGACAAGCGATCCAAGCAAACTCAAGCACACTCGGTGAGGGATCGAATATGTCTTAAGGAGACAGTGGTTTCATTGGGCTCGTGCAGAAATTTCAACAACTTCTCCTTTTGTATTTTCAGTTTTGTTAATTATATTGCATTTATAATTTCTGTAATTGTACACCCTTGTAACAATGTTAAGACATACCCCTAATCGAGGGAGTGTCGATTACATATTTTAAACAAGAAAATACTAACTAAGTTGTTGAGTTTCAGATGGCGACTAACAACAACAACGTGGAGACCCAAATTGGATCCCAAGCTTGACCCCAAACTGGAAACGAAAGTGGCTCGACAATTGTGACAAATGCTCCAACTATCCATATCCCTACCCCTCATGCGGAAAAATTCGAGAAGTTTGTTGGTCTCGACTTTAAGCGTTGGCAACAAAAGATGCTTTTCTACCTCACTACCTTGCACTTGGCTAAATATCTGAAAGAAGATATGCCAAAGGTGAGTGAAGAAGAAACCGATGTTACAACCTTGGCTGCGGTTGAAACATGGAAGCATGGGGAATACTTGTGCAGAAACTATGTCCTTAATTCGCTTTCAGATTCTCTCTATAACGTGTTTAATGAGAAGAAATCTGCAAAGGAATTGTGGGGGTCGTTGGACCACAAATATAAGATTGAGGATGCGGGAACAAAGAAGTTCATTGTTGCCCGTTTCCTTGATTTTAAGATGGTGGACAACAAGAGTGTGAAATCTCAAGTTGATGAGTTTCAAACTATTTTGCACGAGATTCATGCCGAGGGTATGATCATAAGTGAAAGCTTCCAAGTGGCTGCAATCATTGAGAAATTGCCTCCATCTTGGAATGATTTCAAGAACTACCTTAAGCATAAACGAAAGGAAATGGATGTGGAAGGAATAATCCTTCGGTTGAGTATTGAAGAGAACAATAGAGTCGCTGAAAACAAGTTTGTTTCTAGTGTGGCTAAGGCCAATGTGGTGGAGCATGGTCAAAGCTCCAAAGGCAAAAGAGTTGGGAAGGGAAAAGGGAAGGTTGTGACAACTTCCAAGAATTCCCACTTGGGACCAAAAGGTGGTGTTTCCAAGAAGAAGTTCTTAGGAACTTGTTACAATTGTGGCGGTGAAGGCCACAAGGCTCATGCTTGCAAGTTGCCCAAGAAGGCTCGTGAAGCAAACATGGTGGAAGGCATTGCTAGGGGCGTGTCCGAGATGCACCTCGCAGCTGTGGTTTTCGAGGTGAATTTGGTGGGTTCAAACCCAAATCAATGGTGGATTGACACCGGTGCTACTAGACATGTGTGCTCCAATAGAGACATGTTTAGTACCTTTGTTGTTAAGGATGGCGAGAAGCTATTCATGGGGAATTCAGCCACCTCCGAGATCAAAGGAGAAGGAAAAGTGGTTTTGAAGATGACATCCGGGAAGGAGTTGACTCTCAACAACGTGTTTTATGTGCCCGATATCCGGAAGAACTTGGTGTCCGGATCGCTTTTGATAAAGCATGGTTTTCGTATTGTGTTTGAGTCCAATGTAGTCACTTTGTCCAAGAGTGGAATGTTTGTGGGTAAAGGCTATGTCAATGATGGCCTATTCAAGTTAAGTGTAATGGTTGTTAAGGCTAAAGCTAATGATATGAATATCTCTTCCGTTTATTTGCTTGAGTCATCTAATTTGTGGCATGGTAGACTTGGTCATGTTAATTTTGATTCTATACGTCGTTTGACAAAAGAAAATTCTATTCCAAAGTTTAAAGTTGATTGTAAACAAAAATGTGAAATTTGTGTAGAAGCAAAATTAACAAGAAAGTCATTCCCTTCAATTGAAAGACATAGTGAACCACTTGAATTGGTTCACACAGACTTATGTGACTTTAAATCAACACAATCATGGGGCGGCAATAAGTACTTCATGACTTTTGTAGATGATGGCACAAAGTATTGCTATGTGTATCTTCTAAAAAGTAAAGATGAAGCTATAAAGAAGTTTACTCTCTATAAAAATGAAGTTGAGAATCAATTAAATCGGAAAATTAAGGTGCTAAAAAGTGATAAATGAGGTGAATATGAATCTCCATTTGAAGCAATTTGTGCTCAAAGTGGAATTAAACATATAACATCGGCACCTTATACACCCCAACAAAACGGTGTTGCCGAAAGGAAAAAACGGACATTGAAAGAAATGATGAATGCCATGTTATTGAGTTCGGGATTACCGGATAGCATGTGGGGGGAAGCCGTGTTGTCGGCTAACTATGTGTTAAACAAAATACCCCGAAAGAAACAAGACAAAACTCTTTATGAACTATGGCATGGAAGAGTGCCAAATTATAAACACTTGAGAGTGTGGGGGTGTCTTGCAAAGGTAGCCATACCTCCTCCTAAAAAGGTGAAAATTGGACCTAAAACTGTTGATTGCATATTTATTGGATATGCACATAACAGTAGTGCTTATAGATTTCTTGTGTATGAGTCGAAAATTGAAGCTATACACAAAAATACTATAATGGAATCTGTGAACGTATCTTTCTTTGAGAATATATTCCCGTGTAAATCAAGAAATGAGGCAAGCTCATCGACTAGGGTTATAGATTCAATAGAAGAAGAACACGTTCAAGATAAAAGTGAAGAAGAAGAGGTAGAACCTCGACGGAGCAAAAGAGATAGGATTGAAAAATCCTATGGTCCGGACTTTCTAACCTATATGGTGGAATGTGAACCACAAAGTTACAAAGAAGCCGTTAACTCTTCGGAAGGACCTTTGTGGAAGGAAGCAATTAAAAGTGAAATTGATTCCATATTGCAAAATCACACATGGGAACTAGTGGACCTTCCTCCGGGAAGCAAAACACTAGGATATAGGTGGATTTTCAAAAGGAAAATGAAGGCAGACGAAACAATTGATAAGTACAAGGCCCGACTTGTAATTAAAGGTTACAGATAAAAAGAAGGCCTAGACTATTTTGATATGTATTCTCCTATCACGAGAATAACGTCAATAAGAGTTGTACTTGCAATTGCCGCATTGAGAAATCTTGAAATACATCAAATGGATGTAAAAACAGTCTTTCTAAATGGAGATTTAGAAGAAGAGATTTACATGGAACAACCCGAGGGGTTTGTTGCGCGTGGACAAGAAAAGAAGGTGTACAAATTAGTAAAGTTATTGTATGGCTTGAAACAAGCACCAAAACAGTGGCATCAGAAATTTGAGAATGCTATGATGCAAAGTGAATTTAAGATAAATGAGTGTGACAAATGCATCTATACTAAAACCACGGAAAATGGCTATGTCATTTTGTGTTTTTATGCAGACGACATGCTTATCATAGGGAGTTGTGATAAGATGATCAAATCCACGAAGGACATGTTGAATTCGAAGTTTGACATGAAAGATATGGGACTTGCGGACATAATCCTTGGAGTTAAAATTTCTAGAATATCCAACGGACTTGTGCTAAGTCAATCTCATTATGTGGATAAAATTTTTGAGAAATTTAGCAAGGATGACAATGTAATAGCGAGTACTCCAATCGACCCAAATCTTCATCTATCAAAGAATAGAGATGAACCGATATCTCAATTAGAGTATTTGAGAATCATCGAAAGTCTAATGTACTTGATGAGTTGTACTAGGCCGGATATTGCTTATACTGTTAGCAAGTTAAGCCGGTATACAAGTAATCCTGGAACAAATCATTGGAAGGGTATAGTAAGAGTACTAAGGTACTTAAGATATACTCGTGCTTTTAGATTACATTACACTAGACATCCAGCTGTGATAGAAGGATATAGTGATGCTAATTGGATATCGAATATCAAAGACTCAAGGTCTACAAATGGATATTTATTCACATTAGCAGGTGCAGCTATATCATGGAAATCTTCTAAGCAAACTGTTATAGCCAGATCAACCATGAAATCTGAGTTTATTGCACTAGATAAATGTGGTGAAGAAGTCGAATGGCTACGCCAATTTCTAGAAGATATTCCAAGATGGGAAAAGCCGTGCCCGCAATTAGTATACATTGCGATAGCCAATCTGCGATTGGTAGGACACAAAGTCATATGTATAATGGTAAGTCTAGACATATATGTCAAAGACATAATACCATTAAATAACTACTTGCAAATAGCACCATATCTATTGACTATGTAAGGTCAAATGATAATTTGGCGAATCCGCTAACCAAAGGGTTAAGTAAAGAGATAGTTGCAAGGTTGACATTGGGAATGGGTTTAAAGCCTCTTGAGAAGTTAAACACAGCGGAAAACCCAACCTAGTTGACTGAAGATCCCAAGATCTAGGTTCAAATGGACAACATAACTGTTAAAAGACTTGTAACGTCACTGTGGGGGTCTACCCTATACTCCTTCCATAAAGTGACATCCCAAGATGAATGAGGTTAAGCCTACGGTTTTAATGATTCTTATGTGAAGTAAAATGGGTTACTTAAAAGAATCACCTATGTGAGAAAGAAGTAGAGGCCGCTTCGAGGAGAATTGTGTGAGGCTCAATTCTTAAACCTTCTCACAGAACCAGGCATTGTGATCCAGGGCCATGATTGGACACAACTATGAGAGCTGAATTGTGTTAAGGAGATACATGTGTAAAGTATATGATCGGCTACATTAAAAGCTAGCAGTTCAAGGACATCGCGTCTACTGATTAGCGAGTAGAGTAAATATGCTTTTACAAGGGAAGGTTCAAAGGGCAAACCCGGACCTATCCTATGCAGGTTTTCGACTGCCAGACTTTATCACCTATCCTCATGAATTTTCTTCATGTGGAGAATTGTTGAAAAAATAGTGTGTTTGAAGGAAATTAATGGATTAATTTCTAAAGGATAATTTGGTCAAATTACTTAAGTGGTTTAGTGTGTTTGTGAAATAAAATAATTATTTGTCCAAAATAATTTTTGGATGAAGTAAATATAAATGCTCAAAGGATTTGACCCACTTATTAATAAAAAATGTTGATTTTGTAAATCAAAAGTGGTTTTGGATTTTACTGAGGTGCTCGGCCGAGCAGAGTGTTAACTCGGCCGAGCATAGCATGGCAGTAAGTCAAACATTTTTGGAAAGCCATGCTCGGCCGAGGCATATGCCTTGCTCGGCCGAGCAGAGCCTTGCTCGGCCGAGCAAGGTACATGACTCGGCCGAGCAGATCCTGGGCATTAAAGACTGTTTGATTTTCAAAATGTAACAGCCATAAAAATGAAAATTAAAACTGAAAATGGTTAATATTTTCAGTTTAATGAAGTTTAATTTCGGATTAATTGTTATTAATTTCAAATTAAATCCAAATATTCAATATTGATTTTCTAAGGCTTTTGAAGTTTTATATATTGTTATTTGTTAACAACAATTAGAAGAACTTTTGAAAATTATTGGAAGAACACAATAGAGAGAAACCACAGCAGAAAAAATACACTTATTTTCTGAATTTCTCCTTCATTCTCTTTGGTTGCATATTGTCATCTTCTTCTTTTGGCATCCTTGCATAGTTACAAGAAAAGGTGATCTTGTCCAAGCACGATTCAACTCGCCAAAAATTTTAGGTGCAAAGTGCCCCCGGTCCGCACGTTCTATCCTAGGAGACAAGCGATCCAAGCAAACTCAAGCACACTCGGTCAGGGATCGAATATGTCTTAAGGAGACAGTGATTTCATTGGGCTCGTGCATAAATTTCAACAACTTCTCCTTTTGTATTTTCAATTTTGTTAATTATATTGTATTTATAATTTCTGTAATTGTACACCCTTGTAACAGTAAGTGGGTAATGGTTGTGAGTAGAGAGAAGTGGGTCTCATTTCCATTTTAGGAAAGTGTAGATTATTGTGGGACGTCCAAAAGGGATAATTTTGCAGATTATCATGGGACGAAGGGAGTATATATTTATTCCTTAATTCCCGTGCCGGACCCATTTTGAGACATTTGGGTCGGTACGGAGGGAGTACTACCTACGTCCTGGCCGAAGTTTCCCAACTTTCCTTTTTGGGTGTCCCATTTAAAATGTCTCAATCCAAAAAGAAAAGTTTTTTATTTTTTTTTTATTTATGGGATCCACTTGTCATATTTACAATAAATATCCACTAACACTATTTTCTACCCCATTTTCTCTTTCCTACATCACTTTATATACTCACAACATTTATTTTACTACATATTTTTTGCATTATATATATTCATTCATTAATTTTCGTTAATTTTCGTGTAATACTTACTTTTGGAATATCGGGACAGAGGGAGTATGACTTTATCCTTTTAAATATAACATGTTGTGTACTCCCTCCGTCCCAGCCCAGTGTACACTTATTTTCCTTTTAGTCCGTCCCAGCCCAGTGTGAACTACCATAAATGGTATGTCCTTTAATATTTTATATTCTCCCTACCCCACCCACTCATTAACTTCACTCATTCTCCACCACACAATTTATTCAACCAACCTACTATTTACTCCACTCATTCCCTCTCTTCATTTTCTACCACACATTTTCATTATCTTAATAATATTTTTTAATCGACGTGCCTTGGTCAATGGTTTACAGTTGGATGGGACGGAGGGAGTACTTGTCATAACAATAACTTCATTGGTCATTGAACACTTGAGTCCACGCTGGTGCGTTCTTATCTACCGGCTACCTAGGGGCATACAGAAAAGTCAAAAAAAAAAAAACATTAACACAAAAAAAAAATTAAAAAAAAAAAAAATTGGGATCGAAAAATTGAACCAATAGCTTATTAGTTTGGGATGATTTATAAATAATAAAAAATCGAATATATCGATTCGGTTCCAATTCAAAATAAAATAAACCATTAATAAATCGAACCGAACCAAAGATTTATTAAACGACGCGTTTTAATTTGGTAAATATATTACTATCAAAAAAATCTCAGTTTTTTCATTCCCCATTTGCGGCATGACCTAGGTTAGGTTTGGCCGCTCCTCGCCGTCGCCTCCTCACTTCCTCCCTTCCTCGTCGCCGCCTCCTTCCTTCCTCGTCGCCGCTGCCTTGATCAATCGCATCTACGTCGGTCCTTTTTCGTGCTCTCTCTCCGGTGTGCTACATCCCTTGGTTCTGGCTCCCAGCTGTTCACCCTGTAAGTATGTCATTAGACTATGAGATGTTTTTGTTTGGTGAAGATTATCTCGCAGATGGCACTAGCTATAAATTATTGGTTGAGTTCTGGTAACACTTTGTCATTTATTTCATTCTTTCGATGCTATTTTTATCTTCATACTAGCACTTATCGGCGTATTTTATCCATACAATTGTGGAGCTCTATTTACAGCACTGGTTGTCACATACGCACTTACATCTGGAATTGCAGGCTACACTGCAGCTTCTTTCTATCACCTGCTAGAAGGAACCAATCGGGTATTGCGTCTTGAATTCTCCATTTGACCCATTAAATAAAAATTTAGTTCATATTGTACTTCTTGAATTCTCTGTTTGACCCATTAAATAAAAACTTATTATCGATTCTTACTTTCTTTGTTTCTCTCTTTTCCTTCAAATATTAGTTGCAGATGAAACCCATTAATGTCGAGATTGAGAAAGAAAGCGAGAAACATGAGATACCCATTGAAGAATAAGATGGGGATGATGAAGCTACTAATGAAAAAGGCGAAAGGCATACACGAGCTAAAAGATCAATGGTATGACAACATTTCACTTATGTTAAAGGTGCAACAAAAGCACAATGTCCTTATTGCAAATCTTGGTTAAAATGTCATTCTACTATAGATGGTAATCTTCAGTCACCTGTTTTGTTAAGGAAGAAGGGATATAAAAAGCAATCGATTTCAGGTTTTAAGCCCACACCGAAGGGGAAAGGTAGTTCTCTTGCTACTCATTCTTTTAATGTAGAGAAGTGTAGAAGGCACTTGCTAGAATGTGTATCAAAGACAATAAACCTTTCAGTAATGTCGATGATGAAGGATTTCAGGAATATTCTTGGCAGTTGAATCCAATGTTTAAAATGCCATCTAGGTGGACTGTAGCTAGAGAATGTTTGAGAATTTACAAGGAGGAGGCTGCTAACCTTAAGAATCTTTTAAAAAATCAAACAGTTTCGCTTACCACTGATACTTGGTTATCTGTTCAAAATATTAATTATATGTGTCTTACTGTGCATTGGGTTAATGATGATTGGGATTTAAAGAAAAAAAATTTGAACTTGTGCTTACAAAAATGGGGTATTGATCGGATTTTCACTGTGACAGTAGATAATGCTTCATCAAATGACGGGGCAATTCGATATTTGAAAAGTAGGCTTAAAGGGCATAATGTCATACTTGATTGTGTGCACATGCATTTAAGATGTTGTGCACATATTATAAATCTTGTTGTGAGAGAAGGGTTAGAGGAGCAAGATGTGTCCATCTCAAGAATTAGAAAGGTTGTGAGATACGTTAGGTCATCACCATCTAGGACTGCAAGGTTTAGGGAATGTGTTGAAAATGTTAAAATTGATTGTAAGAAAAAGCCTTGCCTTGATGTTGAAACTAGGTGGAATTCCACCTACCTAATGTTGGAAATGGCTGTGAAGTATATGGATGCTTTTGAGGGGATGAAAATTGTAAATGACAATTTCTTGGCCTACTTTGATGTTGATGATGAAGAAGAAGCCGGGAGTGGTACAAGAAAAAGAAAGAGAAAAGATAGAGTTGTGTAAGTGTCCCAATCTGAACCGCCAATGTTCCTTCAGCCCAATTTAACGTTTTCCACGTCAAATAAATATTTAAGGGCATTTTGGTCACTTCCCAAGGCAATTTAAACAAGGAAGGACCTTTTAGGAATAAAAATATGGCCAAAGACCTCGCTGGAAATCCATCATTTTCAAGGAAAATCACCTTTTTGACCAAATAAGAAACAGCCAAAACAGCTTTTCTGCAGTTCAGGCACGCCGTCGATCTTGTCTGCGCGGATAAGAATGACGCTCGATCTTGTCCTCGCGGACAAGAATGACGCTCCAGACAAATTATAAATTTAGTCTTTCTCCTTCAGTTTTATCATCAACAAACACCATTCCCTACTGTTACTAATATGGCATGCAACATACATATTCCAAAATTTCATTAAAAACTACTTAATAATCCCAAGTCTTACAATGAAAAAGATGAAAATTAAAACTTAAGGCATAAAATTGTTACCTCCAATCCCAAGAATTAGGGTTTTAGGTGTCCATGGGACACAAGATGAACACCAAGAAAAAAAATGAAAAAAAAAAGAAAAATAAAAATTAAGATGATAATATGATACAAGAAAAATTAATGCCTTTTATATTCCTAGGTGACATGAGCAGTCGCCGTGGAAACATGAACAGTCGCCAGGTTTCAAGCCCAAACAAAGCCCAATTCCTTTCTGATATCCTTGGCCCAAACTGCCTGAAATCCTCGGCCCAAGTCATCTCCATTTGTTGGACCTTGCTGCTCGGCCCTTGCTACTCCAATCCTTCGGCCAGGCCTTCCAATGGCCGGCCACTTCAACCCCAATTGCCTTGGTTTGGACCACTAGTATTCGTTTCGTCCCATAATTGCACCGTCGCCTTTTTTCCCATTTTGGACATTATAATTTTTTATTTTTTTTTTTGCACCTTGTCCTTGAACTGCCCATATTTTCACTTCGCCCCTGAACTTCTAGAAAACCAATTTTTTTCTCTCAATTTTCCAAAATTGCAATAAGGTCCCTGAACTTCCGAAAATTACAGTTTGGCCCTCGAACTTCCAAAGTGGGCATAAAATGCTCCTAATTTGCTCAATCTTCACTTGGATCCTGAAAACTAAATAAAAACTAAAAACACCCATTAAAACACACAAAACTCAAGGATTAAGCTAAGAATAAGTTTATAAAGTATTAAATGGATGAGTGTAAAACTCACTCATCAAATACCCCCAAACTTATGCATTTGCTAGTCCTCGAGTAAACAATAAAATAAACTATATACAATATAAAAACTACTGACACAAAACTAAAAACAAATTACTATATACCCGATAATTAACTATGTCCCCACATTCTTGCATGTTCCACAATTGCGTAAATAACAAATCACCATCAACCGCAGGATAAAACACATTTAACTATGCAAGTATCAATATATTTTTCCACTAATTGTAGTATCTTACTTAAACATTATAATCATGCCATAAATCTCTATGCTTTAAAAATCATCTCTCCCTTTGATTTCAAACAAGATCTATTTTTATAAAGCTAAGTACACCAATCATCTTTTATTTTCTTGCTTTTACCTATCAAATAGCAACACTTCAAAAAAAAAACAAATCATGAATACTCCCTCGAATTCCACAACATAACAACCACTTACATCCCCCCCCAAACTTAATCATTTAAGCACATTACTTTAAGATCTATTACCGTTCAAGTAGGGAACACTGTAGCAGCGAACTCCATGCCCCTAATACTAGGTAGAGATTTATTACTTTATACTCCTATTTGGCAAGGAAGCATCGTCGCAGCGAACGCCGTGCCCCGAGCTACTTTAGGAATATTTATTTAAAGGTTTGAGAGTTAGCCACTTCGGTATCGAGCTTGGTACGGACCATCACGGCGGTAAAGCTCTTCCTCCATAATGTTACTGCATACCCAGAAATCTGGTTAAGCTAGAATAATCCCTAACCAATTAATCTACACGTCTGGAGGTATCACCGAGTATCAATTAAATTACCATTGCTCTCATTCCCCTTCCATTTGATTTCACTCTAACTTATACAAGACAACAAGGGGGTTGTCACATCACATAATTCCATACACATCAAAGGAGTACCCATATTTTGATTTTCATGATATTGCTTTTTAACAAACAAATTCAATAAACTAAAAGATGATGGTTTACTATAAACTTGATAAAAGAGATCAAAATTATCAACAAAGAGATTATTAACAAGACTAATTAAGAGATTTATGACACCACTATAACCTTTAAGCAATGTACCAAAATTAATCGAAAATATATCAAGACTTGCATATACAGATTATCACACCACATTATTCTCATTAGTGGTCACAAAAGATCACATGCAATTATGAAAACACCAAGAATGATAACAAAACTTTATACAAGAAAAGGACATAGCTAACTACTTTTTTTCTTTTTTTCATTTTTTTTTCACTTTTTCATTTTTTTTTTCAAACTAAATTATTATTATTCTAAGAAACACCAACACAAAATATATACATTACCCACCCCCAAAATTAATATGCACATTGTCCCTAATGTGAATAAAAAAAACAAATATAAATACAAAGGATGAAATACTTACAACCTCAATCAGCCGAAAGACCCGCACGACGGGCTCAAACATGTGGCTCGCAAGACATTTAGCAAAAATAGAAGGCAGGCAAGCAGCAGCTCCAAGAGACATGGTGGGTGCCAAAAAATACACGAGGGTGAAGTTCAAAATTGAGCCCACTACTAAAGTGGAGAAAACGAAATCAAGCTCGATGAGACCAAAATTAGGGCGAGAAGCCATGTCACTGATAACACAAGAGCTAAGTCCGACAACTTCCTCCATTAAGACCTTGAAAGAGAGTTGGGGATTAGCAGCAACCCTGAATCTCCACCCAGTAAGAAAAAAAATCCAATTGATCCAAAACTATCAAATGATGAGGAACCATCAAAACCACTATCTCCTCCGCCCCAACCACTGCCACCGCTGTTGCCACCACCTCCAACGCCACTAGTACCGTTGCCACCAGCACAGAGAATAGGTAGTCTAGGTAAGGAATTAGGAGTGGAGAGGCTTCTTTGAACGGAAAGGGTAGGAGTGAGTTTGTTGAAAAACAAGAAGGTTTTCAGCTATGGAACCGGAGGAAGGAGGATTAAGGTTCTGGCCGGAATTAGGGAGGAGTTAGGACAGGGTAAGAGGAGAAGGGGCGCGGCTGGTAACGGCGAAGGAGGCAGCGAGATCGGAATTGGAAAAGGGAAATGGGAAGGAGGGTTTAGCCGGAATTGATGGAGGTTTGCCCGGAATTGATGGATGACGGTTAGGGCGTCGGCCGGAATTTGGGTTTCTGGATTAGGAGATGTCGGAGAGAGAAGATGTGGCGATGGAAAGAGAGAGAGAGAGAAGAGGGAGGGAAACGGGAAGTAGGAGAGCCGGCGACAGGAAGGAGAGGAGACGGCAACTGGAACAGCGCTGGAGGGATTGGATTTTGCTGGTAAAGGTGATGGAGGTTGTCGGCTGCTTCGGAGGTTATGGTTTTCGGCTGATTTGGGGAAAGGAGAAGAAGAGGGAACGGAAAAAGGGGGTTTTTGGTTGGTAACGGAGAGAAGATGGAGGAGTGCTGGATTGATGAAGGAGGGACTGGGAAAGACGTGGGGAAGAAATGGGATAGAGGCGTTTCAAAAAAAAAATATTTTAATTTTTTTTTAACTAACTAACCCCTTGGTTAATGGAAAATTTCAATTGACCACCTCCCCTAATTTCCTCAACAACCCCTCTTCTTTTGCACATTCTTGGATCATGGCCATGGAACAAACCATGGCCTCCCCATGGACAGTGCTGAAAATTTACACCCCTTTGGCGTCCATGGCCATGGACAAAACCATGGCCTGCCCATGGTTTGCGCAGATCGCTTGAGTCTTTGACTACCAAAAAAAAATTTCATGGCCATGATAATTTTCATGGGTAGGCCATGAAATGCTCAGATTCACTCCTCCTACACATCACAAACAAAACCAAGTAAAATAGCACTGTTCCACGAAAAACAAATTTTTTTTTCTCTTTTTTTTTTTTTAATTGAAAACATTTAAATGAAAACAATGACATCTAAACTAAGAAAACAAAGGAACAATTAAAAATTTTATTTTATTTTTTTTTTAAATAAAGGAACTACAAGTTAAACTACTCACCTTGGGTTGCCTCCCAAGTAGCGCTTTTGTTTAAGGTCGTATAGCTAGACCGATGCCAAGGTTATCTTAACCTTCACCTTCCTTACTTTTGCCCACTTCACCGTCTCGCGGGTCTTCACTTTCAGTTTTAGCCCCATAAATATTCCCTTTATGTCAGTAATGCTCCACCCAATTGCGGACTTATGCCGCTTCAACACATCAAGCAACTTTCTTTCCTGCAATTCTGTTAAATTCGCAGCAATAATAACAGGCAAAGAATCACTACTACCAAGAAAAGCATACTTCAAGCTAGACGGAAGTTGTTTAAGTTCTAACTCGGGAGGAGAGACAATAGTCGGTAAATGCTTAGGATTAAAATTACCTAAAGATTCCACATGAACCTTTTCAGTAACTTCCTCCGTAACATCCATATCAGCAAGAATGGCCCTCGCCTCATTTTTATCAAAAACACCTTCCGTAACTAACTCGTCCACAAACTTAGACACAAGAGAGCTCTCAAAATCAGGCTCAAGTAACAGAGAATTATCATAAATATCACAAAAGAGACATTCATTGACCTCATATGGCTTTTTCATGGAATCAAAAATAGAGAAGTCAACAATTTCATCCATGTTGTGGTCAATTGGTAACAACTCTGGATGTAGTGACCGACGACCAAACATTCAAATCTGCAACACCAAGTTAAAAAAAATATATATACAAAATAATATTCACAATAGCAAATAATTTTATCAACTTTAAAATAAACGCGTCCCAGGCAACGGCGTCAAATTTTGACGACTGTCGAGATGCGTCAAAAGTAAATTCCAACTCAAACTACCTACAATTGATTTGTAGATAGGGTAAGTAGGGTCGAACCACCGAGACACGTATTCAAAGCAGAAAAATTATTTTGCTATGACAAAGATTTAATAGAAACAAGAGTTTTTGTTATTTTAAAAACTAACGCTTTTGAAGAAATACTAACTTTGTATAGAAGAGATTTTAACAAAAATATAAAATGAAATGGAATTACTGGGATTGGGTTCACAATTATGCTCAAATTCCAATAATCATCAATCACCGTATACTTGGGGTTCGTTATTACAAAATTATGATTGGGACACTTAGGCGGGTGATTTGCAATCAAGTGTTTCCAATTAATCTATTCCCTTGGCCTGTTCATAGATTAATTAGAAACCCATTAAGAAAAGAAGAACATCAAGAACGACAATTCTTATGAATCTTTTGGCGGGGATTCAACAAATTGTAATCATCAAGCAACGACTAATTATAATTGCGAATTTGGCGGTTCACAATTATAATTTAAGATCATTCAAGAACACATATGGCATGCAACATACATATTCCAAAATTTCATTAAAAACTACTTAATAATCCCAAGTCTTACAATGAAAAAGATGAAAATTAAAACTTAAGGCATGAAATTGTTACCTCCAATCCCAAGAATTAGGATTTTAGCTGTCCATGGGACACAAGATGAACACCAAGAAAAAAAATGAAAAAAAAAGAAAAATAAAAATTAAGATGATAATATGATACAAGAACAAGTACTGCCTTTTATATTCCTAGGTGACATGAGCAGTCGCTGTGGAAACATGAACAGTCGCCAGGCTTCAAGCCCAAACAAAGCCCAATTTCATTCTGATATCCTTGGCCCAAACTGCCTGAAATCCTCGGCCCAAGTCATCTCCATTTGTTGGCCCTTGCTGCTCGGCCCTTGCTGCTCCAATCCTTCGGCCAGGCCTTCCAATGGCCGGCCACTTCAACCCCAATTGCCTTGGTTTGGACCACTAGTATTCGTTTCGTCCCATAATTGCACCGTCGCCTTTTTTCCCATTTTGGACATTATAATTTTTTTTTTTTGCACCTTGTCCTTGAACTGCGCATATTTTCACTTCGCCCCTGAACTTCTAGAAAACCAATTTTTTTCTCTCAATTTTCCAAAATTGCAATAAGGTCCCTGAACTTCCGAAAATTACAGTTTGGCCCTCGAACTTTCAAAGTGGGCATAAAATGCTCCTAATTTGCTCAATCTTCACTTGGACCCTGAAAACTAAATAAACACTAAAAACACCCATTAAAATACACAAAACTCAAGGATTAAGCTAAGAATAAGTTTATAAAGTATTAAATGGATAAGTGTAAAACTCACTCATCACTTCCCCATTTTGTCCTTGATCCATGAGGATCTCCATGGAATCCATTTTCTTGGATGTTCTTCTAAAGAGATCTACATCCTCTTTTATTTTCATGTCATTCCCCATGTCCCCTTTACATTAACTAGCCTTTACTTGTTATTTGCTCTAGTTCATTTCACCTAGAAGATGGTCATCTTGGAGTTCATCTCCATGGATGATCACTTCAAATGGTCCATATTTTCTACTTCCATGTCTTTTTATATTAACTAGTTCTTACTTGTTATTTGACCCAAAATGTGGCCATCTTGGAATCAATTTCCATGAATGATCATTTTAAATGGTCTAAATTATTTATTTCCTTGTAAATGCCTTTCCCTAGTCTAAGATGTTCACCTTGAAACCATTTCCATGGATGAACATCCTTAAGACTCACAAATTAGGTCACACAAGATGTATGAGATACACTTGAGTATAG
Source organism: Adenophora triphylla var. japonica (assembly GCA_022495995.1). Lineage (NCBI taxonomy): Eukaryota > Viridiplantae > Streptophyta > Magnoliopsida > Asterales > Campanulaceae > Adenophora > Adenophora triphylla. Next base: position 179,707 of record JAFEMH010002488.1, read on the forward strand.
ATCTCAAGGATGGTCATCTTAATGACCACCTTAGAAGATCTTCCTCTAAAGGTTGATACATCTTGACCTATTTCTTGTTTTGTCAAATTTACTTTCATGTCAAACCCCCATCCCAAGCAAATGAAATACTTCTAAGTCCTAATGTACCCTCATGATGGCTTGATCTAGTTGATCACTACTAATCATGTTTAGTGATCACTAATCAAAGCTAAAGGAAAGTGGGGACAAGCATGGATGCAAAATCCAAAAATATTTTTACTTAACATTTTCTGTTGCAAACTCCAGTTCTGATTCTGTAACTCCAGTTGACATTCTGGAAATTACAGAATCAGACTGGAAAGCTGCCAAAAATGAAACCTACTGCCTTATCCGCGCGGACAGGATTGAGGCTCGCCCTGATCCGCGCGGACATGAATGTTCCATGGCAGATATTTTTGTTTCCAGCCTTTTTTACTCACAGAAGCACACTATTTTGATTATTTCCAGTCCAGTCCGGTCAAATTGTTTATTTTCAGAAAAGTCCCTTTTAAAAACACACATACACACACACAAATGGTTTCAAGTTAGGAAGACTCGTTTACGAGGCATTCCGGGTGAACGTGCTAATCGTTCTTCCCGGAGTGTAACGTGACCTCCGAACTCACTTCTCTCATTTTTGGGCTTTTTTTTCAATGTTTTGGCCCTAAACTAAAAACGGCGTGGCAACTCCGTTGATTTTCAAAAAATCGGGTACATCACAGTGGCGACTCCGCTGGGGATTTTAAAAATAAGCTTTATCTTTTTTAAAAAAATAAAAAATAAAAAAATGGTATTTGGTATATAGGTGGAAACCATTAAGCTTCCTGTACCGCTTCCTAACCCGGAGCTTGGGATAAATTATGGTCTAACAAAACCACGTACCGGTATCATTTTTTTTGAAAAAAAAAAAAGAAAAGCTTTTGTGGGTCAAACTTCCGTCCCGGCACTTGAAACCATTTGTATGTGTGTGTGTGTTTGTTTCCCCCATTTCGCGTTGTTATCTTTTGGCCGTCTCGAAAAAGTCAAAATTTTGACTGTCGGACCCGTTTTCTTCACTGTTTGAATTTTGTGCTTATGTGTTTATTTTCTTTCAAAAAAAAAAAATCGAAAATATTTTCAAAAAAAAAAAATTCATTTTCAAAATTCTTTGCATGCATCATGCTCTTAAGACACATGTGAAAATTTTTATTTTACTCAGAAAAAGAAATAGACTGCCGCACACTACGCGCACTTGGCCTTACACTGCACACTACGTCCTTAACCCGGGAAAATCCCAGTAGCAGCCCGTTTGGCCTTACTACGACTCTCGGTGCGAGCACGGGACTACCCAAACATCCCTTGGAGCCTCGTGTCGACCATGCACTTGTCTGTGACACACTTTGTCCGAGACCCGGTTATTTTTTAGTTTGGTCAGTGTCGTGCCCTGTCTGTGTATACACCATGCCAGTCAGTCCTTAGTCGGCTCGCCAAGTAAATATCCTTCGGAGACCCTAATCAGTCGAGGTCATGCCGGTTTTCCGTCATGAACTTTGACCAGATCTTGATTGGCGCCTTGACCTTGACTTTGACTTTGACTTGCATAACTTATGCACCGACTCGCGGCATGACACTGAGTCATCAAGGATTAACGATTATGCCATGTCTAATTACGGCCTAAGTGATGACGGGTCAAGATAAATTATGGACATTTATCAGTCAAGGCCATGCCGACTTTTCGTCGAGCCCCTGAACATGATCTTGACCTTTGACGTCAGCTTTGCCCGTAATTTACATCGAATACGCGTTAAGACTTGATTACCCGCCAGACTTTAGGATCGTTTTTCTTTTCGGTCGGTGGGACCTGCTTGCCCTACGGAACCCTTGTTCGAGGTTACAGGTTGAGGATCCGCAGGCGTAGTGATGGGTCCCACTGATCCAGGACTTAGAATAGTTAAAAAAGGAAAAAGAAGAGCAATCTTTTCGAACCGCTTAGGTTTTAATAAAACACGTTTTAAGTAAACGAGAACAAATAACTGCATGTTGCATGAGCCCTAAAGCCCAAACACCTACCCTCTTTCATTCCCAAATATCTGAACCCTCGTGTCTTTCCCCCGCAGCTCCTCACAAAGCTTGGTTTCGGGCGCCGGGTCACCGTCTGATTAGTTGGGAAGAATCAAGCGCATCGTTAGCTTCACCATTTGTTTCGACTCTGAGTTTCAGAATGTCTGCCTCAGCTGGTAACGATGGGGACAACATCACTCCACCTCCCGGGACTCCCCAAACGGAACAGCAGTGGAATCAGTTAGCTGAAAAAATGAGACTGGGACAGGAAGCACAGATGAATAGCCTTCTGGAGGCTATTAGGAGCCATGGTTTGGCCGCCAGTCTCAATCCCGATGGCACCTTCACCGTGGAAGAAGAGGAGGACTCCAACCCCACTCTTGGTCGCCCTGACTACTCCAGGATGCCACCAACAACCTCCTATGGTACTACTGCCAGAGCCCATGTTCCTCGATCTCTGGGTCAGCCAGATCCCCAACTACAGACTACCGGATCCATGCAGCCTGACGGAACAAGTCGGGTTCGCTCCTCGGTGGGGACAAAATCGCACGGAATGTCTTCTCATGGTTGGGGTACCTTGGAATGCCACAAGATATTGGGATCCCGCCGCTTGGAACCGATCAATCCGACCTTCACAGCAGCGCTCGTAGTGCCACAACAACAGTTTGGAATGCCACCACAGTTTGGTTCGGGGCAACAGTCAGGAGCCCCTCCTCAGAATGATGCTAGTTCAGCTGCTCCTAACACAGCTTCCACAAACCCATTTCTCACTCAGGTTCAATGGGCCACCAAGCCCCCATCCCAATTTCATCAGAATCACCAGGACTGCAGTACCCTCCTGGTTATACACCCTCGCCACAGCCAGGCATGCAGTTCAACCACCCGGGACAGCGGCCCACATTTAAGCCTACCTATGAGTCTCACCCCAGAAAACCAAGCTACCCGGCTACATCAGGCCTGCCTCCACCCTCTTTGCCGATTGATAGTCAACAGCAAGCCGCGGGATTTTATACCTTTGCCCAGGCTCCACCTACACTCCTGTAAGTACCCAAATCTGGCTCATGCCTTCCGATTAATTTTTCCGGCAATTCCGATAAATTTCCCGGTAATTCCCCAGACTTTCCTAGAGTTTCGGAACAATTTCGAAACTGTTCCAAACCTCTTAAGGGCTGAAGGGAATGCTTAGTAATTAAGAAACACGTTTTTCTTAATTACAAAAAGCTTCTAGAATTGCCACCTTACATGATTCTAGAAACATGCTGAGTCATTGTGGATAATGCCGCACAGCTGCATTAGGAGAAGACTCCTAGCCGCACGGCTTCATTATCCCTATCCAGACTGCCTATAAATAGAACCCTCCTCTACCCATTTAACAACAACAACAAGGAGAGCAACACCAGCATAAAAACACTCTCTAAATACTCCACGAAGATCAGGAAGTTGAAGGTGCCAAGAAGCCACCCCCCTCCTCCTTGAAGCCTCCAAGAGTTGGTCCTACCGCTAGGCAAAACCCCAAGAAGAAGAGGCAACCACCATTGGTAACCTCTCACTCCCTTACCTTGCATAATGCTTGTCTATATGATTTAATTGCTCATTGCATACATAAATTGTCATTATCTTGCTTGGGACTTGGCATTTATCAATTAAAGATCCTATCTTTATAATACCCCCTTTTCCCCTTAGCATCCTTTGCATGAATTAAGCATCACTTGCTATTAAAAATGTAGTCTTTACATCCAAAGGTGCATCCTTTGCACCTAAAAATCCTATTTTTACACAAAATATCATCTTTATGCATCCTTTGCTCATAAAAATGCAATCTTTACATCCAAAATGCATCATTTGCATATAAAAATCATATCTTTATCATAAAGGGGCATCCTTTGCACCTAAAACCCATTTACATGCATCCTTTGCATTAAAAATCATCTCTTTGCATGAACTTAGCATCCCTTGCTTTTCAAAATACAATCTTTGTGCATCCTTTGCATATTAAATCTCACTTTTCCTCATAAAAATGCATCCTTTGCATAAAGATCACTTCTTTACATCAAAAAGCATCCTTTGCAAAACAAATGCATCCCTTGCAACCCAAAAATGTCATCTTTTCACTAAAAATGTCATTTTTACATGCATTCCCCCATTTCCCCATTAGCAACCTTGGAACGAACCGATGTAAAGATCCTATCTTTACATCGTTTCTTCCATTAAAGGTGCCACAATTTCTTTAGAAAGGGACAACCTTGAACCCTATATCTCCGATTATCACTTAAGACGAGCATGAAGCATCCATATAAGCTCAATCGTCTTAAGGTGTAGGATTGATGGGCTAAGGTCACTCCTTTCCTAAAGAACCTCATTTTGGACTATAAAAGGGAGTCCTTCTCTCGATCACGCAAGTCCCGAGGTTAAAATGCGATGATCACAAGTCCAAGATGAGGACGGGATCAAAATCCCGAATACATAAAATCCAAGAAATTCCGAGCGACAACCAATAAATGGTTTGTACGTCCGGAAGACAACTTGGGACATTCCCTCCCCTTTTATTCAAACACATGCACACAAGAAAGCACGCAAGCAAGCACGATAAATGGAATCTAGGGAAACTTGCTACGGCAAGGCACCTTGGGTGAACGACGATCCGTTCTTCCCAAGGGGTAACTTAACCTCCGAACCCATAAAAACCTTTTTTTCAAAGTTTTGAGGAAATCAAAATGGCGTGGCGACTCCGTTTTTCAAATTAAACCGGATGTCTTCAAACTCGCGTGAATCCAAAAATTTGGGCACACATTCACAGTTTGGCGACTCCGCTGGGGATTTTCCAAAGGAGAAAAGCTATCATTTTTAAAATAAACGATACCTGGTATATAGGTGGAAACCACTAACCTTCCTGTATCGCTCCCTAACCCGGGGCTTGGGATAAACGGTGGTTTAACAATCCCACATACAGGTATCACTTTTCGAAAAAAAAAAAGAAAGCTTTTCCCTTTGAGCGGGTTAGACTCCCATCGCGGATTCCGTTTATCTTGCTTGCTTTCTTTGCCTTGCATTGCATCATTTGCATATTGGGATTTGTGCATTCTTTGAACAGGAAGCCTTCTCAAGGCTAAAAGGTGCCTAAAATATTCGGGAAACAACCTGAAATAGCAAAGGAGTGGAACCTGGAAAATTGATCCATGCGGCCGTACGGCTCAATCCTCCTTGGATTACGACCAGGACGGCCTCGGTGGCAATTCCACCAGAAAATTAAGGTTAATCTGGCGATCCTAGCGGCTTGGGGCTATTCAGTTCCCAAGATCGAGGGCTCCAGAAAATTTACGTGCCTTATTTGCTGCATTTTTCCCCGTCCCAAAAAAATCATTCCTTTAAAACACATTTCTGAATATCACTGTTTTAACTCAAAAAGGAACATTTTTTAGGAGACCGCACACTACGCGCACCATATATATCCTGTACACTTTGCACGCACGTCCCTTTAAACCCGGGGTGGTTTATCATGCGATCACGGACGGCCTTACGATGCTCCGGGCGCGCACGGAATCACCCCAAACTCCCATGGCGGCCGGTGTCGACCAATGCACGGTCAGGTGTCACACGTTTCAAAAAACCGTGACTTTTGGTTGGTTTTTGGTCTAGTCCGTGTCATATAGTCCAGTTGCATATCCCCGTAAAGGTCAAGCCTTAGTCCATAACGGAAGTCAAGATCTTTCGCTCAAGTGAAACTCTGTCGAAATTCCGACAAGGAAAAAAATCGGTAGAATCTTAACTCCGACATTGACTTTGACCTTGACCCGCACGGAATGCGTAAAAGTCGAGACCGAGCCTTTGCCAAAAAAATCCAAGGATCTTTCGCTCAAGCGAAGCTCTGCCAAAATTCCGACAAGGAAAAATTGGCAAGATCTTGGCCCGGCATTGACTTCGATTTTGACTCACGCGCGGCGTATGCAACGAAGTTCAATGTGACACTTTGTCATCCGGCTTTTACCGCCCGACCCATGCCTATTATCTTCTCGGACATTACCGAAAAGTCAAAAACGTCAATCGCGCAAGCGAAATTACGCAAAATTCTATCAAATTTGAAAGACGAGACTTTCCCGATATTGCCTTGACTATAATTCGCATCGCTCGTGCCTTAAAAGTTCCTATGACCCGCTAGACCCATTAGGAGTGTTCTTCTCTCTCAGTCGGTGGGATCCGCGTGCCCTATAGGACCCTCGCCGGGGCATCCACCTGGGAGGTCGAAATACGGGTGGAATACGAGGGGCTTATAGACGTAGTGACGGAACCCGTGATCCGAGGATCTAGAGTAGTTGCGAAAAAGAAGGGCAAATCCCTTTTCCAACCAAATAGAAATTAATAAAAGACAACATTTTAAGTAAAAATTTGGAAGATTCTTAATTTGCATATTGCTTGAGCCTTCGGCCTAAACACCTACCCGAGTCTAAACCTCTCCTATCCCTTTCTCGCGGCGAGAAAGAAGTGGGTGAGAACAGGGTCGGCGACTTGTTAGCGCGGGAATTCTCGGACGGTTCGCGAGAATCCTCGGTTTTGTCGGATCAGAGAAGTCGAGAATGGCCGATTTGACGAGAGAACGATCTTGGTTTGGGTAACCGAGATGACTAGGGAAGAAGAGCTAGCCTATGACCAATGCCCTCCTCCGATCACATATGATCCTTTACCAAAAGCTGTCCCTTTTCGGTCCTTCCCGATGCCTCGAAGCCATCGGGGTCCCGACACCCTCTCTTCCTCGAGATGAGACCTAGCTTCGCCACGGCTATCCCAGTCCACGGCCTCTGCATTACCCGTGGGACTTTTTCCCTCCTCTCGGCTGAGCCAAATCTCCCTACGTTGGAATTCCGGTACCGGCTGACCTTTCTAACTTTGTCAACGCACGGTGAATTTGCCTATCTCCCCGGACGGTGGTAGTGAAGAATCAGTCGGAAATGAGAACAGGAATGGATGGATTTACAGTGATGATGACAGTTCAGTAGAAGGAATGAACTTGGAGTCGACCAAAGTGAAATTCAGAGAGCAAGATAAAGTAGAAAACCACGGACCTGGAATAGGGGATGGTATCACTTCAAAATGTGTAGCTTTGTGTGAAGGTTCGGAAGGGAAAGAGGATGCGAGCTCAGATGAGTCAGCATATGAATTCTACATCCTAGAGTTCAATACTCCTTACAAAGACTTGGTCGGTGAATGGAGGAACCTGATCGAAGCTTTAGCTGAAAGAGGGAAGTGGGCTCCGCCCGCCGATCTAGAACATGTAAGCGTCGTTGCAGCTAAACCCCGTCGGGAAGAGTAGACTCCATTGCGGTCTTTGAGAATCACCCACGAGACCTTGTACGAAGAAGAGTGTATGGATGCCACTGGAAAGAGTTCTAAAGTTTGAAGCGACCCGGTCCCCTTTATATCCTATGATGACGGCGATGTTTTCTTGGTAATTCCCAAGTCGAGAGGAAGAATCCAAGATACCTCTTATATGGCGTCGAAGTATCCCGACTGCGTTTGCCCTCATTGGTCATCGAGTCAAGATGAGAGTTCTCACGAGAGTTCTTGTAGTGATACAGGGAGACACGGTCGAAGTGCCGGAAGGAACAGTAGAAGAGTGGTTAGCCCGAAGCGAAAAGCCCGAGAAAACCTTCCGACGGTAAAGAACGAGGAACCCGCCATGAGGTTTGACCCCGCGAAATCCTTCTCGATGATGGAATTTCCCACTTTAGAAAATGCTTGGCCAATGTCAAAGATGCGTCGGAAAACTAACCCCTAGAGAAAGGAGGGACATGCTTGGCGGTGATGAGGAATGTGATCCCGCTCTGTTGAAAAAGTTGCTAGGTCCGGATGAGGAAGCCATTCACCGAGACTCAAACTACGAAGATGATAATTCTGTTGCATGTTGACCTTGAAAAGCTTGAAGCGAGGCTGTGAAGGCTTTAAATGAGGAAGGTGAAGTTGAAACCGGCATTTGTTGAGCCAATTAAGGAGTCGAGAACTCGAAAAAGTCGAAAGCCGGTAACACGGAATCGGATTCGGGAAGCCGCCTATGCCTCCGGCGGTGCGGTTAATCGGATGTCAATCGGCGAGTTGGCCATACGCCGGCAAGAGCCCGCCTCTCACTTTGAAAGAGGCGACGAGAATCCTCCGGTAGGAATGATGATCCGAGAGAAGTCTAAAGTCTATGTGATGACTCGGTCCGGACGGATGAGTGTTGAACGGCTAAGGGTGATAAAAGGAATGCCGTCTACGGCGAAAACGGACAAAAGACCACATAAGCCGAAGCGAGAAAAGCCGGACTACGACAAGGAGGATCCGGTGCTTGACTCGGTTGAAGTGTACTCGAGGCCAATATCTCCTTGTGGTCCTTATTAACCTCTTCGTACCCTCGTAAATGAAGCTAGAAGAAAGTTTGGCCAAGACCATGGTGCCCGTAGATGTCGCCCCCGGATGAGGTCGTCCGAATGATTGGAAGTATCCACTACGGAAACATCATTACCTTCACCGACTTGGACACTGCCAAAGTATGGGGCTAGTCATAACGAACCCCTTTACATCACAGTCCGGTTGGAAGAACGTCGGTTGCCACGGGTATTAGTTGATGGAGGGTCCATGATGAACGTCTGCCCGGCCAAAGATGATGGACTTATTGGATTTGAAGCCTACGGATTTGAAGCCTTCTAGTCGGACTATTAAGGCCTACGACTCCACTTTGCACGATCGGTTTTGGGGATTGCTACTCTCAAGTTGTGGTTCGGGAAAAAGGTCATGGATGTTGACTTCCAAGTAATTGACATTCGATCTCGTTCTTTGCTTTGCTAGGGCGACCTTGGATCCACCGGATAAACGGAGTGGCTTCTACTCTGCACCAATGCGTCAAATTTCAGTCTAGTGATGGGACTATCACCACCATCTATGGAGATAGTGTCACGGTGGAAGGAACCAGCACTGGAGGTATCCCGATATTGGAAATTAAGCATGATGATGAAGGGTTTGCCTTGGCCAGGATTCTCTGTAGCTTCTTCCAAGGCACAAGTGTGTTGCAGACCTCACCACTACTTTCGATAAAATCCCCCTGCCATGAGAATGATGAGAAAAATGGGTTATCTTAGGGGCTTGGATTGGGCGAGAAGACTCCGGGTCGCAATACCATCATTGATGTAAAGGAACAGACTACCGAGATATGGCTTGGGATACAAACCGAACTCTCGGGATGGCGAGAAAAGCTAAAGGGGTCCGGCTCTATCCCTACGGTTTATCCACGACCCATTACTTTACAAAAGGTGGGACTCAATACGATGAAAATGACCATCGAGACCTCCACGAGGAGAACCCATACGGAAAAACTTGAGAAAGTTAGGGGAAAACCGGCAAATCTGTTCGGAGAATGTTCCTTGACTTGCCGGACATCCAGGAGCTACCACTACCGTTCGGAATGAGTATGTCGTCAAGGGAAATCGGAGCGGTGTCAAAGAGTCGGCATCCTTCTCATCGGGGTAATGGATTTCTCCGCCTTCGAGTTAGCTCTTAGAAGATCGGCCCGGATAGAAGGCGCCGGTAGTGAAGACGGTGAGTGGGGCTTGCGAAGTTGTTTGATGAAGAAGCACGAGATCCAGTTTGATCGACTTCGGCTCGAGATGATGAAGTAGTTGCCGTAATTCGGAGACGGTGGTGAAGATCCTTTCGATCCCCGCACTTAGGTAACTAAGACGGAGATGCCGTTGAAGAATTGGGAGACATTCTCGGGGCCGATAGCCGGTAGACGGCAAATGATCATGGAGCTTGGATTGGTACCCGTCCTTCTCAACCCGGTCGTGTCAAACACCACATTGTCCATACGGTTGAGTCGGGAATCTTTGAATTCCGAGTCCTACGAGTCATCAGAAGGCCTCACGCTTTGAGGATTATGAATATGTAATCGATGTCATCTTTCCTCTTGCTTTGAATGAAATGACGGATCTTTACGATTATCCCCTTATTGCCAACTTAACAAATGATAAATTAACTCAAAACTTAACAACGAGTTAATAATGAATCATTTGAACAAGATGCAAACACACTAAATGAACAATACATTAAAGAAATCTTTAAGCGGGTTACGAGAAAAAGAGGAAAACCGGGCCCAAGTGCAGGAGGTTTTGACAAGTGTGAACTTGGGTGCGTCGAGGAACCTAAAGAGACACATATTGGAAACTTCTTCCCGGGGTTGAAAGGGACGGTGGTTAATTTTCTCGAGAGAATACATGGACGTCTTTGCGTGGTCGTACAAGGATATGTCGGGGCTAGACAGTTCAATAGTAGAGCACGAGAATCCCTCTAGCACCGAGATGCTAAGCCGGTAAAGCGAGCGAGAAAAATCAAGCCGAGTGGTCTCTACGGGTCAAAGAAGAAATTGAGAAGCTACTGCGGGTAGGATTCATCGAGTCATCGAATATCCGACATGGTTATCAATATTGTGACCGTCACCAAGGCCGATGGGAAGGTGCGGCTTTGTGTAGATTTCCGGGATGCGAACAAGGCCGGCCCAAAGATGATTACCCCTTGCCAAACATAGACATCTGGTGGACTCCACTTTGCCAACTACGAAGTCAAATCCTTCGTTGATGGCTTTGCGAGGCTACAACCGGATCAAGATGGCCGAAGAAGACCAAGAAAAGACGGCCTTCGCCACACCGTGGGAACTTCTTGCTATACGGTAATGCCATTTGGGCTCAAGAACGCCGGGGCTACTTATCGAAGGGCGGCGACCGCGCTTTTCCATGACATGATCCACAAGGAGATTGAGGTCTACGTCGACGACATGATAATCCGCTCAGGCGAGGATGGGCGGCACTTTGTTGACTGCGAAAGTTCTTTGAGAGGTGAGACAACATTCCATGAGACTAAACCTGCTAAATGCACCTTCGGAGTGACAAGGGGAAAAGTGCTTGGGTATATGGTCACGGAGCGAGGTATCGAAGTCGACCCCAGAAAGATCAAAGCCATTATGGACATGAGGCCACCTCGAGCTCAGACAAGTCAAAAGCTTTATGGGCAAGCTGCGGTACATCGGCCGTTTCGTCAATCGGTTGACCACTATGTGCGAGCCCATCTTCAAGCTCATGAAGAAGAATGTAGACAGAATGGACCGAAGAATGCCGGGATGCCTTCGACCGGATCAAGGCATACTTAGTACATCCTCGGTACTATGCCCCCACATAGACGAAACCTCTTACGCTCTATCTCAGCATCCTTGTACGGCGGTTGGGGCTATGCTTGCTCGGGAGAAGAAAGACTCTCGGATAGAGAATGCCATTTACTTTGTCAGTAGGAAGGCTGCGGGAAGTGAGCTCAATTACTCGGCATGTGAAAAGACTGTGCGGGAGGAGTGCAGGTAGTCGGCAAGTTGAAGCATTATATGCGAAGCCCACCCTGTGAATTTGGTCTCAAAAATGGACCCCATCAAGTATATCTTCGATAAGCCTTCTCTCTCGATGCGTCTAGCAAAGTGGTCCTTCTTCTTAGCGAGTACGACATCAGCTATGTGACCGAGAAAGGCCATCAAGGGCCAAGCATTGTCGAGACCATCGGCAAACTTTCCCGATGTGAGGACCGTGGGCACGAACCCCAATTCCCGAGATGAAGGGATCTTTGTAGTCGAGCACGAGAACCGATGGCAACTTTTCTTTGATGGAGCCGCTAACAAAGAGGAAATGGCGTAGGGATGCTGCTTGGTCGATCCGAAAGATGAGCATACGCCCATAGCCCTCAAGTTGAACTTCCACGCCACGAACAATGTCGCCGAGTACGAAGCTTGCATTCTTTGGTTTGGAGGCGCCTTAGAAAGGAATGTCGAGGAGCTCGAAGTTTATGGAGACTCGGCCACGATCATCAACCGGGTCTCCAACAAATGGAAGGCTGTGGACCCTAATCTTCAACGGTATCATGCCCGTATGGAGGAGTTATTTGGACGGTTCGGAGAAGTGACTTTCCACTACTTGCGAGGAAAAGAAACGGTCGCGAGATGCCCTTGCTACTTTAGCCTCTGGTAGAGATCCCAGGAAAAGCCATAAAACCCTTGAGTGGGTAGAAGAGAAGCCCCGGCTTTACATTGTGAAATAGACACAGGACCCGAGCCTATCAAGGAACCGTGGTACAATCAAATTTACCGAGTTCCTCGAAGATGGAGAGTCGGCTTTCGAGAGACGAAGAAGGTAGGCCAAAAGAAGGTGTCAAAGCCAAGAGCTTGCAAGCCCACGAAAAGGTTGGCCTCCCATTATGTCATTCTAGGAGGCAACTTTGTACAAGAAGCGGTATCAAGGACCACTCCTCTTGTGCGTCACTCAAGAAAGGGCCAAAGAGTTGATGGCCGAAGTCCTGATGGTCCCTGCGGTCCTCATATGAATGCTAGAGCCACGATGCAAGTAATCCTCGAGAATGGGTTACCTCTTGGATTTCTATGGAGACGGTGTGTCCGGCATGTCCGAGCGTGCGACAAGTGCCGGCGGTTTGCCAACCTCAACCATCTCCCGCCTCATGACACATGCTTGCATGACGACTCCACGGCCGTTTGCAACTTGGGGTATTGACGTGATAGGGAAGATAGCCCGGCGAGGAAGCAATGGGCATGAATTCGTGTTAGTGGCGATCGACTATTTCACCAAGTGGGTAGAGGCCAAGTCCTACAAGGTCCTCACTTCCAAGAAGGTGGCCCGGTTTATCAAAGAAAACATAATGTGTAGATATGGGGTGCCCAATGAGATCATTTCGATAATGGGTCACACTTTGAAGGGGCTGCGGTAGATTCTTTGTCGAGTTCGGGATCACTCGCCACAAGTCGTCCCCGTACGGACCTCGAGACTAATGGAGCCGTGGAAGGCTGCTAATAAGACGCTCGAACGGATCATCAGGAAAATGGCCACCGTGGTCGTGATTGGCCGAAAAGCTGCACCTAGCACTCTGGGGCTACGAACGTCTGTCGAGAACGGCCACGGGAGAAACTCCTTTTGCCTAACTTACGGGATGGAAGCGGTGTTACCGGTGGAGTTGGAAATCCCGTCATTGAGGGTCCTCTGGAAAACGGTGTCAACGAAGTAGAATGGTTGCGTAGCCGGCATGATGAGTTGGCCACCTGCTCGACGAAAGAAGGCTTAAAGCCATGGAGCATACCCGAGCCTATCGGAGGCGAATGGCGGAGCATTTGACAAAAGGTCGAGGCCGGGGACATCAAAGAGGGTGACTTAGTGCTTTGAAAGTGAAGCCCCCTACCGAGACAAGACCCCACAGGAAAATGGGAACCCGTTTGGATCGGCCCGTATGTGGTGCAGAAGATACTATCAGGAGGAGCCATGAAACTTGCAGACCTGGACGGCAATCCCTTTGTCCACCCAGTCAACGGTGATAAGCTCCGAAGGTACTATGTCTAAAATTAAAAAAAAATAATAATAATAAATAAATAAATAATAATAAAAAAAAAGAAAAAAATATTAGTGCAAAAAGAGTAATACCCAGCTAGGCTGAAAACCCAAAAAGGGCGGTCTAGGCAAAAAACAGGGTTGCACATAAAAAAATATTAGTGCAAAAAGAGTAATGCCCAGCTAGGCTGAAAACCCAAAAAGGGCGGTCTAGGCAAAAAACAGGGCTGCACATAAAAAAAGTTCACCAGAATGAACTACGAAGACCTGAGCCCCTTAGTCTTTCTTGTAAAAGGGGAACGTAGGCAGCCATTTATGGTTCGGTCTAAACAATAAAAAAAATAAAGGGCATTCCAGTTTCCATAAAACGGGTCCTGAGCAAATCAATAAGACATTTGAAGTTTCCATGAAATTGTGTCTTGATTAATTTCTAAGATAATATCTCTCGTTCATTACAAGTTAAAAACTTCTTGATGAGTTCAAGCACGGTCTACTCTTGACTCTGCTAACCTGCTACAAAGATCTAAAATACAAAAAATGCCTAATAAACTACTGTGTTTGCAAAATGGCAATAAGGGAATCTTAAGAAAAGATGCGTCGGTCGTCATTCATTTGAGTCTTCTTTGGTCTTCTTCCCTTTACCTCGACCCGTCGAGTTTTCTTTCTCTTCTTCTCTATGATGTCGGTCTCCCTCATTCCGATCTCCGGTATCCTCATGGAGCCTCCATCAAACCCGTGTCAATAAGTGCCCTCTCTGCAGAGCACGAGTCCGCACTTCCTCCCTGCGAGCCTCGGTCGAAGGAGCGACCTCGGACAATCTCTTGTATCGAGCCTCCATATCTACGATCGGAGTCACCCGCGGTTATGGCGACTCGCCTTAGCCTCGGTCTCCCTCGAGTCCTACTCGAGTCGCGATCGGCTCGATAAAGCGACGTCTCTCCCCAATATGACCTGAGTCGCTCCCGTCTCCCTCTCGTACCAATCCAGTAGACAGGTGGTCAAGATGGTACTCTTCACTGCTCTTGAAGATAGCCACAGGTGGGAAAGCGGTATATGTCCAAGCCCTCGAGAAGAATGAGAAGGCTTTTGGATCCCTCATATCTAATGGCACCACCTCCATGGTACGGATGTCCTCCCAATCGCCCAGCGGCTCTGTAAGGCCCCGAACTGCTGGATACCAAGCGGGGTATGTAGAAGGATGACCGGCGAGAACCACAGAACCCTCACTATATAGGACTCTGAAATATCCTCACAGTGCAACCTCCGGTGAGGTACCCACCAGGATGTCAGAAGTGGATAACCTAGCCATCATCGGCTCCGGCTACCACAGTCCTGTTGTCGAGGTGCACCTCTCAGGAAATCACCCAGGGGCGAGTCGGTAAAGCCCACTGGCAAAGCCCCAAGCCTCTCCTGCGGCCATAAAGTCGATGCAGTAGGGACTCCCGAGACCTCATGAAATGGTCTCCCCTAGCCATCCTATCGATGCCATGAAGGGTCTCACCCAAAACCGGTGGGACAATGTCCTTCCCGGCCACTGCAATCTCGACCATGTCTAAGAGACCACCATGACAGATCCCCACGGACTCGGCGGTGAACGAGAGAAGAAAATATGCGAGAGGATAAAGGCATCCATAGCCACCGTGGTCGCGGCCATATTGGAGACCCAAACACTGCCGGGATATCGAAAGGTCAATCTGTCAGGGGCTATCATCATCTCCTCGGCCTCTCCCGAGAGAAATCTGCGAGAAAAGATGCAAGCTTTGCCGCCACCGGCACGTCTTCGATCAGCGGAATCGATATAGCCTCAATTTCGGACCCCCAATCAAGGCTCGGAAGTCTTCATGCGTTGGGACAATCTCATTGTAAGAAAAGCGATAAACATGTCTCCGGACGTCCCAAAACTTATTCTTTGCTCTCAAAAGGTCCCAATCGGGCGGGAGATCCCTCAAATGCCACAAAGACTTGATCTTGAAGGTAGAATCAAGCAATCCCTTGTGAGATTGGAAGTTATATCTCACCCAAGACTGAAGATCGGACAGAAAGTGGTCTCTTTTCCCCCTTTGCAATCTAACGGGCTTCTCCATTGCAAAATGATCAAAGGTGGTGTCTTTAGATCCAATATGTGCTCTGGAAACAGTTGGGACAAGTCTAGGTTGAAAATGAAATGAAATGGCCAAGCCTTGGTTTTATTCTAAAAATAACCGGTCCAGACAGGCGTGAGCCGCACGGCCTCATTTGCTCCGGAGACCATGCCGCACGGCCTCATTTACGATGTAAATGGCAAATCTGCAACAACCAAGTTGCTGCCCAAAGGGAGTTTTCACCCCACTTTTCCAACCAAAACACTGTACAAAAACATGTTCAAAGACCATCCAAGCATTTATATATCATTATATATCATTTTGGCCCAGTTTCAGCCCCAATTCCAAGCAAAAAACTGCCCCGAGGCTCAAGTAATATGCAAATTAATAAAGCATAAATAGAAAAAGCAAATAAAACAGTATTACATTGTTTTCGCCCCATCGGCGCCCAAATAAAGCAAAAAATAAACAAAATGTGCATAAAACTTGTTCATTGTTTGTTTTCTTCCTAAATCAATTCTAGAGACCTCCTAGGCCTCCGATCCTTCCTCTTCATCGCTACTCAGCTCATAAACGCTTGCCTCTCTCATCAAGTCCTCCGTGTCACTCACATCAGAAAGATGGACATTATCGTGCTCGTACTCGGCCAGTGCTCCAAGATGTCGGCATTGGGTCCCCGTCCCCGAGGCATGGCCTTTGGAAGAGTACTCAAGGCGATGAGGTGGATCTTGTGCCCCAGACATGCCTTCTCTTGCGCCCGGGCTCCTGCACGTCCGTTGCCGCCTTTGAAGCGCAAGCCAGCTTCCTCAGAAGGGACCGGCACACATCTTTCCGGCCCTGCACGACCCCGACCAACCTATTGTAAGTCCGAGCTGGAACCTGAAAAAAAAAAAAAGAGAAGAAAATCTCAGGAAATCTCAGAATTGCAAAAAAGCAAAGAAATCTGAAAGAAAAGGGAAAAGACCCTAAAGTGTACTTACAGTGCTGTCCGGCGGCAAGGTATACTGGGGCTCCCTAGTGTCGGGGACAGGTATCCTCAACCTCCTCGGTACTCCGTGGACCACATATGAAAGATGGGCAGGAGGGATCGGCGGGTCAGAAGGCTCAGCCTCCCCATATCCCTGAGTGACCGCCAGCTTCACTAGCTTCTGTGGCGTCCTCAGTCGCTGCTCCACAAACACAGCATATGGGGTATCCATATCAAAGTACTCCTCGGCAGCCACGCCTTTGATATCTAGCAATGTCGTCCTCAGGCCAATCTACTAGGCTGCGGCATCCGTCTTTGGAGGATCTGAGGAGTAATGGCGTCAATGGAGGGACATGGCCATCTTTGCCTAGAAAATCGGTCCCCCAGATAGATGACATCGCATGTCAGCCCAGTCAACCACCGCCTCTGCCTCGTCGCCTCCACGGCCTCTCCTAGCAAAATCTATGGATACCTGCCCCACGGGTAGAAGTCCACTCCATCGTGCCCATCCCTGTTGATGACTGGCCTCACCATCTTATAGTCAAAGGTGATCCGGGTCTTCCCGGTGAACTTATCTCTCGCATCTCCCCTCCAGCGGATCATAGCGGGAAAGATGGTGACATCGCTCTGTTGGTTCCACGAAAAGAATCCGATCACCTCACAAAACCAGACCTACATGTTCAAAACATCAAAAAGGTTATTTTCTCTCATAAAAAGTCTCAAAGACAGAAAAGTAAAAGAGAAAGGAAAGTGAGACTACCTCAAGAGCAAAGGAGAAACAATCCATGGAGGCAGCCTTATTCCGGTACTGCAGATCCGAGGAGAAGTATAGCTCCGCCAATCCGGCCTCGCCCCATGAGACCGTCCCAATCCCATCCACATCCTCCGGAGAGTCGAGGAGGCAAGTCATAGCGAGTCCCAGGAATTGGCAAAGATGGTGGCTGACGGCATCAACCACACAAAGGCTCTCGCAAGGCGGTGGGCGGTCACCTCACTAGCGGCAAAGTCCCGCATGCGGTTACGGGCGCCACCTCGGCGTTCCTCGTCTCCATTCCTAGCCCCTTGGGAATCGGCTCAAACCCAACCAAAGCTCTAAATTCCTCGGCGGTGATATGGTCCCTCCAAGTCACGAGCCTCCGGTGAACTGTAAGCCCGTGATAGCAGTGAAATCGGCCGGAGTCACCGTCAGCTCCCCCCAGCTAAGATGAAAGATGTGGGTGGTGTCCCACCAGAACTCAGATAGGGCCTGGACCAAGCCCTTGCTCTTCGAGGTAATGTGAATACCTCTGCCGATGGCCTCAATAAACAAATCCAAGCCGGTAGCCCTCACCAGCTGCTTAGGGTTCGCCCCATTCTTCTCGAAATCGGGCATCCTCTCCCACAGCTTTACTGCAATCTCAGAAGGCCCCCTAGACTTGTTCTCCTGTAGACAAGCACAGCAAAGAAATGTGTCAGTCCTTCATCTCATTTCAAAAGCATGCATATATTCGAAGAGTGCACATATTTTCAAAAGAAAAGCATTCATAAAAAAAAATTCTAGCATCCTTTGCATAGAAAACACGTCTTTCATCACTTGAAACACAATCATGCCAAGCACATTGCTTTCAAAAACACAGAATTTCGATTTTTTAAAATTCTTTGCACATAAGCATTAA
Organism: Adenophora triphylla var. japonica; assembly: GCA_022495995.1. Lineage (NCBI taxonomy): Eukaryota > Viridiplantae > Streptophyta > Magnoliopsida > Asterales > Campanulaceae > Adenophora > Adenophora triphylla. Next base: position 197,855 of record JAFEMH010002488.1, read on the forward strand.
TTTTTTTCAAAAAATGGCATGCATGAATCCTTTTCATCATCCAAAATCCAGTTTTCTCATCCATGATCCAAAATTGACCTAGTTCTAGCACATGCAAGGACTCCGTCACAATTATCCCTCTTACTTTTATTTTTGAAAAAAAAGTGAGTCATTCTCATTATTTTTGTCAAATAAGTTGCACATGCATGTTCTTTCATCTCCTTAGCCTCATAGGTTAATCATTAAGATTTCAAAATCATCCAAAAAATTCTAGGAAAATTCTAGAAAATTCCTAAAGCTTGGGTCAAGCCCTAAATCAATCAAAATTCAATCAAAATCGACGGAATTGAGCAAACTAAGAAAGCTTACCCCAACCGATTGAGGGTTTGTCGATTTGTGCTCCCTTCTACCCGGATAGAGCTCCGATGGAGGCGTGAGGAAGTCATACTTCCTCTCCGTACGGACGAGTTCCTTCCTCCTCCTTCTCGCGGCCGCGGAGATGTTCCTTCTAGCTTGCCTTGGCATTGGATTCCCCTCCGGATCCATCCTAAATCAGTAGAGGCAAAAGGATTGAAGGATTTTGAAGAAAATTCTCTCCCTCCTCTCTCTCTTTCTCGGCAGGCTTGGGCGGCAATGATGCCCAGTCCCCGTTCGAATTCTGTTTTAAATAATCTGGAAAAATCAGGCTTCTGGCCGTACGGCCTCTTTTGCCTCCCTCTCATGCCGGGCGGCCTCTTTCGCTCTGAACAAGAAATTACCTTTTTGCCCCTGGACTTTCCACTTGGGCATGTAATTCCCGTTATCTTTTAACTAAGATAACGTCGTTTTCAAAAGATATCCCTTATCTCTTAAGCAAATAAGCTTTCTTCCCCAGTCGCCTCCGTTACTTCCGTTATAACGGGATAACGCTAGGTGACAACCTCCGAATTGTCAGAACTCTAAACTTAAGCTACCTCTATCACGAATAGAGAAGTATGCTCAAGTTCTCCTAACTTTAGCTACCTCTATCTCCTCGATAGTGAAGTATGCTCAAGTTCTCCTAACTTTAGCTACCTCTATCTCCTCGATAGTGAAGTACGCTCAAGTTCTCCTAACTTTAGCTACCTCTATCTCCTCGATAGTGAAGTATGCTCAAGTTCTCCTAACTTAAGCTACCTCTATCACAGATAGTGAAGTACGCTCAAGTTCTCCAAACTTTAGCTACCTCTATCACAGATAGTGAAGTACGCTCAAGTTCTCCAAACTTAAGCTACCTCTATCACGAATAGAGAAGTACGCTCAAGTATCCAATCAGGTGACAACCTCCATTAATTGTCAATCAGGTGACAACCTTCATTAACTGTCAATTAGGTGACAACCTCCATTAATTGTCAATCAGGTGACAACCTCCATTAATTGTCAAAACCTCAAGGATCCTAGACATCGTTCCTAACTATCTAGTGATGCTTGAACTACGATCAAGGCTTGATTCCTCCGGGATACGTAGGTAGCCTTTCATAAAAGGTCCAGCCATCCGATCACTTTGGTCACCCTGTTCCTTCGTCACTGCTCAGTGATGAAATAGCCCCTCATAAAGGTCTTGACATCTGACCACCTCGGTCATTTCTAGCATATCCCCAGTAGGATCAATTGCTTGACCTCCTAGGTCATTTTCTCTGCTATTTTCCTAGCAAGAGACCAGTTTTCTCTTCTTTATTCCTCAGCGGATCTTTTCAGAACTACGGCCTGGCTTGATTCCCACTCGGGATACGTAGGTAGCCTTCCAGAGGTTCAGCCACTCGACCACCTTGGTCATCCTAATCCGTCTCGGCATTCGCCAGATCGGATCCTTTTCTATCGACAACCCCACTCGCCCTGCAAGTGACGTTGCCGAGGGCTTCGTAAGTACCCAAATCGGCTCATGCCTTAGGTTAATTTTCCCGGCAATTTCGATAAATTTCCCGGTAATTCCCCAAACTTTCCTAGAGTTTCGAAACAATTCCGGAACTGTTCCAAACCTCTTAAGGGCTGAAGGGAATGCTTAGTAATTAAGAAACACGTTTTTCTTAATTACAAAAAGCTTCTAGAATTGCCACCTTGCATGATTCTAGAAACATGCTGAGTCATTGTGGATAATGCCGCACGGCTGCATTAGGAGAAGACTCCTAGCCGCACGGCTTCATTAGCCCTATCCAGACTGCCTATAAATAGAACCCTCCTCTACCCATTTAACAACAACAATAAGGAGAGCAACACCAGCATAAAAACACTCTCTAATTACTCCACGAAGATCAGGAAGTTGAAGGTGCCAAGAAGCCACCCCCCTCCTCCTTGAAGCCTCCAAGAGTTGGTCCTACCGCTAGGTAAAACCCTAAGAAGAAGAGGCAACCACCATTGGTAACCTCTCACTCCCTTACCTTGCATAATGCTTGTCTATATGATTTAATTGCTCATTGCATACATAAATTGTCATTATCTTGCTTGGGACTTGGCATTTATCAATTAAAGATCCTATCTTTATAATACCCCCTTTCCCCCCTTAGCATCCTTTGCATGAATTAAGCATCACTTGCTATTAAAAATGTAGTCTTTACATCCAAAGGTGCATCCTTTGCACCTAAAAATCCTATTTTTACACAAAAATGTCATCTTTATGCATCATTTGCTCATAAAAATGCAATCTTTACATCCAAAATGCATCATTTGCATATAAAAATCATATCTTTATAATGAAGGGGCATCCTTTGCACCTAAAACCCATTTACATGCATCCTTTGCATTAAAAATCATCTCTTTGCATGAACTTAGCATCCCTTGCTTTTCAAAATACAATCTTTGTGCATCCTTTGCATATTAAATCCCACTTTTCCTCATAAAAATGCATCCTTTGCATAAAGATCACTTCTTTACATCAAAAAGCATCCTTTGCAAAACAAATGCATCCCTTGCAACCCAAAAATGTCATCTTTTCACTAAAAATGTCATTTTTACATGCATTTCCCCATGTCTCCATTAGCAACCTTGGAATGAACCGATGTAAAGATCCTATCTTTACATCGTTTCTTTCATTAAAGGTGCCACAATTTCTTTAGAAAGGGACAACCTTGAACCCTATATCTCCGATTATCACTTAAGACGAGCATGAAGCATCCATATAAGCTCAATCGTCTTAAGGTGTAGGATTGATGGGCTAAGGTTACTCCTTTCCTAAAGAACCTCATTTTGGACTATAAAAGGGAGTCCTTCTCTCGATCACGCAAGTCCCGAGGTTAAAATGCGATGATCACAAGTCCAAGATGAGGACGGGATCAAAATCCCGAATACATAAAATCCAAGAAATCCCGAGCGACAACCAATAAATGGTTTGTACGTCCGGAAGACAACTTGGGACATTCCCTCCCCTTTTATTCAAACACATGCACACAAGAAAGCACGCAAGCAAGCACGATAAATGGAATCTAGGGAGACTTGCTACGGCAAGGTACCTTGGGTGAACGACGATCCGTTCTTCCCAAGGGGTAACTTAACCTCCGAACCCATAAAAACCTTTTTTCAAAGTTTTAAGGAAATCAAAATGGCGTGGCGACTCCGTTTTTCAAATTAAACCCGATGTCTTCAAACTCGCGTGAATCCAAAAATTTGGGCACACATTCACAACTCCCCAGAGTAATTTGGGCCAAGGACTGGTTTTCACCTACGTTCCCGGATCGGCCATTCCCTCCACCAGTCTGCCGCCAGTGGTAACTCCTCTCTCCAGCTCAATCACTGGCTTGAACGCTATGGCTCCACCACAGGACCCTCACCTGGCCTGGTTCATGGAACAACACAAGGAAATGAAAGCACAGATTGCTGAATTAACTGCTAAGAAAGCTGCCTTCCGGCCTACGGACCCGGACTCTATTGTACCCCTGCCTCACAAGTTCGTGATGCCCAATCTCGACATGTTCGACGGGAGTGCGTGCCATAAAACTCACTTGGACACCTACACTTTGGCAATGAAAGCTAAGGGTGCAGAAACCAGCAGTTGGCCGACCACTTCAGTCTCTCTTTGAAGTCAGGAGCTTTGAAATGGTTCTTTCGATTGAAGCCTGAAGCTAGGGCTACTTGGGAACAGATTACCAGTACTTTCACAGATAAGTATAAAGCCAACTTAGAATGGGAGACAAACAGAGTTGACCTGCAGACAATGATGCAGCGCCCTGATGAGAATATCGGGGATTTTTATAAAAGGTGGAACTTGAAGCTCAGTGAAATGGCCATTCCTCCCTCTGACGAGGAGCGGTTAGACATCTTCCATTCATGCTTGAAGCCGCATTTAAGAACCTCACTTAGCAATTTCCCCTATCCAGATCTGCGGGCAATGGTCAATTTCGGGGCTAAATTTGAGAGGGCTTACAATCAACAGCAAGTTGTTGCACCTACTTACAGATACCGGGCTTCTTCCACCCCCAACATGACTCCTGCCCAGCCCTATTCGGGACAGGACTGTAACAATGCCACTCCCTTTGTTCCCAAGAAACCTGATGCATCCAGATCCCGGCTCCAAGGCTTGGGAAACTTTGGGATGCCTTTGAGTGATATCTTCAGAGGTTTGGTAAAAGAAGGTTTGCTCCGGCCTTTAGATAATCATCAGCCCAGAAACCCCAATGCTCCTTTGGATACCTCCAAGCATTGTGCCTTTTATCAGTACCACGGGCACCTAACAGATGATTGCGTCCCCCTGAAAAAGGCAATCCAAGGTTTGATAGAGCAAGGAAAGTTAGAAGCCCCCGAGGGGCCTAATACAGTCAAAAATCCTTTTCCAAGAAACCATAACCAAGTCAACAAGATTGAAATCGGAGAGCCTTCGCATGCCAAGGAAAATGTGGGAACTGATAAAGATCCCCAGATGATTAATCTCGAATCCGAATTTGAGAATGATGGACAGACCTATCCTCCCGAGATCCCTCAGACAGACCAGCATTGGATCCAGTTGGTAGAGCAGATGAGACTGCGACATGAAGCACAAATTGACAACCTTCTAGAGGCCTTCAGGAGCCATGGTTTGGCCACCAGTCTTAATCCCGACGGCACTTTTACCGTGAAGAAGGAAGAAAATCCTCCTCCCACTCTCAATCATCCCGGATATGTCAGGATGCCACCACCAGCTTCCTATGTCACCACCGCCGGAACTCCTGCCCGTCGACTTACAAGCCAGCTAGCCCCCAAACAGTAATTCAAAATGTCGCCATCCCAACAGCAGTCAGAGATGGAGCAATTCGGCATGCCTCTAGCAGCGTCGGTGTCCCTCTCGTAATGATACCGGTCCTGCAGATATCAGTAGAGGGAATGAAGTTTTGAAAACAATGGAGGAAATGTGGTTAGCCATCAGGCTCTCGAGGAACGCCAGAATGAGCAGCAGGCATGGATCGAAGAGGCCACCCGTCATTTCGGAACATTGATAATCCCCCAACTGAATGGGGCTCCCCTGAAGGACAAATACGTGCCTTCTCCCCCGACCTCTAATACCTCTCGTTACACCTCAGAATCCAACCCTTTGCTTCCCGGCAAGCCCAGCAGCAAATCTCCTCAGTCTAGCTCAACTCAGAACCATTCTAGCACAGCTCGGCCTGAAACCCCAAATTCACCACCAGCTGTTGAGCACATTTGGTGGGATATCTGTGACTGCCCCGACTGCCTCGAGAGGGAATATCAAGATTGGATAAACGAAGATCGTCCTCCCAAAAAGAAGAAAGCCTCTTCCCAGCAAAAATTGAAAGAAAAATTCGAAGCTGGTGATACAAGTGTGGGGACACTCGGGGAACCTTCAAGAGGATTTGACTACTTGTAAGTGCTCCAATTTGAGTTGTTAGAATTTTCGTTAGAAAATTAACGAAAGTTTTAACATTCCTAACATTTCTAACATTTCTAACCAACCAAGGGTAGACTAGGGTTTGCCATTTAAAGATAAACCAAGGAAAGAATCTCAAAAAGCAAAAGAAATTGGAAAAATCCGAATTGGGCAAGTTGAAAAACATAAACTGCTGGATTTTTGAATTTTATTCTTCCTGTCCAAAGCCTGGAGCTGCATTTAATGAACAGTGCACGTTTACAACCCAATCCGCACGGACATGTTTGACATTTCCAGAGGCCTATAAATTAAACCCTCCTCTCTCAGTTTACACAACACAATTCACTCACAGCAACTGCACCTTGGCGAAAAATAGGGAGAAAACAGTGGGAATTCCCTTGAATTGCCACCATTTTCTCTTCAATCTTTCCCAAATCTCACTCACTCAAAACACTTTCAAATCATCCTCATACATACACAAACCCAATCTCAAATCACCCCTTAGGAGGAGGATTAGAGAGAAAACATAGAGGACTTCATTGTTATCTACTTGTTTTCTCTTTGACCAACTCTAATCACAAATCCTAAACACATTCAAACCCTAAACACATTCAAGCCTTGAATCCATTCAAACACAAACACAAGGGAAGATAGGTATAACCTCCCTCTCCCTACCCTAAATTTCTCTCATCCATGCATGCATCCCAAACTTTGAGGATGTAATTTGTTCATCAACTTGTTCATCTTTGCTTGACCTAAAAATGTAGTCACCTTGGAATAAATTTCCAATGGATGACCATTTAAAAGGTCTAAATCATTTTCTTACTCACTTAAAAGTGTTTCTCTAAAGATCATTCACTAAAAAGTGTTTTCCAAAAATCATTTTCATACATCAAATCTCTTTTTCAAAGGATAAAATTCCCCTTCCCAAGCAAATGAAGTGCTTAGTCCTAATGTACCCTAAGGATGGCTTGATATAGTTGATTCACCACTAAAATTTCAAGTGATCACTAATCAAAGCCTAAGGAAATGGGGACAAGCATGGATGCCAAACCCCCTTTAAAATCATATTTTCTTTCTTGAGAAGTTGCTGTCCAGTAGCAATTTTCTAAGACCTCAGTCCATGGTCTAATTTTTTGGACACAGATAAACTTGGAATTTGGTATTGACTACAAAATACTTTTTGTATCCAACATTCAGAGATTTCCATAAATATTTTTACTTTATTTTTTTCGTAAGTAAAACTCCCTTTTTCAAATTTTCCTTTAAAGGTCAGTTCATCAGTCTCTGAAAATCCAGATTTCACATCTGAGATTTCCAGAAGGTTTTGGGTCCTCAAATCATCTCCAAAATGAAAAGTTCTTTTACAGAAACCTTATTTAAGGTGTTTTGAACATTTTTAATTCTCGGACTTTTCTCAGATTCTGGAGTTTTCAAGCCCTAAAGTCCATTTCAAAATCAAGTGTCCACTGCCTTTTTCATTCTGGCAGAAATGGTTTTCAACTTCCAAAAATCTTTTGAGTACCAAATATCAACCCAAAAATCACACCAAAAATCATGGGATCTGTCCAAAGTCTTATAAAGAATTCCCAATTTTTGGTTTCCTCAGTTTCAACTTTTTTTGGCCAAAGTAACACCCACACACACACACACACACAAACAAATGGTTTTTAGCTTGGAAGACTCGTTTTACGAGGCATTCCGGGTGCACACTAACGTCCTTCCCGGCATGTAACGTGACCTCCGAACCCAAATCTCTAATCTCGGGCATTTTTCAAAGTTTTGGCCCTTAAAACAAAAATGGCGTGGCGACTCCGTTTGATTTCAAAAATCGGGTACATCACAGTGGCGACTCCGCTGGGGACAAATAAGCTTTTACAAAAAAAATGATATTTGGTATATTGGTGGAAACCATTAAACTTCCCGTTATCGCCTCCTAACACGAGTCGGGGATAAATTGTGGTTTAACAATCCCACGTACCGGTATCATTGTTTTCAAAAAAAAAAGAAAAGCTTTTGAGGGTCAAGTTTCCGTCCCGGCATTAAAAATCATTTGTTGTGTGTGTTGATTTTTGCACATTTTCGTGTTGTTTTGGCCGCCTCGAAAAAAGTCAAAATGTTGACGGTCGGGATCATGTCCCTAACTGTCGGAATTTTTGTGCTTATGTGCTTATGTGCTCATTTCAAAAAAAAAATTCAAACAAAAAATTTCCAAAAAAAAACGAAAATTTTCAAAAAAAATCATGCATCATATTTTTAAGACACATGCGAAAATTTCTATTTTACTCAGAAAAAGAAGATAGACTGCTTGCACACTACGCGCACATGACCGTACACTGCACACTACGTCCCTAACCCGGGAAAATCCTTGTCACGGCCCGTTTGGTCTTATTACGCCTCTCGGTGCAAGCACAGGACTACCCAAACATCCCATGGAGCCTCGTGTCGACCATGCACTTGTCCGTGACACACTTTGTCCGAGACCCGGTTGGTTTTTAGTCTGGTCTGTGTCATGCCCTGTCCGTGTATAGACCTTTCCTTTCAAGCCTTTGTCGGCACACCGACTCGATATCTTTCGGGGACCCTAATCAGTCGAAGCTCTGCCGATTTTCCGCTGCAGACTTTGACCAAGATATTGACCGGCGCCTTGACTTCGGCTCTGACTGGCACAAATTATACACTGACTCCCAGCATTGACACTGAGTCATCAAGGATTAATGATTATTCCATGCCTAATTACGGCCTAATTGACGACAAGACAAGATCAATCGTGGACATTTATCAGTCCAAATCATGCCGACTTTTTGTCGAGCCCTCGGACATGAACTTGACTTTGACGTCAGCTTTGTCCGTAATTTACATCGAATGCTCGTTAAGACTCGATTACCCGCCAGACTTTTAGGATCGTTTTCATTTTCGGTCGGTGGGACCCGCTTGCCCTATAGGACCCTCGCCTGGGGCTGTCCACCCTGGGAGGTCGAAATACAGGTGGAATACGAGGGGCTTATAGACGTAGTGACGGGGCCCACTGATCCAGGATCCGCAGTAGTTTGCGAAAAAGAAGAGCAATATTTTCCAACCGATTAGGTTAATAAAACATGTTTTAAGTAAACAAGAACAAATAATCGCATGTTGCATGAGCCCAAAGCCCAAACACCTACCCACCTTCAATTTCCAAACATGCGAACCCTCGTGTCTTTCCCCGCAGCCTCCGCACAAAGCTTGGTTTCGGCACCGGTCACCATTTGATCGGTTGGGAAGAGTCAAGCGCATCGTCGCCTTCACCGTTTGTTCCGACTCGGGTTTCGTAATGTCCGCATCGGCCCGGTAACGATGGGGACAACACCACTCCGCCTCCCGGGACTCCTCAAACAAGAACCGCAATGGAATCGCTTAGTGAACGGATGAGAGTGTGACGAAGCACAAACAGCCTTATGGAGGCTATCAAAAGCCATGGATTGGCCGCCGGTCTCAACCCGCATGGCACCTTCACTGTGGAAGAAGAGGAAGACCTCAAGCCCGCTCTTGGTCAACCCGACTACTCCAGGATGCCACCACCGGCCTCCCACGGTACTACCACCAGAGCCCATGCTCCTCGATATTCACGGGTCGGCCCGGCTCCCCAACTGCGGACCACCGGATCTACGCAGCCTCGACGGGACGAGCCGGTTCACAATGCCTCAATGGGACAAAGTCGCATGCGAAATGCCTTCCCATGGTTGGGGATACCTGAATGCCACAAAGAAATTGGGATCCCGCCTCGCTTGGGACCAATCAATCCGAACTTTCGCAGCAACGGTTTGGAATGCCTCCACAGCTTGGTTCGGCAACGGTGAGCCCTCCTCGTAATGATGCTAGCTCAGTGCTCCTCACACAGCTTCCGCAAACCCATTTCTCACTCGGGGTTCAATGGGTTACCAAGCCCCCATCCCGGTTTCATCGTAATCACCAGACCACGTATCCTCTCGGTTATGCATCCTCGCCCTAACCGGCCATGCAATTCAACAACCAGGACAAGCGGCCCGCACTTAAGCCTACTTATGGGCCTCACTCCGGAAATCCAAGCCATCTCGGCTACCTCGCATCTGCCTCCATCTTCTCTGCCGATTGGAAGCCAACAAAGAAGTCGCTGGGTTCTATCCCTTTGCCCAAGATCCTACCTACACACACCGGGGTAATTTGGGCCAAGGACGGGTTTTCACCTATGCTCCGGATATGGTATTCCTTCCACCAATGCACCACCAACAAGCTAGTCCTCTTCCCGGCTCAAATATCGGCTCGAGGCATTCTCGCTCCACCTTTGGATCCCCAATTGGCTTGGTTTATGGAGCAACACAAGGAAATGAAAGCGCGGATCGCTGAATTGACCGTCAAAAAGAACACTGTGCTCTTCGGCCTACGGATCCCGACTCATTTGTACCCTGCCTCGCAAGTTCGTGATGCCCAATCTCGAATCGTTTGATGGAAGTGCGTGCCCTAAAACTCACTTGGACACCTACACTTTGGCAATGAAAGCTAAGGGATGCACAAACCAGCGGTTAGGCGACTACTTGATCTCTCTTTGAAGTCGGGGGCTTTGAAATGGTTTTTCCGATTGCGGCTGAAGCTAGGGCTACTTGGGAACAGATTACCGGTACTTTCTACGTATAAGTATAAAGCCAACTTGGAATGGGAAACAAACAGAGTTGACCTGCGGACAACGGTGCGGCGCCCGATGAGAATATTGGGGATTTCTATAGAAGGTGGAACCTGAAGCTTAGTTAAATGGCCATTCCTCCCTCGACGAGGAGCGGTTAGACATCTTTCGGTCATGCTTGAAGCCGCATTTGAGAGCTTCTCTCGGTCACTTCCCTACGCCGACTTGCGTGCAATGGTTAATTCCGGCTAAGTTCGAAAAGGCTTACAATCGGCCGCTCTTGCACACCTTCTGTATACCGGGTTTCCTCTACCTCCAACACGGCTCTGCCCAACCAAAAGGTAAAGAAGTGATTATCTATGCGGGACAGGGATCAGAATAATGCCACTTCCTTTGTTCCCAAGAAACCTGATCAGATCCCGGCTCCAAGACTTGAGAAACTTTGCGATGCCTTTGAGTGATATCTTCAGCGGTTTGGTGAGAGAAGGTTTGCTCCGGCCTTTGGAAAATTATCAGCCTAGAAACCCCAATGCTCCTTTGGATACCTCCAAGCATTGTGCCTTTCATCGCACTACCATGGGCACTCGACGGATGATTGCGTCCCCCTGAAAAAGGCAATCCAAAGTTTGATTGAACAAGGGAGGTTAGAGGTGCCTGAAGGGCCCAATACTATCAGTAACCCATTCCCTAGAAACAACAACCCGAATGTCAACATGGTCGAGTTTGGTGATTCAAGACTTGTGGGCATAATGGAATTTGACGCACCCCTTTGTGAGGTCGGTGGACCGGCCATCGCAGATGATGAAAATGGTTGGGTTAAGCAAGAGATTGCCAAAGAAATCCTGATGGAAAGATCTGCAATAGCCCCCATCTCCAGCGTCGAAGAGTAGATGCATGGTCCAACAACAAAGAGCGGTTAGACTAGGGGCTACCTATCTTTAAAATAGTCTTTTAAGTCAACCTTCGTAGGTTCTAGTACTTTTCTTTCACCTAAGTCCTTCCTGGACATTTGTCGTTGTAGTCCATTTTGGACATAGTAGTTAAATGTCTAACTTTTAATATAAGTCTTTTTTCTTTTCTTGCTAGACTCGAGACATCACTTGCACACCCACGTTACACTTAATTGAAATGGTTTTATCCTAGATGATCACTTGTGCTGCTCAACCACTAACTCTTTGAAATGATTAATATTTAAATTAATCGGAGTGAGAAAATCAATTGATATCCTTTCCAAATTGGGGCTTACCAACTCCCCATCTTGCATATCATATGCTCACATCCCTTTCATTATCATCCTCTCGTTGCTCGATGAATTTGCATGGATATTTTCTCATTTAAAGCTTAAGCAAGCAATGAAAACTTAATTTCGTTTAGGTCATCCGGTAAGGATTGCGGTCGAAGCCTTTCACCCATAGGAAAGCCATTACCTTACCCTCACCAAACAATATCCTTTCATTTCAAGATCGGCATGTTTTGAAACCCTGTTTAGCCATCACCTTTGCTCCTTATTGAGAGAAGTCCAAGCAACGCCAAATAAGTTAGCTTCGAGAGTCAGCGATGCATAAAATGTTCAAGTTGTGAAGGAAGGAAAGATAATCCTCAACTCCTCAAGAGGGCCTTCCGAATTATCAAAGGAAGGATTTTAAAATCCTCGCAATTCAGCAAAAATCCTCAACGTCTCAGGAGGCTCTTCAAAAAAAATAGAAAAATTCAAGCAAGAACTTCAAAAAAAAAAAAAGGACCGTCGATCCTCACAATTCAGCGAAAGTCCCCGACTTCTCAAGAAGCTCTCCAATGATCAAAAAAAAAAAAGAGCCTGAATCCTCGCAAGTTCGCAAAATTGTCGATAGCTTGGACTTCCTCTCACCATTACCTTAAATCAATCCCAAGCCATCCTTTCGATTTTAGAGGATACTCCCATTACCCTCGCCTTTGGTCAAATCAAAATTTGACCTCTCATTCTTAGAGGTAATCAATCTTCCCCGCCATAGATTTCCCAAACACATCCCTGCAAGCCAACCTCTCATCATTAGAGGTTCAGTCAGCAAAAGGCCCAGCCGACCTCTCATCTTAAGAGGTCATGATTTTCCAAATCACCCGATGGCCGATCGAAGCCCGGAAACCCAGCTGCAATCCCTATCGGATAGCAATTTCATCGTAAAATCTAAATCAAATTAATGGTTCATTGCTTGCTTAAATTGGAATCTAATCCATTTTGACTCAAAATTACCAATCAAAGATTGTGCAAATTCGAATTTGATTCATGTGAGCATAATTCATTTCTACTCCACAAACACTTGTCGTGGATGTCCCACTGGGGCTTCGCATCCGTGTCTTTCATGGACACTCTAAGGGGATATGTTATTCGAATCTACAATCCTCAAATTCCCAAAAGGACCTCTAAGTCTTGAATTTTCACATTCATTCTATTTTCATTCGGGATAAGCCCGAACTACGGCGACCTGAGCTCTTCATAATGGAGGGAACGTAGGCAACCAGAAATGGTCCGGTCGAAATCACAAACAAATCTCAAAAAAAAAATCCGGTCTCATCAAGGATCGTCCCTATACACTTTCCGTTCTTCCGAGCTTGATTCTCGATATCAGTTGGTTTTCTCCTTGTGATTAATCAAAATATTTGTTCATATCAGATTTAGGAGTTGGATAACCCGAACATTAACAAAGGGTTTTAAGCAGCCTTGTGATCATCATGAATAAGACAAGTTTTCAAGTGTCTCGACAAGTCTTCTCTCTCTCCATCATAGGGAAATAGAGCCAAACCTTTGTCTTTACGTCGGCGGGGGCTTCCATACACTTTTCCACACCTTGTGATGCTTATACTCTCTCAAAAGAGTCAAACCTAAAGCGAGTGTGTATACACAAAATCGGGATTCATTCCCACTTCTCGAAAGATGTGCCCCTGCACGTAAACATTTCTGCTTCTTGTCCATTGACTGATTGACTAAGATCTGAAAAGATGGGCGCCTCCTCGACCACATAATGACTCTGTCTGCAATAAGACCGCTCTGAATTTCTTCACGCTGGGCTTGCTAGCGGTTCTCCCTGTGTTCTCCTGTATCAGCTCTTCAAGCTGGGGCTTCTATAGTCATCTTTGGGTCCACATTGGGTTCTTCACTACGAGATAGATTCGCCAAGTCACTTCTTCAAAATCTGGACTTTGCCTACTCAGGATCCGGGGGATTTGTCAAGCCGGTCCTTTGGACCTGAATTTTATTAAGTCACAAGAAAGGTCTAGTCACATCAACAACTAGATTTTCAAACTTTCTCGTAACTTGGTACATAGCAGGCTTCCCATAGCATCGGAATTTAAGATCTGGGTTTCTCCTCGCATTAGCAATTTCATCAAATCATTCTCCGAACAAGGTTTCGGCCGAAGTCACACTCACCCAAATGAAAGAAGCTTCACTCATATCAACGTGCCACTAGAGCACCGTCGAAGACGCCTTCAAATGACCAAGAGTGAGAGGGAAATTTTCAACCAAGACCCGGGATCCGAATCCAATCTCATCAAAATTGAGGTCCATGTGATACTGTTAACAAAACCTCATCAACAACCGCTGTTTAAATCGTGATCGAGGGCTCTCACCACTTGCTCAAAATCTGTTCCGAACAGTTTCCAGACACATACATCCCAACGCATCCCCTCTCATCACCATGCATCCCCACAAAAATCTCCCAAGGGCTCATGTAGCATGCACAAAACTTGAATCAATAGGAAAAATCCTAAGTGATTGAAGATCATAAATCATAATTTCCCTGCCAAAAGCTTAGGCTAGGTGCATCTTCGAAAGCAAGTAAATGCATCATCTCGCGAACATACGCAGTGATACTCTCACAATCATTTTTGGTTCTATGCATGCATCTGTCATCATGAATGTCATATATGCATCTTCCTCTCTACTAACCAATGCAGGAATTCAAACGTGAAAGACCATCTTCCTTCGCCATTGAGACTTACCCTCAACAAGGGAGATATTTACCAAAGCTCAAAATCAATGGTTTCAACAAAATTGCAAGAAATCAAATCCCCCTTTTTCGGCAAGAGATGATTCGGGCAAAACATGTGCGAGACCACCTCCAAAGGCTCTCACAAATTGGTCGTGACGCCAAGTTCTCAAATACAATTCGGTCAGGGACGCCAAGTTCTCAAATACAATTCGGTCAGAGACGCCAAGTTCTCAAATACAGTTTGGTCAGGGACGCCAAGTTCTCAAATACCATTCGGTCAGAGACGCCAAGTTCTCGAATACAATTCGGTCAGGGACGCCAAGTTCTCGAATACAAATCGGTCAGGGACGCCAAGTTCTCAAAATGCAAATCGGTTAGGGACGCCAAGTTTCCAAATATAATTCGGTCAGGGACGCCAAGTTCTCGAATGCCAATCGATCGTAGACGCCAAGTTCTCAACATACGGTTCGGACGAGAGACCCCAAGTTCTCAAAGATGCATCAAGACTCTCAACACTATCAACCGCCACACGGCCCCCGCAACTTGCTCTCCTGCAGGTAAGCACAGCAAAGGTACGTTAGTCCTTCAACATATCTCAAAAATAAGCATGCACTCACAAATGTTGCATGATTACCCATAGCTTTAGCTATTCCTATCTCCGCAAACAGCAACGTAAGCTTTAGTCAATCCTCGGGCGACTTCCCTAAAATAGTCAATCCTCGGGCGACTTCCCTAAAATAGTCAATCCTCGGGTGACTCCCCTAAGAGCAGTCAACCTTGGGTACAAAGCTCATAGCCTCTCGTTATCACCACCTCTTTGACGAACTATATAGCCTACCATAGGTCCAAATACTTGACCAATACGGTCACCCTTTTCCCGATAGTTCTCGTAAGCCCGAATCTTCCCCAGCGAGAACACCTTCAAATAGTCTCCCTCAGGTACTAAACCTCGACTTAGAATCATACTCCTGAACTAAGTCCCCATTTAGGTTCATACTCCTGAACAAAACTTCGACTTAGAATCATACTCCTGAACTAAGTCCCCATTTAGGTTCATACCGCTGAACAAAACCTCGACTTAGAATCATACCCCTGAACTAAGTCCCCATTTAGGTTCATACTCCTGAACAAAACCTCGACTTAGAATCATACTCCTGAACTAAGTCCCCATTTAGGTTCATACTCCTGAACAAAACCTCGACTTAGAATCATACTCCTGAACTAAGTCCCCATTTAGGTTCATACTCCTGAACTAAACCTCGACTTAGAATCATACTCCTGAACTAAGTCCCCATTTAGGTTCATACTCCTGAACTAAACCTCGACTTAGAATCATACTCCTGAACTAAGTCCCCATTTAGGTTCATACTCCTGAACTAAACTCCAACAAAGGCTAACAAAATCCCCAGCGAAGTTAACGGAATCCCGTTTCTTTTCCCATTATCATCCATTTCCTCAGCAGCGAACATAAGACCGATCCCTTCAAATGAAGTCCACCAATAGACCATCTATCCTAAACCATCAAAGGGAAATCATTTCAAACCAAGGTTCGAGGTACCTAAGACGCCATCACCAAGGTTCGAGGCACCTAAGACGCCATCATCAAGGTTTGAGGCACCTAAAACGCCATCATCAAGGTTCGAGGCACCTAAAATGCCATTATTAAGGCATGAGGCACCTAAAGCGCTATCACCCCGGTCACAACACTAGGAAAGCGATAAAACGCAATCATCCCCTAATTCGACAAACCAAAACCATAGGGCGACTTCCCCAAAATAGTCAAATCATAGGGCGACTTCCCCAAAATAGTCAAATCATAGGGTGAATTCCCAAAAATAGTCAAAATCATAGGGTGACTTCCCAAAAAATAGTCAAATCTTAGGGCGACTTCCCCAAAATAGTCAAATCATAGGGTGACTTCCCCAAAATAGTCAAACCATAGGGCGACTTCCCAAAAATAGTCAGATCTTAGGGCGACTTCCCAAAAATAATCAGATCATAGGGCGACTTCCCAAAAATAGTCAAATCTTAGGGTCAAAAACCCGAACTACGACTGACTTGATTCCTCTTAAGGATACGTAGGTAGCCTATCATTAGGTTCAGCCATCAGACCGAAAATGGTCATTCCTATCCCCAGCAGAGCGGATATACAACTCAAAGCCACCAGACCAAAATGGTCATCTTTATCCCAAAGAGAGTTTCTTTCAGCAACCAACTGCATAACTCGCTCGCCAGGTTGACACCCTAAAATAGTCATTCCAGGGTCAAAGACCCGAACTACGGCTGGCTTGATTCCTCTTAAGGATACGTAGGTAGCCTATTAAATAGGTTCATCCACTCGATCACTTGATCCTCCTGTCAAATATGGAGCCTTACTCTTATCGACGACCCCGCTTCCTTCGAAAGTGCCGTCGCCGAGGGGCTACTGTAAGTGCTCCAATTTGAGTTGTTAGAATTTTCGTTAGAAAATTAATGAAAGTTTTAACATTCCTAACATTTCTAACATTTCTAACCAACCAAGGGTAGATTAGGGTTTGCCATTTAAAGATAAACCAAGGAAAGAATCTCAAAAAGCAAAAGAAATTGGAAAAATCCGAATTGGGCAAGTTGAAAAACATAAACTGCTGGATTTTTGAATTTTATTCTTCCTGTCCAAAGCCTGGAGCTGCATTTAATGAACAGTGCACGTTTACAACCCAATCCGCGCGGACATGTTTGACATTTCCAGAGGCCTATAAATTAAACCCTCCTCTCTCAGTTTACACAACACAATTCACTCACAGCAACTGCACCTTGGCGAAAAATAGGGAGAAAACAGTGGGAATTCCCTTGAATTGCCACCATTTTCTCTTCAATCTTTCCCAAATCCCACTCACTCAAAACACTTTCAAATCATCCTCATACATACACAAACCCAAGCTCAATTCACCCCCTTAGGAGGAGGATTAGAGAGAAAACATAGAGGACTTCATTGTTATCTACTTGTTTTCTCTTTGACCAACTCTAATCACAAACCCTAAACACATTCAAACCCTAAACACATTCAAGCCTTGAATCCATTCAAACACAAACACAAGGGAAGATAGGTATAACCTCCCTCTCCCTACCCTAAATTTCTCTCATCCATGCATGCATCCCAAACTTTGAGGATGTAATTTGTTCATCAACTTGTTCATCTTTGCTTGACCTAAAAATGTAGTCACCTTGGAATAAATTTCCAATGGATGACCATTTAAAAGGTCTAAATCATTTTCTTACTCACTTAAAAGTGTTTCTCTAAAGATCATTCACTAAAAAGTGTTTTCCAAAAATCATTTTCATACATCAAATCTCTTTTTCAAAGGATAAAATTCCCCTTCCCAAGCAAATGAAGTGCTTAGTCCTAATGTACCCTAAGGATGGCTTGATATAGTTGATTCACCACTAAAATTTCAAGTGATCACTAATCAAAGCCTAAGGAAATGGGGACAAGCATGGATGCCAAACCCCCTTTAAAATCATATTTTCTTTCTTGAGAAGTTGCTGTCCAGTAGCAATTTTCTAAGACCTCAGTCCATGGTCTAATTTTTTGGACACAGATAAACTTGGAATTTGGTGTTGACTACAAAATACTTTTTGTATACAACATTCAGATCTTTCCAGACATATTTTTACTTTATTTTTTGCGTGAGTAAAACTCCCTTTTTCAAATTTTCCTTTAAAGATCAGTTCATCAGTCTCTGGAAATCCAGATTTCACATCTGAGATTTCCAGAAGGTTTTGGGTCCTCAAATCATCTCCAAAATGAAAAGTTCTTTTACAGAAACTTTATTTAAGGTGTTTTTAACATTTTTCATTCTCGGACTTTTCTCAGATTCTGGAGTTTTCAAGCCCTAAAGTCCATTTCAAAATCAAGTATCCACTGCCTTTTTCATTCTGGCAGAAATGGTTTTCAACTTCCAAAAATCTTTTGAGTACCAAATCTCAACCCAAAAATCACACCAAAAATCATGGGATCTGTCCAAAGTCTTATAAAGAATTCCCAATTTTTGGTTTTCTCAGTTTCAACTTGTTTTGGCCAAAGTAACACACACACACACACACACACACACACACACACAAACAAATGGTTTTTAGCTTGGAAGACTCGTTTTACGAGGCATTCCGGGTGCACACTAACGTCCTTCCCGGCGTGTAACGTGACCTCCGAACCCAAATCTCTAATCTCGGGCATTTTTCAAAGTTTTGGCCCTTAAAACAAAAATGGCGTGGCGACTCCGTTTGATTTCAAAAATCGGGTACATCACACTACTATGTCATTTACTCTATTGGGCCTAAGGTCCCTTCCTCCACGAAACTGCAGCGCAAATGACTGAGTCCTTTTTGAGGCCCGAAATTAAAGTACCAATGAATAGTCTTTTAGTCAACCTTTGTAGGCTCTAGTATTTTTATCTTTCACCTAAGTCCTTCCTGGACATTTGTCGTTTTAGTCCGTTTTAGACATAATAGTTAAATGTCTAACTTTTATATAAGTCTTTTTTCTTTTCTTGCTAGACTCGAGACATCACTTGCACACCCACGTTACACTTAATTGAAATGGTTTTATCCTAGATGATCACTTGTGCTGCTCAACCACTAATTCTTTGAAATAATTAATATTTAAATTAATTGGAGTGAGAAAATCAATTGATATCCTTCTCAAATTGGGGCTTACCAACTCCCCATCTTGCATCTCATATGCTCACATCCCTTTCATCATCCTCATCATCTCGTTGCTCGATGAATTTGCATGGATCTTTTCTCATTTAAAGCTTAATCAAGCAATGAAGACTTAATTTCGTTTAGGTCATTCGGTAGGGATTGCGGTTGAAGCCGTTCACCCGTAGGGAAAACCTTTACCTCACCCTCACCAAACAATACCCTTTCATTTCAAGATCGGCGTGTTTTGAAACCCGGTTTAGCCATCATTTTTGCTCCATGCTAAGAGAAGTCCAAGCAAGCCCAAGAAGTTAGCTTCGAGAGTCGGCGATGCGCAAAATATCTCAAGCCATGAAGGAAGGACAAAGATAATCCTCAACTCCTCAGGAGGCCTTCCAAGTTAAAAAAAAAAAGGATTTTAAATCCTCACAATTCAGCAAGAATCCTCAACGTCTCAGGAGGCTTTAAAAAAAAAAAGGACTGTCGATCCTCACAATTCAGCAAAAGTCCCCGACTCCTCAAGAAGCTCTCCAATGATCAAAAAGGAGCCCGAATTCTCGCAAGTTCGCAAAAGTTCTCGATGGCTTGGACTTCCTCTCACCATTACCTCAATCAATCTCAAGTGATCCTCTCGATTTTAGAGGTACTCCCATTTCCTTAATCAATCACAAGCCATCCTCTCGCTTTTAGAGGATATTCCCATTACCATTACCCTTGCCTTTGGCCAAAGTCAAAATCTGACCTCTCATTCTTAGAGGCAATCAATCTTCATCGTCGTAGATTTCCTAAACACATCCCTGCAAGCCAACCTCTCATCTTTAGAGGCTTAGTTAGCAAAAAGCCCAGCCGACCTCTCATCTTAAGAGATCATCCACTTCCAAAACTACCCGATTGCCGATCGAAGCCTGGAAACCCAGCTACAGTCCCTACCGGATAGTAATTTCATTCTAATATCTTCGAGATTTAAATCAGATTAATGCTTCATTGCTCGCTTAAATCGGAGCCAAATCCATCTCGGCTCAAATGATCCTCAATCAAAGATTGTGCAAATTCAATCCTTCCCTTCGACACTTCATGTGAGCATATTTCATTTCTCCTCCACAAACACTTGCCGTGGATGTCCCACTAGGGTTTCGCATCCGTGTCTTTTGACGGCACTCCAGGAGGACATGTTTTTCAAATCCTTCAAATCCTCAAAGGTCCTCAGATCAGCGAATTTCAACATTCGTTCTCTTTTCAACCGGGATAAGCCCGAACTACGGTGACCTGAGCTCCTCACAATGAGGGGAACGTAGGCAAACAGAAATGGTCCAGTCATAAACACATTCAAATCCCAGAAAATTCGGTCTCATCAATGGCCTCTCCTATAAACAAACTTTCTTCACAATTCGCCAACTTTGATTATTGATATTGGTCGACTTTCTCCTCATGATTAATCAAAATATTTGTTCATATCATATTTAGTGTTTGAATAACCCGAACGTCAATAAAGGGTTTTAAGCAGCCTTGTGATCATCATGAATAAGACAAGTTTTCAAGTGTCTCGACAAGTCTTCTTTCTCTCCATCATAGGGAAATAGAGCCAAACACTGTCTTTCTGTCAGCAGGGGCTTCCATACACTTTTCCACACCTTGTGATGCTTATACTCTCTCAAAAGAGTCAAACCTAAAGCGAGTGTGTATACACAAAATGGGGATTCATTCCCACTTTTCGAAAGATGTGCCCCTGCACGTAAACATTTCTGAGTCTTGTCCATTGACTGATTGACTAAAGTTTGAAATGATGGGTTGCCTCCGTGGCCACAAGATGACTCTGTCTGCAATAGGGATGCATTGAATCTCTCCAAGCTGGGGCTTTTTGTTAAGCTATTTTCTCAGGCTCTCTTCACCAGATTCCCTCCGGGTTTGCTTTGCATCATCAACTGGGGCTTCTCCATGGTCACCTCTTTTCCCCAACAGATTGGGACCTCACTTTTATCGACGACCCCACTTCCTCCGAAAGTGCCGTCGCCGAGGGGCTACTGTAAGTGTCCCAATCTGAATTGCCAATGTTCCTTCAGCCCAATTTAACGTTTTCCATGTCAAATAAACATTTAAGGGCATTTTGGTCACTTACCAAGGCAATTTAAACAAGGAAGGACCTTTTAGGAATAAAAATATGGCCAAAGACCTCGCTGGAAATCCATCTTTTCCAAGGAAAATCACCTTTTTGACCAAATAAGAAACAGCCAAAACAGCTTTTCTGTAGTTCAGGCACGCCGTCGATCTTGTCCGCGCGAATAAGAATGACGCTCGATCTTGTCCTCGCGGACAAGAATGACGCTCCAGACAAATTATAAATTTAGTCTTTCTCCTTCAGTTTTATCATCAACAAATACCATTCCCTACTGTTACTATGCCGAAATCCCACCTCAAAACAGCCTAAAACACCCCCATAACTCCAATTTAACAACAAATCCAACTTCAAATCCACTCCAAAACCACTACTAAGCCTTGAAATCCTTCAAACTCCAAACACAAACCCAAGAAACATTGGTAAAACCCTTGTTTTCCCTACTTAAATCTCCTTTGATCATGCATCAATTTCATATCTCCATGATGTGATTTTAATTGTTAACTTACTTGTTCATCCCCTTCCCCCTTTTGTCCTTGATCCATGAGGATCTCCATGGAATCCATTTCCTTGGATGATCTTCTAAAGAGATCTACATCCTCTTTTATTTTCATGTCATCCCCCATGTTCCCTTTACATTAACTAGCCTTTACTTGTTATTTGCTCTAGTTCATTTCACCTAGAAGATGGTCATCTTGGAGTTCATCTCCATGGATGATCACTTCAAATGGTCCATATTTTCTACTTCCATGTCTCTTTATATTAACTAGTTCTTACTTGTTATTTGACCCAAAATGTGGCCATCTTGGAATCAATTTCCATGGATGATCATTTTAAATGGTCTAAATTGTTTATTTCCTTATAAATGCCTTTCCCTAGTCTAAGATTTTCACCTTGGAACCATTTCCATGGATGAACATCCTTAAGACTCACAAATTAGGTCACACAAGATGTATGAGATACACTTGAGTATAGATCTCAAGGATGGTCATCTTAATGACCACCTTAGAAGATCTTCCTCTAAAGGTTGATACATCTTGACCTATTTCTTGTTTTGTCAAATTTACTTTCATGTCAAACCCCCATCCCAAGCAAATGAAATGCTTCTAAGTCCTAATGTACCCTCATGATGGCTTGATCTAGTTGATCACTACTAATCATGTTTAGTGATCACTAATCAAAGCCTAAGGAAAGTGGGGACAAGCATGGATGCAAAATCCAAAAATATTTTTACTTAAGATTTTTTGTTGCAAACTCCAGTTCTGATTCTGTAACTCCAGTTGACATTCTGAAAATTACAGAATCAGACTGAAAAGCTGCCAAAAATGAAACCTACTGCCTTATCCGCGCGGACAGGATTGAGGCTCGCCCTGATCCGCGCGGACATGAATGTTCCATGGCAGATATTTTTGTTTCCAGACTTTTTTACTCACAGATGCACACTGTTTTGATTAATTCCAGTCCAGTCCGGTCAAATTGTTTATTTTCAGAAAAGTCCCTTTTAAAAACACACATACACACACACAATTGGTTCAAAGTTAGGAAGACTCATTTACGAGGCATTACGGGTGAACGTGCTAATCGTTCTTCCCGGAGTGTAACGTGACCTCCGAACTCACTTCTCTCATTTTTGGACTTTTTTCAAAGTTTTGGCCCTAAACTAAAAACGGCGTGGCGACTCTGTTGATTTTCA
Source organism: Adenophora triphylla var. japonica (assembly GCA_022495995.1). Classification (NCBI taxonomy): domain Eukaryota; kingdom Viridiplantae; phylum Streptophyta; class Magnoliopsida; order Asterales; family Campanulaceae; genus Adenophora; species Adenophora triphylla. The sequence continues at coordinate 220,730 of JAFEMH010002488.1, forward strand.
AAAAATCGGGTACATCACAAGTTGGGGGGCCTCCGGATGCAAATGATTGGAAGAACGCAAATCAATTCATTGAGTATTTGAATGTCTTTTACAATGTAACCAACCTGATTTTGGGGTCTAAGTTTGTCACATCCAACTTGTTTTTTGGTGAACTTGTGATAATACATGTAATCATATCACAAATGTGCATGAATATGGATGAGGAAAAGAAGAAAATGGCACATTCAATGAAAGGAAAGAATGACAAATATTGGGAGAACATGAATAATATAAATTTCTTGTTGTATGTGGCCATTGTTTTAGATCCCCGCAATAAAATGTGTTTTCTTGGGTGGTGTTTGGGTCAAATTGATGAAAATTTAGTATGATTACTTTTATATTAATTTGTGTTTATTATCTATTCCATTGCATAGCGGTTGATCATGTAATTGTAATACATTTTCTGTATAATAGGCTGAAGTGTGCATCATCCTTATCAGATTTAGTGTAGCAACATGATGCTGCAAGAATCGGGCTGATCAATCTCCGTCCACGTGGCAAGACTATTCACTTGGCTCCTTAACCTGAAACACAGAACCCACGACTAGCCGGAATGGTCTCCGGCGAGACCCTCGGGCGTAAGAGTAAGTATGGTGTATGAGAGCTCAAATATTATAATGAACAAGATGTATTCAAAATAACAAAGAGCAATTACCTTGAAACGGTTGACGTTGCCTTGTATTTATAGTTATTGATGAGAGTTGTATTTATGATAGGATTGTATGAAATCCCTTAATTAGTGGAACAGATTCGTGATAGAGATCTTATCCATATATAACTCCTGGTTTGTAGGGAGTCTCGTCACGCTTAGAATTGTAGGTACGCCAGGACTTTGTAGGTCGACGCAAAGATGTAGGTCGAGGTCGACTATCGGGTGTAGGTCGACCTGACTGATGGGTAGGGCTGGATCGTACCCGAATAACACATGGATCGTAGAGTCGGACCAAGTTAGGTCGGGACCAAGTAGGTCGGACAATGAGCTTAGGTTGACTGATCATGTTGGTAGGCCTTGGGCCTGATAATAATTGGGTCTAGCCCACTGAGAATGTGGTGGCAATAATATGCTTGAAGATTGGGCTTTACTCGTTGGGCCCAGCGCGACACTTTTAGTCTGTTCAATAATATGCCTGCTTTGGGAATATTAGTACCCTTCTGTTATAAGTATTCTATGTCCACATTTGCCTATGGGAATATTTAAGGGCTTGTGATGGAGAAAATCTCACTCTTATTATAAATATCTAGCAAGTGTACTAGTTACCAATGTAGTAATATGCACAAATCAAGGGTCGAATCCACATGGACTAAAGTGGAACAAGTATATTTTATTAGTGTATAAACGTAACCAAAAGAAGAGGGGTTTTGATTGTTTGAATTATTAATATAAGAAAGCAAAATAAAACAAGCAAAGAAATCAAGAGAAGAAGGAATTCATGAATTGGGGATCATAACAATTATCACTTTATGCTTTTTGAATAATGTAAAAAGAATTCAATCTCATTCTTGGGTTCATTCACAAATATATAGGGTTAAGCTGTATAATATTCCACTAGGTCAATACCAAGATTAAAACCCTAATAACTCTATCTTGTTTATAACTTCCGCTAGGTTAATATAAACATTAAAGAATTTCTCATTAAATCACATGAACATAAAAACCTAGATTCATATGAATTCCGCTAGGTCATCAATTGAATTTACTCTTCTCAACAATGGTCAAATTACAAATTATCCATGCTAGTGCAATGATTTATATCCAAATAAATTCAAGATATCAAAAGTATATTCCGCTAGGTCAATACAATTGATCTCAAGAACAATAGTTAAAAATGTTGAGAAGAACATGAACGAGAGAGAAATAGAAAGAATTAAAATCCTAGCACAAAGATCAAATCATCACTTACCTCAATTCGCGAATCAAATAAATTAGCCTTGAATGGCCATTAAAATATATAAATAAAACCTTGTTCTTGATGTTGGTGTAATGCCATAGGCTTTAGTTATGTTTAACTGAGAACCGTTATGTATCATCTTTATCGTTTAAGTTTATTATTTGATTATTATATAGTTTGCATATTTATTGTAATAATCTCCGTCCCTGATTATTAAGAGAATAATTAGTATAATTGTCAATGGATAATCATATGATGATTATATGCATAGAGATGCACATTGAAATTATGGGTACTTGTTAGAGAACAAGTGACTGGACTTGACCCGTATGAGATTTATGTCATGGTCAAATGTCATAATTAAATCTCATATGGTCACTTCATTTAGTCCCTAGACCTAAGATTATCATGACCTTACATATGATGAAAGTCATGTTTGATTTTAGTCAAACGATATCTTAACACGATATTTATAAAGGCTATCTTTGGCATGATCGGATTCATGATGGGAAGGATGATAAGTCAAGATGGAATTTGTCCCTCGAAAGAGAGATGTTTTGCTTGGGCCCCTCGATGAGTGATAATGATGGAAAGTGTGTGGCCACACCCCAATGTGATTGGAATATCATTATACTCAAGATCGAGAAAGCATTGAACAATATGAGTTGACGTGGACCATGACTTGTGTTCAATATAACATCGTGAGACAAAGGGAGAAATGGAAGTGTACCATTGGAAACGTGAACTCTTACGTTATATTATTTGGGTAGACATAATGGCTTGCTAGAGTCCGCTTATGTCTTATGAGAGTCGATATGATCGAACTCATTGCCAACATAATATAATCCTATTGGGTCACACACAACTAGAATGAATTGGTTAAACCAAAGGAAGAATGATTGAGAGTTCCTGCATATGGCAACATTTGTCACGCGACATACCTAGCCATATGGAATCGTTTGTCACGCGACATACTTAGCCATGTGGCAACCTTAGTCACGCGACATAACTACCCACAGAGGCGGTTTACACCTGTTTCCTAATTTGATTAGGGCACAAACTCTAAATACTAAAGTAGTATAAATATGAGTCTGTAAACAGCCAAAAAAGAACCGAATTTTCAAGAAAGAAAATCACCAAAAAGGTTTCTCAATATTCTTCCATAGGTTTAAGAATCTAGCAATTCTCAAGAACGGTTCTTGGTTCATTCTTACGTGTGGATACAACAATAGAGGGTCTTCGCTCGTTTGATGATCAAGGCCTAGAGTTCCAATCTGAAGATTGAAAGGTTCTTGAAGATTGAAGATTGTGATTCAAAATCACACCAATAAATTGTTCGATAGCTCAAGACCGGAAAGCAATTAAGGTTGGTAAATTCTATCTCATAGGAATTCAATTTAATCGTAAAGAACGGATCTTAGGGCTTGGGTTTTGTGTTAATTTGATGCTTAATTCCGCTGTGCATGGACCCATAAAACCCAACAGTGGTATCAGAGCCCCGTTCGTATGGTTAAGATTGAATTAACATGCTAGAATTAAGATATAAATTGTTTATATGCTTATTGCATGTTTTGTATGCGATAGAATGTTTATTGTTTATGTGAAACAATGTGAAAATCGTCTTCTGATTATGCTGAATTAAATCTGTAAAAGCTGTTTACTTGATTTGATTGCTTTATGATTAGAATTGATTGAAATTCAGAAGAACTGCCAGACTGGCTAGTTTTGTCACGCGACATAGTTAGCCACGAGTGAAAATCTGGTAGTTGGGCAAGGTGTGTCACGCGACATACTTTGCCATATGGCAACGTTTGTCACGCGACATACTTAGCCATCTGGCTGAGTTTGTCACGCGACATACTTTGCCAATCTGGGCAGAATCAGTTTGATAATTTTTCTGCTAATCTGTGATTATGTTGATAATCTGAGATGTTTTATGTCTTAATCTGGATGCTATAAATTTCTGGAAATAAAATTTATAGGGCTATGCTAGATTAATTCATTGTTTATGATGCATGCTTAATTAATTCAAATGTGTTTTTATTAATTGTTGCGATGCATGAATTATTTGTTCTTAAGTGTTAAGAATTTTATTAGATGTTTAGTTGAAACATTGATTCATAATTTCCTAAATGTTTAGTTGAAACATTAAATTTTGGTTTCTGATTGTTTATGAGAAACAAGTTAGTTTACGCAAAATTTGAAGAAATCTGATTGTTTATGAGAAACAAATCAGTTTATGAGTCTGATTGTTTAAGAGAAACAAATCAGTATACAAAGTATTGATTATGTTGCATTCAAACTGATATTATAATTATGCATGACTAGGAGAGTTCTGTCGAAGAAAAATTTGGTACTTAAGCAGTCCTTGTGGCTCACCTATTTTCTTGGGAACTTACCTGGTGCACAGTTATGATTATTTTTGTTGATATGCTTATAATCTACTTTAAATAACCTTCATTTAACTTTTAAATTCTTTATTCCAATCCATGATTAAAACACTTGAGACCACTCGGATAGTTTTGAGTGGGCTTGCCATAGCAAGGTGCTTTGATTCTATTCTGTTTGCGAGCAAGATGAGGAAATGGTGGTTCCTATACGTTTAAAGTGGATGAACTTAATTGGATTATCAAAATGGTTTTGGACCCAAGGCATAAGATGAGATTAAAATATGCTTAGACATATGATGTCTTAAATAAATCTCATAAAAGATCTAAGAGTCATATACGATATGATTGATGTTTTCTACCTAATTAGTTTAATCTTGAGCGGTGCGCCATAGCGTACTTGAGATTAAATTAAAGTTGGATCTTAGCCCTAAGAGTCATATACGATATGATTGATGTTTTCTACCTAATTAGTTTAATCTTGAGCGGTGCGCCATAGCGTACTTGAGATTAAATTAAAGTTGGATCTTAGCCCATTAAATGCATATTATGCTTATTTGCATTGGAAGGTGTATAATTTAGTGGGAGTATTTGCAAAATACATTATTTGCTCTTAAATGATAAATATGTTGATATTGATATGTGTTCATATAATTTGTATATTTTGTTGTAGAAGTAGCATTACATAATGATAATTGCGATTCGTCCTTATGAAGGACAAAGTTCGAAAGGAACAATACATAATGTATACGTTCTTGAAGAATCCGTTCCTACTGAACCCATTGCAAATGTTGCAAAGGGCAAATAAGGAAGCAACATTAGAAACATATTGATGATTCTGACAATATTGCTTGCCTTGTATTTTCCACCATGTTTAAAGGCTCTTATGAAGAACCTTGAGCACATAATAACTATTCTTTTGTTCTAGCATAATGCAAAAAGGAAATGTTTCAAGTGCAAGCTAGGCAAAATATATATGTTGTGGTGAAAGCTCTTAATTCATATGATGAAAGAAGGAGCAATTCGCAAATTGTGTTAATGGTTAACACAAGAAAGGGTTCACAAAGAAAAGGAAAAGAAGGTAAAGCAAAGGTTGCTAAACCTAAGGCAAAAGTTGTCAAAGCCGAAGAGGCTAAACCCAAAGTGTCTCAAAAGGATGCAGTTTGCTGTCATGACAATAAGATTGTTATTGGAAGCAAAGTTGCAAGGCTTACTAGGAAGGCCTAAAAGGTGAAGAAGGGCAATATGATTGCTACTACTTCAAGTATCTATATGATAGATATTTTCCTTTTGACTTCTTGTTCTTGGGTATATGATACCGGATTGGATCCCACATTTGTTTAAATGTGCAAGGAACAAAGAATAGAAAGCTACTCAAAGAAGGTAAATTAAACCTATGCATAAGAATGGAGCAAGGGTTGCTACATTAGCCATAGGGACTTATGAAGTCATTTTACCTTGTGAAGTAGTACTTGTTTTGAACAAGTATGACTACGTTCCGGATTTGAGTAGGAATATTATTTCCGTTTCTTAAATGGATGATGAAGGATATAATTTTCTTATTTTCAATAAGAAGTTTTATATTTATTTAATGATATGCCTTATTGTAATGCATATGTCATTGAATGGTCTTCATATCCTTGATGTTAAGAAACAAAATAATATTGAAGATATCTATAATATAAATGGGAATTCTAAATCGAACAATATGAACAACGTATTCATATGGCATTGCCGGCTTGGTCAAATAAATAAGAAACATATATCTAAACTTCATTAATATGGACTTTTAGACTCATATGACCATGAATCATTTGAGGAATGTGGATCTTATTTATTGGGATTATCGACCAAACCACCCTACACTAAAGTAGTGGGAGGGCTAGTGACTTATTGGTCATTATACATGAGATGTATATGGACTATTAAGCAGCATTGCTAGGGGAAGATTTTGGTGTTTCATCAAATTCACTGATGGCTTATCTAGATATGGCTATGTCTATCTGATGAAGTCCGAAGGTGAATCATTTGAGATGTTTTGAATATTTCAAGATGAAGTACAAAACAACTTGGCAAAACTATTAAGTACTTCGATTAGATCGAGGTGGTGAATATTTGAGCCAAGAGTTTGACAATCATCTCAAAACTATGAAATCGTTTCAGAGTTGACTCCACCCGGAACACCACATTGTATGGTGTGTCTAAAAGGAGGAATTGAACCTTGTAGGACATGGTTCGTTCGATGATGTGTCAATTAGATTTTTCTATTTCCTATTTCCTTTTGAGGATATGCATTAGAAATAATGCGGTTACACTGAATTGAGTCTTTACTAAATCGGTTCCTAAGGCCCCACATGAGATGTGGCATGGAAGAAAACTTAGTTTGTCTTTCATGAAGATTTGGGGTTGCGAATCTTATGTAAAGAGACTTGTCTCTTATAAGTTAGCACCAAATTTGACAAAGTTATTTTCGGAAATTAATCTTACAACCGCAAAGAGAACAAAACGTTTGTTGCTCTACACGATTTGTTTCTTGAGAAATAGTTTCTCAATAAAGAATCTAGTGGGAGTAAAATTAATCTTGAAGAGAGTTCAAGAACCTGAAAATGATATGGATCCAAGAGTAGAGACGGAACCAAGTTCACAAAGGAGTTGTGGAACCGGTTCAAGATGCACAAGTCCATCGTAGATCGGATAGGTTACGATTCGAACTCAAGAAATATTGATTTCTCGTTCCGGAAAGTAATAAGACGGAAGTCATTGAGAATGACGATCCTACTTCCTATCTTGAGGCGATGTCCACTCCTAATTTGGATAAATGGTTAGGAACTATGGAATCCGAATTACAATCCATGTTTGACAATCAAGTTTGGAACTTGATTGAGCTACCTAAAGGTGTAAAAACTAAAGGGTGCAAGTAGGTCTTCAAGACCGACATGAATGGGAAGGTACATACTTTCATGACTAAGAATTGTAACAAAGGGATTTAGGTTAATTCATAGTATTGACTATGAAAGAACCCTTTTTCGCCAGTTACAATGTCGAAGTCTATTAGAGTTTCAATTGCCATTATCACATATTGTGACTATGTGATGTGACAAATGGATGTCAAACGACTTTCTTTAAATGGAAAGATTATTAAGGATGTGTAGAGTACACAACCCGAATAGTTTGTCGATCCAAGAAATTCTAATAAAGTATGCATGTTGCAAAGATCCATGAGATTGGTTGAAGCAAGCTTCAAGGAATTGGAATCTTTGTTTTGATGAATTGGTCAAAGAGTTTGACTTCATCAAAGAACAAAGATGAATCTTGTGTATGCATGAAATTCAGTGATAGCGTAGTATTATTTCTATTGTTTTATTACAATGATATCTTACTCATTGAAAAAAAATAAGTTCCGACACTTAAGACTGTCAAAGTCTTGATCAAGGAAAGGTTTCTCAATGAAAGATATGGGTGAAGCCGCTTACATCCTTGGCATCAAGATCTATAGAGATAGATCTAGAAGGATAAATTGGTTTGAGTCAAAGTATCCACATTGACAAGATTCTTAGAAGAGTCTAAGAAGAGTAGCTTGTTAATGGGTCATGGTATTTCTCTTAGCAATATTCATTGTCTTATGACAACTGATGAGCAAAAGGGAAATGAATGAAGTTCCATATGCTTCGGCATTTGGATCTGTCATGTATGCCATAATTTGTACTAGACCCGGCGTCTCATATGCTCTAAGCATGATGAGTCGATACCAATCCGATCCTGATATAAACCATTGGATGGGAGTCAAGATGATCCTTAAGTACTTAAGAAGAACTAAGGATATGTTCTTGGTATTTGAAAGATTGGAAGTTAATCTTGTTGTAAGGGTTACATAGATGCTAGCTTCCAAACTGACAAGGTTATTTTAAAATCGCAATTAGGATTTGTGTTTATGCTTATTAGAGGTGCAGTTTTGATTGGAAAAGTTCCAAGAAGAAATTGTAGTCAATTCTATTACTAAGGCCGAATTTTAGCAACATATGATGTGGCTAAAAGAGGCAGTTTGGATCAAACGTTCATTAGTGTTTTGGAAATGTTCCAAGTATCACTAATCGGTGAAACTTTTGTTATGACAATAGTGGTACCACTTGTGCAAACAATGGAACCAAGGTCACAACAGCGATCCAAACACTCACTTAGACATTCTTCGAGGAATTCATAAAGAATGAGAAGACGTTAAGATATACAAAGTATCAACCGATGATGACATAAGGGATTCACTAACAAAGACCCTCGCACAGGCAGAAGCATGACGGTCATGTTAGATCTATGAGTATTCGATACATTAATGGAGCCTAGTGCAAGTGGGAGACTGTTGGTGTAATGCCCTAGGCTTTAGTTATGTTTAACTGAGAACCGTTATGTATCATCTTTATCGTTTACGTTTATTATTTGATTATTATATAGTTTGCATATTTATTGTAATAATCTCCGTCCCTGATTATTAAGAGAATAATTAGTATAATTGTCAATGGATAATCATATGATGATTATATGCATAGAGATGCACATTGAAATTATGGGTACTTGTTAGAGAACAAGTGACTGGACTTGACCCGTATGAGATTTATGTCATGGTCAAATGTCATAATTAAATCTCATATGGTCACTTCATTTAGTCCCTAGACCTGAGATTATCATGACCTTACAAATGATGAAAGTCATGTTTGATTTTAGTCAAACGATATCTTAACACGATATTTATAAAGGCTATCTTTGGCATGATCGAATTCATGATGGGAAGGATGATAAGTCAAGATGGAATTTGTCCCTCGAAAGAGAGATGTTTTGCTTGGGCCCCTCGATGAGTGATAATGATGGAAAGTGTGTGGCCACACCCCAATGTGATTGGAATATCATTATACTCAAGATCGAGAAAGCATTGAACAGATACAAGTTGACGTGGACCATGACTTGTGTTCAATATAACATCGTGAGACAAAGGGAGAAATGGAAGTGTACCATTGGAAACGTGAACTCTTACGTTATATTATTTGGGTAGACATAATGGCTTGCTAGAGTCCACTTATGTCTTATGAGAGTCGATATGATCGAACTCATTGCCAACATAATATAATCCTATTGGGTCACACACAACTAGAATGAATTGGTTAAACCAAAGGAAGAATGATTGAGAGTTCCTGCATATGGCAACGTTTGTCACGCGACATACCTAGCCATATGGCAACGTTTGTCACGCGTCATACTTAGCCATGTGGCAACCTTAGTCACGCGACATAACTAGCCACAGAGGCGGTTTACACCTGTTTCCTAATTTGATTAGGGCACAAACTCTAAATACTAAAGTAGTATAAATATGAGTCTGTAAACAGCCGAAAAATAACCGAATTTTCAAGAAAGAAAATCACCAAAAAGGTTTCTCAATATTCTTTCATAGGTTTAAGAATCTAGCAATTCTCAAGAACGGTTCTTGGTTCATTCTTACGTGTGGATACAACAATAGAGGGTCTTCGCTCGTTTGATGATCAAGGCCTAGAGTTCCAATCTAAAGATTGAAAGGTTCTTGAAGATTGAAGATTGTGATTCAAAATCACACCAATAAATTGTTCGATAGCTCAAGACCGGAAAGCAATTAAGGTTGGTAAATTCTATCTCATAGGAATTCAATTTAATTGTATAGAACGGATCTTAGGGCTTGGGTTTTGTGTTAATTTGATGCTTAATTCCGCTGCGCATGGACCCATAAAACCCAACACTTGAATCTTCAAAATAAATAAAAAAAACCCTAATCTAATATGTACAAGAGAAGAAGAGATATAAAGGATGATAAGAGACAATAAGAGATGAGAGAGAGGAGAGAGATCTAAAACTTGTCTAGGGATCCTTTATATAGTAGAAGGGAGGAGGGATTCCTAATTCACAACCAAAGGAGGAGAATTTCTATTCAAATTAGGATTCTGTCGAAAATCTGTCACTAATTTGTTGCTGATTCTGTTGGAAACTGCCTTTAATTTTGTGACGGACGAAATCCGTCACTAAAATCCATCGCAAACCCTTGGCCGGCCATGGGCACGGTTGTGTAAGTACCCCAATCTGGATCACCCCCTTTCAAACACACGGGAAACTCCGCAGACTCATCAACGCAGTCTCGGAGACCTCCGGCACTCAAAACCCTCTCAAAACCCTCTCAAACCCCCAACCAAACCAAGGGAGGAGCCTTCACAGGATAAAAGGGACAAAAGGACCTTTTGGGAATTTTCAGGAAATCAGAAAAGCAATTAAGGTCCGTACGGACCTCTTTGTTTCAATGATTACTAAATCCCCTTAAAGTCCACAATATTCCCTCAAATCCCGGAAGAAATGATTACCCAAATGCATGGTTGGTCCGTACGGACCTCTTTGCATGCTGAGTTGGTCCGTACGGACCTTCTTGCATGAGGGACATCATCATTCGAGGAATATTCTCCATCATTGCGAGATTCCCTCAAATCGAGGAAATCCAAAATTACGGATAACCAAGAAGGTCCGTACGGACCTCTTTGCTCCGAAATTTTTACTATAAATAGAGGCCTCCCCCTCCTCATTTTCACACACCTTCCTCTTCTCTCTTCCTCCCTTAGCCTTCTGGCTCCCCTCTAAGTCCTCTTGAGGCACTCCCGGCCCCTTTCGGATCCTTAGAGGCCTTCCGAAGCTCCCTTGTGGTGCTCCGAAGCCTCCCCGAGCGCTCCCGAGATGCTCCCGCGCTGCCCGAGGCACTCTCGAGGTACTCTGAGGCCCCTCGTGGTACTCAGAGGCCTTGCACAGTCTTTCCACGGTGTCCGGCTCTTTTCGAGTCAAACCGACGATCCCAAACCACGCCGAAACTCTGCCCGAGTGACTCCTGCCACCACAGCGCACGCCGAACCTGCCCGAGTGATCCCGACGATCCCCGCGCACGCCGAACCTGCGCCGACGCGGCACTGCAACCTCAACTCACGCCGAAACTCGTCCGCGGACAACCGGCATCTCCCGAAGCAATCCCGATCCGTGCAGGAACGCTACTCCGACCTCAAACACCATTCCCCGGCGGAAGACGGACACGAACCAACATTGGTAAGGCTTCCTTCCTATACTATTTCAATACATTTCCATACATAGCATACAATGTAGACATCCGATCTGACATGCATTTTTAAAAAGCACACACACACACACACAACATTTAAAGGATATTAGGGGTATCCGAAAGACTCGTTTACGAGGCTACTCGGGTGAGCTCTAATATTCTAATATTCTCTTCTAGGGAGTCATCGACCTCCGAACTCAAAATCTCATCACACAAAAAACGGTTTAAAATTATCTTTAAGCGATGCCCTTTTCAATGTTTTGGGCTTAATAAAAACGGCGTGGCGACTCTACAAAAACAAAAACGGCGAGACACGTCGCTCCAACGCGAAAGATGCCGGATGCGGGGCGCGAGGCTGCACGGATCCGGGTAATTTCGGTTGGCGACTCCATTGGGGACTAATTTTGTTTTAAAAACTTTTAAACAAAACAAAAGATTTTTAAAGAAAACGATGATGAGGGTCAAACTTTCATTTTACCCCTTCCTTTAAGCTGTTGTGTGTGTGTGCACGTGCTTCGTTTTTATTTTACAAAAAAATAAAAATACAAAAAAAAATGCATCAATATACATCGTGCATACATTTAAAATTCTTCAAAACTCCTGTTTTACTCGGAAAAGAATTTTAGAGACCGCACACTACAGCACCTTTGCCTCGGTTACACCGCACTCTACTCACTTCTTTGCCTCGGTTACACCGCACACTACGCGCCTCTTTGCCTCGGATACACTGCACACTACAACCCTCGGCCGGAGTGGTCTCGGTTGCGATCCGTTAGGTCTTCCTAGGCCTCTTGGACGCGCACGGGATCATTCCAAACATCCCATCCTAGCCGGCGTCAACCACACGTTTGAGTCTTGAGTCACACTCTGTCCGGACTCGGTTGGTTTTACCCGGTCCGTGTCATACGGCTGGATACATATACCATGCCGGCCATTTTCGAGTCAAGGCTCGGAACTCAAGATCCCTTGCGCAAGCAAAGCGATGAAAGGTCATGCTAAAATCTTGACTGATCTTGATTTCGAAGCTACACCCAGACGATGTTCCGTCCGGATATACATCCATGCTCGCATGACACCATGTCATCACGCCTTTGATACGTCGGCCATGACGATATGACCCGGCCAACGCCCAACGTCACGAGATCCCTTGCGCAAGCAAGGTAAAGAGAAGGTCATGCCGAACTCTTGACACGATCTTGACTCGGTGGCGGCTCGGTTCACTATTCACATGGCTAACGCATCAAAACGAACATGACAGGCTCGGTCCTTATGTTCGATTTTTCTTTTAGGCCGGTGGAAACCGCTTGCACTATAGGACCCTCGCACAGAGGCTGTCCACCTGGGATGTCGAAATACGGGTGCAAAACGAGGGGCTTATAGCCGCACAGATGGTCTCCACTGACCCAGGATCTAGCATAGTTGCGAAAAAGAAGAGCAATCTTTTCCAACCTACCTAGGATTCTGAGAAAACACGTTTTAAGTAAATTAAAACAACAAAAAAAAAATCAAAAATAAAAGAAACGGAAACCGCATGCCACGTGAGCTTTCCCCCTTTTATCCCGTTAGGCCACTCCTGTGTCTAAACCTTGCCCATCACCCCCTCCGGCTAACGAGAGTGGTCGAGAGTACCGGGAACCCGTCTCCCGGTGTCAAAACAACAAGGTCCTACCCACCTTTGTCACCGGGACGGTCAGTCAATTCCCATGGCCAAGTCGGTGGATAACAACGATGAGAACGGGACCTTACCCCAAGAAATTTCCCAACACTGGAAGAAGTTTGGCGAGGTCCTCATGGCTATTGAGAAACGTCAAGGTGAGCAACAAGCCTGGATCGAAGGTGCCATGCACCACTTCGGAACCTTAGCCACCCAACTACACAGGGCTTCCCAAGCCATGGCTGCTCCTACGGCCTCTAACATCTCTCATTGTCTCCCAGTCAACCTGTTACCCTCGTACGAGCCATGCGGTTATGACGTAAGACCACAAGACCTTCCAGGAAAGCTTGCCCATCCGGCCTCACGAGGTCCCGGTACCACCGCCGAACAACGAACACATCTGGTGGGACGTCTGCGATTGCGGTGCTTGTCACGGAAATGGAATTCCGGGATGCAATGAACGAGGGCCGTCCTCGACGAAAGAAGAAGCTATCTTCTCAACAAAAACTGAAAAAGAGGTATGAATCCGGTGATCCCACGGTCGGAACCCTTGGAGAACCCTCGGGAAAGTTTGACTACTATGTCATCTACTCCGGCCAAATCTCCCCGGCCTAGTTACGCACGGGGCCACGGCAATGTTTGCTCCATGATCAGGCTGGGACGAGCTTCGCACCGCCACCGAAGGCCCGAAGGTCCGGATAATCCAACCCCTGTCTTGGGAAGATCTCAAAGCTACTATTGATGCTTCGGTAAAAGCCATGACGGTGAACGAATTGAAATGCGCGGTCGGCCTTACGCCAATCGGGCTCCTCCCACTACGAAATAGGAGAGACAAGCAAAACCATAAGTCCAGAGGTGAATGTTCGACACGTTCGGTCAAATCCCAGTGAATCCTCCACGGACGGACAAAAGGCCAGCCATGCACGAGCCACGGGCGAAAAGGGACCCTACGCCAAAGAAGGCTGAAACCTTGGACCCAAAGGTTGAAGATCTGTCTTGACACGGCTCAAGCGCACTCGGGCTAACATCTCGCTCTGGTCCTTACTCACTTCATCTTACCCGCACAAGCTCAAGTTGGAAGAAAGCTGGCCCGGACCATGGTTCCCATCACGGTGACACGATGAAGCGGTTCGGATGATTGGCAACGTCAATTACGGCAATATCATCACCTTCACGAGCTCGACCTTCCAAAATTTGGGGCGACCATAACGAGCCTCTCTACATAACGGTTCAAGCGGACGGCGTCGTCTCCCACGGGTGTTGGTAGATGGGGGATCATCCATGAACGTCCTTCCGGCCAAAATGATGGATTTGCTAGGGATCAAAGCAGCGATCTAAAACCCTCGACTCAGGCAATCAAGGCATACGACTCAACATCCCGCCCAGTCTTGGGAATAGCCACCTTGAACTTGTGGTTCGGAAAACAAATGGTCCCGACAGACTTCCAAGTCATCGACATCCCGATCACCTTCACTGCCATTTTGGGACGCCCTTGGCTACATCAGATCAATGGGGTGGCATCTACTCTCCATCAATGCGTAAAGTTCATCCAAGGAACAGATCTGACCATCATCTACGGCGACAGCATAGTCACTGAAAGGACCGACACCAACGGCGTCCCGGTTTTAGAGATCAAACACGATGATGACGGCATGATGCTCACAGGGTTCACCATCGAGAGCCCAAAGGCCCAGGTGTGCCACATAGATTTGCCTTTGATTTGGGACAAGATTCCTCCCCCGATGAAAATGATGAAGCACATGAACTACATCCGGGGCTCGGTTTGGGAAAACGCCATCAGGGCACTCAACAGATCATCAATATCAAAGAACAGAATACCCTGCACGGCCTGGGATACTCTCCTACTCCCGAACACATTGCGGAGGACAAGCGAGCTGCACGAAAGCGCTCCACAGATAACAAAAGAGGCTTGCAAGCCATCTCCGATCTTCGTCCTTACAGCTTCGACATGACCAAGTACTTCACAAAGAAGGCCGGCAACTTGGAAGAAGATTCAGAAAAGGGAACAGAGCTGATCAGCGCCAAACAAAGCTGGCCGACAACCATGGACAAGCTCCAGCAAAACCTGGCAAGATTCAGAGGCCTCAAGCCAAATCCTGTCCGAAGAGCATTCCTCGACACACCGCCCCTGCCGGGATCCACAACCACCACTATTCACAACAAATTTTGGTTCGGGAAAACCCCCTCTTTGGCAGAAGAACTCGAAAAACTCTCTGTCAACACTCCTGCCTTCAACAAACGGGACGAGTCTGCATTCGAGCTAGTAATGCCCAAGACAAAAGCAAGAGACTCCGCAGACGATGCTTGGGACGAACCACTGCTCCACCTGCTCTTCAAAGAAGAAATCGAGATGCCGGATCTAATCGATTTTGTTTCTGATAACTCTGTGATAGCAATGATCGGGAACGGTGACATAAAGCCTTTCAAGCCCCATCTCCTATCAAGCTCATTGCCACTCAATAACTGGGCCACATTCTCCGGACCTACCGGCAAAAAGGACATGATCGAACAACTTGGTCGACCCTCGAGTCCTAGAGTCTAGTGTCAAAACTCATCCCGAGTCCATTAGCTTTGAATTTGAGTCTCTCGAGTCATCGATGGCCTCACGCCAGAAGATTACGAACTCATTGCCAATAATGTATTCCCGTATGCTCTTAATGAATGCTTCGATCTTTCCGAGTATCCTCTCATTGCATCTTTAACAAGCGATAAATTAACTAACACACAAACAGTTAATAACGATTCACTTGATAAAGAAGCGGACACATTAAACGAACAATTCATTAAGCACATCTTTAAGCATGTTGTCAAACGAGAGAAAAACCGGGCCCAAGCTGCCGAGGAGGTTTTAATCAAAGTGAATTTGGGAATCTCTGAAGAGCCAAAGAGACGCAAGTCCGACGCCATTTCCGGCACACACCGGATTTTCCAATACCTCAAGAGCGGGAAAGCCACCTTCATGAACAAGGAAGACCCACACACGAAGGGGTCAAAACCAAGAGCATCATGGCCCTAAAACGCCTTGCCTCTCACTTCGTCATCCTCGGGGACATGCTATACAAGAAACGCTACCACGGGCCACTCCTACGCTGCGTCAGCCAAAAAGAAGCAGACAAGTTCATGAACGAAGTCCACAATGGGGCTTGCGGTCCCCACATGAATGCCGAGCCACGATGCAAATCATTCTCGGGATGGGCTACTCTTGGATCTCCATGGAGCGGTGCATCCACTTTGTCCGAAGGCTGCGACAAGTGCCAGCGGTTCTCCAACCTCAATCATCTACCATCCCACGATCTCTCTTGCATGACTACACCTTGGCCCTTTGCCACTTGGGAATTGACGTCATCGGGAAAATCGCTCACGCCGGGCGGCAACGGTCACGAGTTCATCTTAGTAGCCATCGACTACTTCACCAAATGGGTCGAAGCCAAGTCCTACAAGGTACTCACCTCCAAGAAGGTCGCGCATTTCCTCAAGGAAAACATCATATGCCGATACGGCATCCCAAATGAGGTCATATCAGACAACGACTCACACTTCGAAGGGGAATTCGACAGACTGCTGGCTGAATTCAAGATCACACGTCACAAATCTTCTCCCTACCGGCCACAAACAAACGGCGCCGTGGAAGCAGCAAACAAAACCCTCGAACGGATCATCCGAAAAATGACCACCCGAGGACGAGATTGGCCCGAGAAGCTGCACCTTGCACTTTGGGGCTACCGCACATCGGTCGAACAGCCACGGGAGAAACCCCATTTGCCACGACCTACGGGATGGAAGCAGTCCTTCCCATCGAGCTAGAAATTCCCTCACTCCGAGTGCTTTGCTTGGAAAATGACATCAACGAAGTTGAATGGCTCAGCCGACATGACGAATTGGCTCTGCTAGACGAGCGACGACTAAAGGCCATGGAACACGTCCGAGCCTATCAAAGCAGGATGGCTAGAGCTTTCGACAAGAAAGTCAAATCCCGAGACATCAGGGAAGGTGACCTTGTACTTTCAAAGAAAAGCCTCCCACTCGAACCAACCCACTGGGAAAATGGGAACCCACATGGATCGGCCACTTTCGTGGTTCAAAAGATCTTCTCCGGAGGCGCCATGAAGGCTAACGGACCTAGACGGCAATCCCTTCATGAATCCGGTCAACGGAAGCAAACTTCGCGAGATACTTCGCCTGAAGAAGAACAATTGTGCATCTCTTGGCACTCCATGTAGTGTCGAACTACGCGGACTGAGCCCTCTAGTCCAGGAGACGTAGGCAACCTTAATTGGTCCAGGTCTAAAAATACACAAAAAGTCAAAAGTTTGAATGTCAACCAAGACCTCCATCAAGCTCCGCACTTTTCAAGAACACGCCCCAGCGGTCACCTTGACCAAGTCAAACGACGGCGGCAACATCAAAGGACATCCGAGGGTCACTCGGCATCAAACGGCCCGACTCGTGGCTGTTTCCAAGCCGGGGGCTTATCTTCGCCCTCACGCGCTTCAAAAAAAAAAGAGCTCGAGCAAGGGCTCACAAAAAGAGCTCGAGCAAGGGCTCACAAAAAAAAAAAAAACAAAAGAAGCTCAAGCGAAGGCTGCGAAATTGAGGTCAAGAGCCCGACGCCAACAAGCGGCAAGGAATCTACGAAAAGACCGTCAAAACGACTTGTCAAGGGAGCATTCAACCTCTCGGCCAAGCACTGAAAGCCTCGGCAAAGGGATTGCCGTCGGGGCCCAGGCTGCTTCGGTCCGCAAATGCAACGAAAAGTCCAAAGATGGACGCCGACAAAGTGCACAACGAAGCAAAGGCAAACAAAAGGTCTTGCGTCTCGATAAAGCTTTAAAAGTAAATCACAAATCACTAACGGTTACAACATTTCTTGATGAGTTCAAGCACGGTCTACTCTCAAGTTCACAACATGCTAAAAGACGGCTTAATACATTTAACTAATAATGTGTTTGCAATGCAATGAATGGATACCTAGGAGGTCATTCCGCGCCATCTGCGCTTGTCCCCTCGCCATTCTTTCCTTTCTTCCCTCGTCCCCCGAGTCTTCTTTCGCTCCACGTGAACCAACTCTGCGTCTCTCGGTCAGAGATGCGGGGTCCTCCCGTAGAGTCAAATAATCCGGTAGCTCTCGGGGCTTCATTCGCCCGTGCTTCGGCTCGGATCTCCTCCCTGCGAGTCGCAAAAGAGGACCTCTCCTGTCGGTCGGTCAACTCTAGTCTCGTAGTCAAACAAAGTGTCTCCCGTCACATCCAAAGGGTCGGACCGGGCTTCGGAACTCCTAAGGCAATAGCTGCTACGGCAACCGGGTCCCAGTCGCTACACGCTCTCCAAGACCACTTGGGACTGCCCACGCTCTGTTTGCTCATACCGGGCCGGATGCGAGTCGTCAATACAACGCTCCCCAGACGTCTAAGGAGTACCACGGGAGGAAAGCGGAATACTTCCATACCCTCGAAAATACAAGAAGGCACCTGAAGCTGCCATACAAAGAGGAACTACCTCCGCATAGCAAGGTCATCCCCAGCCAACAAAGGCTCTGCTTCATCCCAAACTGCCGGAAACAAGCGACGGAATATAGAAGGAGGACCAAGACAAACCTGGAACTCGATGACGTAGGACCCTTCTGCAAGATCCTCCTAGTCTCAATCCTCCGGTCTGCGGAACCCACCGGATCGATGCGTACCAAGCTGTGCCATCCATCTCTCCCAGGCGGACTGATCCATATCCAACACAAGAGGTCGCTGAGCAAATGACCACGGGCTAAACGACGTCAGAGCCTCGGGCATGGCCTGAAGTCTCTCTCGCAGCCACAAGGAGAGCAAAGCGGGGCTTCCCCCTCTCATGAACCGATCCCCAGTCGCCAGACGGTCGATACCATGAAGAGTCTCCCCCAGCACCAACGGAACCCATTTCCCCAGCAAACAGTACAACAACCACTGTCCTCAGCAAAACCTTGCTCCAAATTGCCCAAACACTGGCCAAAGCCATTCCCGGTAAACATACACTACCCACAAACGCACTCTCAGCTCACGTGGCATGCACAAAATAAAAAATAATAATAGCAACAATTTCTAGGACAATTCCCGGGAATCACAAAATTGACATTACATCTTAAAATAAAATGCTGTTTGCCGTGCAAATGCAAGTGTTTTATTACAGGTACCCATAAATGTCTGTTGCTAAACAAAAAAAAAGAGGGATATGAAAAGAGGGAAAGCAAATGAATACTAATCAGACTCCTCAGCATCATCATCCTCGCCAAGATCCTCCAGAGAAAAGTCGGGCATCCGGCGAACTCGCCGTCACATCCTCGTCGTCGGAATACCGAGCACCACTGAGGCTCCCACGAAAAGTACTCGAAGGATCAAATCCGGCGAAAGGATCAAAGAAAGAAGGCTCGAGGAACCCTCACCCGTGCGCCATGTGCGGAGGCATGAGCTGATAAAAGGCTGCTCCCTCGAAGGCCACTGCGGCTCCCGAAGATGTCCCGGCATCCATGCTATGCCGCCCTCAAGGTCCCTCTCTCTGCGGCTCAGGCTCGGCTCTGGGCGGAGGAACGTCTACAGAATGCCTCGAAGGCATAGGCTCGTACGCCGGCACGCGTCGCGAAGACCGGCAGGATATCTTCGAAGCCATCTTCTTCGCAAACGACCTCATCGCCACGTAACGGCGAGTCAGCATATCATAGGCTCTCCCCGGGACCTGCACCAACAAGCAGCCAAGGAAACGCTCAGCAATGCAGTTATACTCAACAACAAAAAGAGAAAAATACAGAAAAGATGCCAAGATGGAAAAGAGTAAGCACACTCACCGATCTATCGGGGTCCACTCTGTATGCGGCGGGAGCTGCTCAGGAAGTCTGCACACCCTCCTCCTCGATCCGTCCCCGCGGACGTACGTGAAATCCGGCCCCGGCATCGGAACCTCTGGGGGAGCCTGCGGGCCAGCCTCTCTCTCCCGCGCCAGTACCTGCGGTGTCCTCAGCTTCCTCCTCACGAAGGCCCCGTACTCCTCTCCATATAAAATGAACTCCTCGGCGCCGACACCGCCAAGGTACCTCTCAAAGTCAAGCACATCCATGTCCCGGGAATCAAGCATCCCAAAGGGAGGGTCCCTCGGAGCCACGGGAAGCACACCGGGGCCATCTTTGCCCAGAAGACCCGCTCTCCCAGATACATGACATCACAAGTCAAGCCCCGCAGCATCTTCCGCCGCGCTGTCACCTCGGGAGCCCCCTCAAACTCATCCCCCTCATACCGAGCCCACGGGAACAAGACGAACCCCTCCGGGCTATCCCTCTCCAAACGCTCCTGCACATCCCCGTAGGCAATGGTGAGCTTCCCCCGGCTGGTCCTCCTCTTCCTCACCGTACGAGCCCGGCCCCAGCATGGCGAGTGCGCAGCACAGCCCAGGATCTCTATCCCACGGGAAGCACTGGAAAATCTCATAAAACCACACACTGTGACAAAAACGAGAAAGCTCGGTGCAAAAGACAACGGAGAAAAGACAAGTTGCTAAATCAAAAACAGCAATAAACTCATACCTCCAAAGCAAAGTCAAAGCAGCCAACGTGGCCACCCCGCTAAACCGGTCCAAGGAGAAGTAGAGCTCGGCCAAGCTGCCTCGCCCCAAGCAATGTCGCGAGACCCTATCCAGATCGGTCAAGCTCTCCAACAGAGCAAAGGGAGGCTGCGGTTGCGTGGTTCGAGAACAAAGTCTCGGGCAGTGCATACCACAAAAAGGAGCGCGCCAGCTGCTCCGCTCACTGGCCGGTCCCCGGATGTAGGCCCCAACATGCGGCGTGATCCTCGGCTCCACATCACTATACAGCATGCCCAGGGCCCTGCGAGACGAGGCTCAAAGCCCGGCCGGCTCGGTCGGCCACCACATCGGAGATCATATCCCTCCACCGTACCGGCCCTCCTTTGAAGGAGAGCCCGGTAATAGCAAAATCGGTGGGCGTCCTTGTCACCTCGCCCCGGCTCGAGGTGGAAGGTGTGGGTGGTATCCCACCAATACTCGAGATAGACCCAGAAGACACTCTTGTTCTTCCTCGTGTCGAACACTCCAGCCGGGTTCTCAACGAACACACCCGGGCCGAAGCATAAACCAACCTCAGGGACTCGGCCTACAAATATCGTCCACGGTCACATTGCCATCAGCTCACAACAGCCTCGAGCGATCCCCGAGTCTTCATCCTCTTGGCCTTCCCGGCCATAAGCCCCGCATCCTGCAGGTAAACACAGCAAAGGTACGTCAATCACAGTACTTAATATAAAGGCACATATAACCCGTCACAAAACACGGCACATATTGCACATAATTTTCACATACATTATACATATAATTTTTCCATGTAACCCGTCACAAAACACGGCACACAATGCACATATTTCTCACATATAATGCACATATAATGCACATAATTTTCACATATATCATGCATATAATTTTTCCCATGCAGTCCGTCACAAAAACACGGCACACACTGTACACATTTTCTCAAAAGAAAAAAAAAGGGGGGGGATTAAACCCTACACGACACATTTTCTAAAGAAAATCCGTCCCAACACAGCACATATTGCACATATTTTCCCCACAGAGTCCGTCACCCAAAAACACGGCACGACACATATGCATAACACAAAAAAAAAAAAATCCGTCCCTACACGGCACACACTTTCACATATAACCCGTCACAAAACACGGCACGTGTCACATTTTTTTCACAAAAATTATCACTACACGATAATTTTTCTCATAATGTACATACATAAATAGCATTAGGTACAAAACACCAAAGCATGCAATTCACTAGATAGGCACTTTATTTTCACAAATAAGAGCTAATCTACACATTTCTGCACAAAATACACATACCCACAATTTTTACATGTCCATTTTCAACAATTCATCAAGAATTTCACAAAAAGGCATAAAATAATAACAAAAAATTCAAAAATGCGAAAAACTAAAACCTAGTTCTAGCATTCAAAAAATTCGAGCAGGGAATCAAAACGGAACAGATTTCTTACCTCCCCGACGTTCGTAGAGCGACGATTGTGCACCTCCGGATTCGGATACAAGACATCCGGGTTCTTCGAAGATGGAACGAACGAAATCCAATTCCTTTGAAGCTCCATCCGTTGCTCGACCACCTCTTGACTGCGTTGACGACGACTCCTTCGAGATCCTTCAGCCATGGCAAGCAATTCAAGCAAAAAATCTTTGATTTTGGTTAACAATGGAGGATTTTCTCCTTTTCTCTCTCTCTGGTTTACGCCTGGAAGAAGAAGGAATGGGGAAGGGCTCGGTTATTTAACCCGGTCAAAACCTGGGAACTGTAAAAAACCAAAGTGGTCCGTACGGACCTCTTTGCAACCAGGTTGGTCCGTACGGACCTCTTTGCAAGGGGTGGCCAAATTACTTTCCTGCCCTTATAATCTTTGCCCCTGGCTGTCCTAAGGCCTTTTCCAGCAAATCCAAGTGCAGAATGGTCCCTAACCCTTCAATTCAACCACCGGCCGTCAGCGTAAGACCGGTCCTCGCCCACTTCAACGGCAATTCAACCACCGGCCATCAGCGTAAGACCGGTCCTCGCCCACTTCAACGGCAATTCAACCACCGGCCATCAAACGTAAGACCGATCCTCGCCCACTTCAACGGCAATTCAACCACCGGCCGTCAGCGTAAGACCGGTCCTCGCCCACTTCAACGGCAACTCAATCCCCGGCCATCAACGTAAGACCGGTCCTCGCCCACTTCAACGGCAATTCAACCACCGCCCGCTCAACGGCAATTCAAGAAGGAGCCAACACCTCCCAGCACGAATCCCAAGGCACGAGACGCCTCCAAAACGCCCGACGGCAATTCAAGAAGGAGCCAACACCTCCCAGCACGAATATCAAGGCACAAGACGCCTCCAAACGCTCAACGACAACTCAACCACTGGCCCTCAAAGGAGGTCCGAAGTCATCTTCCCAACAGAAAAGGGCCCCTACAAGGTCACGCATCCCCAACAATTCAAGCACCGGCAGTCAGATGTAAGCCCGAACTTCGCCCACTTCAACGGCAGCGCAAGCACCGGCCATCAAAGTAAGCCCGAGCTCCTCCCCAACAAGTCGAAAGGGAAGTCATACAAGACTGCATATCCCCAGCACCGGCCATCATCCTTGCCCACTCAACGGCAAAACAAGCACAAGAAGGAGCCAACACCTCCAAGTACAAGTCCCAAGGCACGAAGCGCCTCCAAAATGCCAAATGGGGAAGCAATCACCGGCCGTCATCCTTGCCCACTTCAACGGCAGCGCAAGCACCGGCAGTCATCGTAAGTCCAACCTTCTACTCAACATGCAAAAACACAAAGGCATCTACGCCTCTCGAAGCACAAGGCAGCCATGCCTCCACAACTGCGGCTAGAAGACGATTCAAAGTCCTCGCGCATTACATCAAACTGCGGCTAGAAGACGATTCAAAGTCCTCGCGCATTACATCAAACTGCGGCTAGAAGACGATTCAAAGTCCTCGCGCATAACATCAACAGCCGCCAGAAGACGATTCAAAGTCCTCCAGCGTGGCACCAACCGCCGCCAGAAGACGATTCAAAGTCCTCCAGCGTGGCACCAACCGCCGCCGGAATGACGATTCAAAGTCCTCCAGGCGTGGCACCAACCGCCCGCAGATGGCGATTCAAAGTCCTCCGGCGTGGCACCAACCGCCGCCGGAAGACGATTCAAAGTCCTCCCGGCGTGGCACCAACCGCGCAATCGAAGACGATTCAAGTCCTCACTCTATCTCAGGCCGGAAGGCCTTAAACCACCCGATTAGGAAAATCGTAAAATTTCCATCCCAGGACGCCACCACGTCCTCACAATTGACCTCGGCGGTCACCACATCTTAGGACACCACCACGTCCTTACCACTGACCTCGGCGGTCACACAACACTTCAAGGCACCACCACGCCCACATACACTCACAAATTCACGACCTCTGAACTACGACCAGGCTTGATTCCCGCCAAGGATACGTAGGAATCCTATCACAGGGTCCAGCCATCGACCTATACGGTCACCTAGGACACCACCACGTCCTTTCCTCGACCTATACGGTCACCCGGGACACCACCACGTCCTCACCACGGCCTCGGCGGTCACCTGACACTCCGAGGGCACCACCACGCCCGCATTCACAAAACACTCACCCCACACCCGAACTACGACCAGGCTTGATTCCCGCCAGGGATACGTAGGAATCCTATCACAGGGTCCAGCCTATTGACCTAAACGGTCACACAAAAGGACACCACCACGTCCTCACATTGACCCTCACGGTCACTTCCTCTCCCTGCACGCGATCCAGATTAGGACCCTTATCTTATCGGCGACCCCACTTCTTTCATAAGTGACGTCGTCGAGGGGCTTCTGTAAGTACCCCAATCTGGATCACCCCCTTTCAAACACACGGGAAACTCCATGAGACTCATCAACGCAGTCTCGGAGACCTCTCTCACTCAAAACCCTCTCAAAACCCTCTCAAAACCCTCTCAAACCCCCAACCAAACCAAGGGAGGAGCCTTCTGGGATAAAAGGGACAAAGGACCTTTTGGGAATTTTCAGGAAATCAGAAAAGCAATTAAGGTCCGTACGGACCTCTTTGTTTCAATGATTACTAAATCCCCTTAAAGTCCACAATATTCCCTCAAATCCCGGAAGAAATGATTACCCAAATGCATGGTTGGTCCGTACGGACCTCTTTGCATGCTGAGTTGGTCCGTACGGACCTTCTTGCATGGGGGACATCATCATTCGAATATTCTCCATCATTGCGGATTCCCTCAAATCGAGGAAATCCAAAATTACGGATAACCAAGAAGGTCCGTACGGACCTCTTTGCTCAGAAATTTTTACTATAAATAGAGGGCTCCCCCTCCTCATTTTCACACACCTCCCTCTTCTCTCTTCCTCCCTTAGCCTTCGGCTCCCCTCTAAGTCCTCTTGAGGCACTCCGGCCCCTTTCGGATCCTTAGAGGCCTTCCGAGCTCCCTTGTGGTGCTCAGAAGCCTCCCAGCGCTCCCGAGATGCTCCCGCGCTGCCCGAGGCACTCTCGAGGTACTCTGAGGCCCCTCGTGGTACTCCGAGGCCTTGCACAGTCTTTCCACGGTGTCCGGCTCTTTCCGAGTCAAACCGACGATCCCAAACCACGCCGAAACTGCCCGAGTGACTCCTGCCACCACAACGCACGCCGAACCTGCGCCCAGTGATCCCGACGATCCACACGCACGCTGAACCTCTGCCCGAACGCAGCCTGCAACCTCAACTCACGCCGAAACTCTGTCCGCGGACAACCGGCATCTCCCGAAGCAATCCCGATCCGTACCGGAACGCTACTCCGACCTCAAACACCATTCCCCAGCGGAAGACAGACACGAACCAACATTGGTAAGGCTTCCTTCCTATACTATTTCAATACATTTCCATACATAGCATACAATGTAGACATCCGATACAGCATGCATTTTTAAAAAGCACACACACACACACAACATTTAAAGGATATTAGGGGTATCCGAAAGACTCGTTTTACGAGGCTACTCGGGTGAGCTCTAATATTCTAATATTCTCTTCCCGGGGAGTCATCTGACCTCCGAACTCAAAATCTCATCACACAAAAAACAGTTTAAAATTATCTTTAAACTGATGCCCTTTTTCAATGTTTTGGGCTTAATAAAAACGGCGTGGCGACTCTACAAAAACAAAAACGGCGAGACACGTCGCTCCAACGCGAAAGATGCCAGATGCCGGGGCCGCGAGGCCTGCACGGATCCGGGTAATTTCAGGTTGCCCTTTTCTTCTGCCTAAATTGCGTGGTCGCTCGGCCATTGGGCGCGGTCACGCTGCCTGTGGCCCTATTTTCTCGGCCAGCCTTGGCCATGGCCCTATTTTCTCGGCCGCCCTCTGCTCTTTGGCCGGCCACTCTAGATCTTGGCTCCATTTTGCTGTTCCTTGGCCGGCCATGGTGCTGTCTTGGCCAAACATGCTGCTGCAGCCCTTAAATTTTTACATAATTGCACTTTAGCCCCTGCACTTCATTTAACCAATTTTTCTCCTTGTTTTCACCTAATTTCACTTTGGTCCTTTCTTTTCTAAGAATCTCACTTTGGCCCTTGAACTTTATAAAACCAGTTTACTCCCATATTTTTCATAATTGCAATTTGGTCCCTGAATTTCCAAAATAAGCTTATATCTTCCATTTTCTGCTTAATTACACTTCAACCCCTGTACTTTTAAAACACTAACAAAAACACATTAAATTTTCAAGATTTCAAACAGAAAATAAGCTAGGAACATATCTTTTGGATGGATAAAATCACATCCATCAGGTTGTTTATAGTATCTACTTACCGAAATGATTGCAGTTGAAAACTTGTGAAATTATTAACTAAACATAAGTAGCTTTTGTAAATAGATGCATGCAGAAGCAGTATGACTTTCATTTGAAGTATGCTAAGCTTACTTTAAGGAAATGAAATTGCTTACAGGTAATAATATGCTATTTTGTATGACCAACTGAGTGGATATTGATGTTAATCTCAGTCTTTGGTAGCCTTTTTACACCAAAAATTTAGTAAGATGTGCTTCACTGTTTCAGGCTTACGAGTCAAGAGGGATTAAATTGTCTGGAATACCATCATCAGCTGAATTGATCGCTGCTCGATCATCCAAAGGCCTTCCTGATGGACAATGGGAGAAGTATTTAGTTGCAACTCTCATCGGTTGTCGTTCAAGTATTGAAAAAGAGATCTCCTGATTTTGACAACTTGTGAATTGTAATTTGATTTAAATTTAGAAGTACTTTTAAATTCCAATGATTTGTTTTATTTTGATGTAGTGATGTTAAATTGAATTTGGTTTTGAATGTTAATTACTTAAATATGTTTGGTCCAAGTATGGTGAGCCCAGCAGGAGCTTTTATAAATAGTTGGATGATGTTTTGGACAAAATTATTAATTGCAACTTGGGCTACATAGCTCAATAGTTCACTAGATTTTCATGGTTGCAAATTACATCGAACCAAATCGATATCAAACCGAAATCGAAAACACCAAACCATTAATAAACCGAAACTTATTGGTTTCAAAACACCTAAAACCAATATCTTTTGGTTCAATTCGGTTCCGACCTAACACCGAACTAAACCGAACCATGCACACTCCTACTGCTACCGCTACAAAATGTAGAGGTTTTACATGTAGAGGTTAAAACGCTACCTCCATTTTAAAAATCAACTTTTTGAAACTCCGCTTTTGTTAAAAAAATCTATTATACAATAGAGGAATGAAAAAACTACCTCTTATCTTGACATAAAGAGGGGCTGAGATTCAATATTGAAAAATTGATCGGACGGCTCACAATTGTAGGTTTCCACGATTGACAGTTTCCTTCAACCGTCTCTCTCCCTCCCCCTGAAAATGGCGATCAAATTTCTCACAATTATCTTATTACTCTACAGATTGATCAATTTTTGCCACAATTCAAGCTCCACAATTGACAATTCCTCTGGCCTCTACCGTCGAATTTCACCTCCGGCGACGACACGCTCTCTGTTGACCCCGATTTCAAGCTCCTTCTCTCCGTTGGGGAATACGGAGACTCTCCGATCGTCAGAGATGCGTTTGAGAGAATGTGCGTAGGTCAGTTACTGAAGATGCACAGATTGGTACTCTGTATTTTTCTCTCAAAACCATCAAATCCTTCAATTGGTTAGGGTTTCTCTGTTTGCCCCAATTTGTTTGTTGCCGCCATGGTTGATTTTCTTCACGGATAACTCTGGTTCTTATGTATTTTTTGAAGCCATTAACAGGCCCCATTTGTTTTGAATTGGACTTTGAATCTCATTAGTTGAATTGGATTGGATTGGGTTGGATTATTAACCTATTAAAGAAATGAACATGTCTTTCAAATGACCAATGAACATGCCTTTATACAGTGATTTAGTATTATAATTTTCACATTTTATCATTTTAATTGAAGGTGGATGCCATTGGCATGCCTCACAAGCAGTTGAATTAGCCGGCTTCGACACATCAGTAGCAGAAGGCACCAAGTTGCGAGCTTCAAGACCACTCCCAAAACATTTGCATTGCAGAACGAACAACAAGACAATTGCAGGTTCGGAAGTTTGTCTCCAAATTCGGCTATTGTGTTCCCGCCATATATATACCACTCAACACCATGGCTAACTGTACACATTGATCACCTTGGAGCATTGAGAGACACCTGAAGAACAACATGCTCAGCTCCCATAGACCAACCTGCTGCCAACTATCTTCAGCAAAGGGGCACACAACAAAAAGCTTCCAAGAATTTTCTAATCCATCATGGCATAAACTGCACATTCCTGATGTCGTTGGAGGAAGTTTATTCCGTGAGTCTTTGTATTACATCTCTAATTCTATTTAATCATTTGAATTACATAGAATTTTCTTTCTGTCAGTAGTTTATTAAAATAATATAATTAAATTTTTTTTGTTGGTTACAGTGTTATTTTTGAAAAAAATATTTTTTTAGCTATGAACATCTTTTCTTGAAAACTGAATTATTGTTTTTCCACATTGAGCTGATGTTAACTGTTGAATGGAAGGAGGAGGAAGAAGTCTGGGATGGGGACATGGTACTTAGTTCAACCAGTGGGTGGGGAAGCAGGTTGAAAATGATGTTTGGCATGGGAATTTAGTTAAGCAAGAGTTTTTACATTATATTTGCTTTTAACATGAGCTCCAGCCCCTATAAGTAGTTAATGGCAGATTCCAAAATATAGTTTCGAAGGGTAATGATGCACATACATTTTAGATTATATTCAACAGGTGCGGTAGTTAATCGAGTAGCTCTAGAAGCATGTGTACAAGCCCGTAATGAGGGACGGGGTCTATGGCTAACCGATATTGCACGTCATCATTTAGCTATTGCAATACACATCAATTATTGTTCATAGTGGACCAAGATTGTTTAAAGAATACAAATCTCTCATATAGTGAATTTGTTTGCATGATTATTTGCTGAAATATGTTTGAATTTTCTTAGTTTCTTAGATATTTACATGGAAAAAATTGAACATTTTATATATGCTCCACCATGTTGATGAAAAAATGAAGTTTCAAGAGTTACTGAAGTGAATACAAAGCTCTAAAACACTCTGATGATAACCAAAACATGTTGATTATCTTTTATTTAATATAACCTCTTTAAGAAAATGTAATATTCCCTTCGTCCCAGTCAAATGAGCATTTTCAAGAAAATTGTCCTAAAATAAAATACTTTGTTTTTTAAAACACTTGGCCCCTAAATGATAATTACGCATTTTGTTTTTGATAATTCGTTATCTATACTTGCAAATCTATACAAAGGATATTTATGCATATTCTCTACTAAAATTTACTAAAAGTCAACTTTTTAAAGAATATTCCTTGGAGGAAAATTGAACATTAATTTTGAGAATTAGATTAAAAAATGAACAATCGGTTTGGGAAGGTGGAAGTACTAATATTGTTTTAGGTGATATTTTTTGTCACATTCGACGTCGCCATCGACTCTGTCTTGGCGTTGGCGTCATCATCTTCTACTACACCCTTCCGTCCAATTCCTTCCATTATTCAAAGTTAACTTCTACGTGTGCAGAGGGTTTTGTACGTGTGTCGGGAGAGGGGGAGGGGTTTTTAATTTAATTTCAAGTTTAGTATACCCACAATCTCTCCTCTCTCTCTCTATATATTTATATTATTTGTGTGTGTGCGTGCAGTGGGCCTAACCATATCTTCACAAATGTGTTTGTATAGGTTGTATATATCAGCTATGGAAATGGGGAATGTTGTTTTTACTTTGGGGCTCATATTACGGTATGCATAATTTGAATTGCCTTTCTTGAAAGCCTATAACTTCCGCATATTGAACGATTACGAGCCATATAGCAATGCCTTTTATATTTATTTTCCTTAGAATGAATATAGACATGCATTGTTTGTTTGTCATGATCAATTGTGGAGGGAGGTAGCTATATTCGAGGGTTCTACATTTTTGTGGTATAACAGTAGCTCAATTATGGGATTCTTATTAATTTTTTCGGTTGCAGAAGTGTTAATAACATAATCCTGATCTCTGACAAGGCTTGATACGATCGTAGTCCCTTGGGTATGAGGTATGTATCTGTACATTTTATGTACTAATTCTGAACTTTTGAAACTTGAAACATTATATGAATTGTAAATGCTTCGTAAGATAAAACGAGTAGAGTGCGGTTTGATGGAGTCATTGAGGTAGTCAAGCCTCGATCAGTATACCTTTGAAAGTTGGAACACTATATAAATTGCAAATGCTTTAAAAGATAAAAGTGTTAATGTGTGTGTTTCCCCAAATTATTTTCAGCATATATTTACAAATGCTGCCAATTTTCATTGGGTCTGTTCTTATAGTATGCATTTGTATACTACATTTAGTTTTGTAGTTCTGATTTTTTTCACCTCTATGTTTCATGCAGGGACGATTGAACAATATTTCTATTGGCATCTATCAAGATGTGGAAATTCCAGGAAAGTGGATCAAGACATAGTTTTGGGGAAGAAATCAACAATGTCGTCCATCTTAAAACCTGTGTAGCACAGTTTCGTATTCAGTAGACACATCTGTTGGGGAGCCCTTCCAACTGACCTGACCAGTGACCAAACTAGGTCTATGTGATCCTCAACTTTGGGTCCACAAAATTGTCGATCTTCTCCGCCCTGTTTTAGGTCCAAATTTGCTTCCATTGACTTTTTGATTTTGTGTAAATGGTAAGTTTTCTCTTTTCTTTTCTATTTGTTGTTTATACTTTTGAATTATTTCTTATTGTTTTTGGTAGTTACTTTTCGTTAATAGCAATTATCTTGAATCCTAACTGAATTAGTTTTTTTTTTTAATTAGTATGTAAAAGTGTGAATAAAAGAGGAGAAGAAAACTATGGTCTTTGTTTGGAATAATATGTGAATAAAGATTGGGCTACTTGATGAGTTTCCTCTGTTCATAGAATCAGCATGCGTTTGCCTTTGCTTAGGTTATTTATGCTTGAAATTCTGATGTTCATAAGGGAGTAGCATTTATGTTTAAGCCGCCTCTTATTTGATTTTGACGTGGTTATTGTTAGTCATTATTTTTGGGATAGAGTTGTTGCTTTCTGAAAAAGAAATGTTGAGATGAAATTTTCTAAAAAATGGTAGTTCATTTTGGAATGAATGGAGTACTAAAACATGATTGAATTATACTCTACTTATCATTTTTTCACTGCTTACCTTTTTGACTTGACCCGTGTCATTGGCATGGGCTTTTGAGTACTAGTCTATTATACAATAGAGGGAGGTAAAAACTGCCTCTTATCTGGGGTATAAAGAGGTATCTGGGGTATAAAGAGGGGCTGAGATTAAAAATTGAAAATTTGATCGGACGGCTCCCAAATTTGACGGTTTCCACAATTGACAGTTTCCTTCAATCGTCACTTTCCGTCGTTCAAACCTCATCAACACACACTGACTCACACGCTCTCTCTCTCTCTCTCCTCACAATTATCTTATTACTCTACACATTGATCTTCTTTCAAGTTAATTCTTGATTTCTTTGCAACAATTCAAGCTCCACAATCAACGATTCCCTCACATTCCTCTGGCCTCTACGGTCGAATTTCACCTCCGGCGACGACACGCTCTCCGTTGACCCCGATTTCAAGCTCCTTCTCTCCGTTGGGGAAGACGGAGACTCTCCGATCGTCAGAGATGCGTTTGAGAGATACAAGTCGATCATTTTCAAGCACGCTCATGCTGCTTCCTTTTTCGGTGCCGGTGTTCCTGTTTTTGACCTTAATAGTTTGCGTATTGTCGTCTCTTCCGATGATGAAGAGGTCCGTTGTTTGAATTGTGATTAGTTAGGTAATGTTTGGTTTTTCTTTGTCCTATTTTGATGATTTTGGTTATTTGTTTTATTACAGCTTCAACCCCCAATTTGGTTCCTCCATGGTCAAGCTGCTTCTACGATTCTTTCAATCCCCAATTAGGCCTAAACCAAGTCCGTAATAACTTGAGTTTTTTCTTGAGGGATTATAACCCAAGCCAATCCCGTTCATCTCCTCAACAGGGATGGACTTTTTCCGGTTCAAATCAATTTCACATCCTTGAAATTTAGCGGCGCTATTGTGGTAATTCACTGTTCCTAAACTTCTCATATCTACACTGATACATTATTTTTTGTTCAATTTACATTATTTTTGGTTCTTTTCTTTGTTTTTGCATATGGTGTCATCTTAATCCTGTGTTCAATTCTCCTTTTTGATAGAACCTGATATTTTAATCGATTTTTGCTACTTTTTATTCAATAGATCTTTTATTTAGGTGATGATATTTCTCTGTCCTTTTTCCCCCTTAAATAGCAGCCGGATATTAGAAAGTGGTTCACGAAACAGCTTGACAAGGGCACTAATGCAGTTCTTCTTCAACTCCAAAACATTTTGTCAGTATAATCAAATTTGCAGAATTTAGCAAGTGTTATTGATGATTTTACTAAACAACTACTACCAAAGCAGAGGGTGATCTCTCTGCTATCCATCTAATCCACATAGGTTTGGCCTTGACCTTCTTTTTTTACTATTATGAAATGCACCATTTGAATAAACTGTTGTTTGGATAAAGGAAATTTGGGAAGCATGCTTGAATTATGTACCATCTCAGGCCTAAAATTACGTCATTCCTAATTATCGTCCAAATTTGATCTGGACAACCATATTACAGGCCCTCCCCCACCAGGTTATATTTTAGACTTCTTAATTCTTATGACAGAAAATTCATATATAGTGAAAGCTAAGCTATACGTAATGAAATGTTGAAAGCATGGTCTGCAAGTTCCCTACCTTCCCACTAAACCATCTCTTCATTTAAGCTTAAATGCCTTATGTTAATCTGTAGAAAACAACTGTACACATTAAGAGAGGATGCCCACAGTACAATATTGTTGTAAAAATTTGAACAACACAATTACCCCCAACACACAAATGTTGCTCTCACTTGAATTTCACTACAGGATCAAAACCTGCAACCACATAACAGCTATAACACGAAAAACGGACAAATCACTGAATCAAAACAAAGCATTATGATTTAATACACAAAGTAAAAAAATACTACCTTAATCAATTCAGTAGCTCATGCCCTTGATAGCAATCTTTTTTTTTTCTAAAAAGACAGAAGTAAAAAACAGTGAGAGGGAAAGACCAATTTAAGAGGGAATGTTCAAAGAAGAAAAGGCAGGAGATGCAAAAGACCTAATAATGAGAAACCCTAAAAGTTTCCAAAAGCGCTGACCTGAGAAGTGAGAAGAGAATGAGAATCTACGGCGGCGATGATTGCTTAAGAGTCTCCAACCGAAAAGAGAGAGGGAGAAGACTTCTAACTTGAGAAAACTGAGAAACGGTTCGCAAAGTCGCATGCCTCAATCGCGGCCTCCCGCCGCCTTCTCTTTTCCGTTCTTCCCCATCGACGCTGACGAATCTGTTCTGATGGCGGCCTGTTGTAAGGACCAAGTGGGGAGAGAGAGATAGAGTTCAGATTTGGTCCAGAGAACGAACTGAAGTGGGAAGGTGTTTGATTTTAGATTTATAGATAGGAGGAAGCAGAGGCAAAATCTGCCAGTGTTCATGTCCAGGACGTACATTCTGTATAGCGACGAAGCTTGAACAATATGATCATGTGGCCTAACTGAGGAAATATTTTGTAGGCAAATCAGGACAAAATTATCTCTGATTAGCATTAAACTAAGAAGAACAGCGATTTCATTTTGGGGATTCACGAATTTCCATTTCGTGTATATCACCCTTTTCTGATTTTACTTTCCATAATATGTTAGACACATATATTCCTAAGTTAAACCGTTTTTCTTACCTCATTGACTGTTTGAACAATCTCCTCAGCTATTGCTTGCAACTCAGATATTGTTCTAAAAGTAACATCCTCATATGCTGATTCCACTTCTTCAATCGGGTGGGATCAAAGAAAATTCCCTCTACGACAAACGGTTCTTCAAGCTTGTGACTTCCGAGATCCGGCTTTTCTCTCAACTGTTTGGATCGCAAGGTGACAATTAGAACAGCACATAAGAGTAACAATCACAAATCATAATATAAACTTCACCTTTTCTGAGATTCTCTCACGTGACTCCTCCGGCTTCTCTTTAGAATCAAGGGGAGACCCTTGCTTCTTGGTATCTTTTTGTTCCTTGATGTTGACGTGCGGAGATGTCTTTATATGCTTTGCTCTGCCAAGCAGACAGTACTAACAATTATGTTCTCCAAAAATTACACTACGTTAATAAGCTAGATACAGAAGGGCTGCTGTCAACCATGTCTTACAAATAAGGAAAAATCATTACAGCATAACCAAAGCCCTTGATCTGGTTTGCAGATTAGAGTATAGACAATAGTGGCTTTCATGAAATTATCTTTACATACTCCCTCTGTCCCACAATGATAGTCCCATTTTATCATTTTTGTTTATCCCAAAAAGATGGCCCTCTTACTAAAATTGTGGTGCTAAAATTATTGAACTTCCATTATTAGCTTACTATAATGCATCTTTGGTGGCTTTTACACCAGGATCAAAGGTAACAATACAGGGTTTGGGAGCACACGTTGATACCAAAAGACTATGTATTGGGGGTGATGATTGGGTCTGAGTAAGGGCAAGGTTGGAAATAAATATAATGTTAAAATGTTTGAACAGTCAAAAGGGAGTATCATTGTGGGGCGGAGGGGTATAAAAGGTACGAGTACAATATATGGTATCACAACACTTTACCATTTGATTGAGGAGAAAATCTGATTACATGTACAGATATTCATTTTCACTTAATAGTCTATTTCCAATTTCAGATTATTAAGAAGTAAAAATTCTCTAATTATTTTGATACTTTCTCAAATTCCAAATTATAATTATTTTTTTAAGTTGCTGAATTACGTTTCTGAAATTTAATTCAAAGTTATAAATACTAAGGGGAATGTAATTGTGATTGGGGCTGGGCTTGCGGAGTTGGAAGCAGCAGTGCAGTTGATGTTATTTTGGTATAAAATGACGGTTTTGAAGGGTAGAAAATAAGATGTAGTTCACGAATGGAGGGAGAGAATAAGTTTGCAGGCGCAGGTTTAGATGGGAGCGTGTTGACAAGTACATTTGGGAAACAGGCAAGGCAAGGCAAGCAGGCTTAGGAAATTGATGAATGAGCTCTCACGGTAGTTTACCTTTGGTCAGCATTGGAGATTTTCTGATGGTATATAGGAGTATATGCCGTTTGAGGAGTTGATCAATTGACATGTTTCTCTTTTAACTAACCTCTAAGAGATGCACTCACCTAGCAATTTTTCATGGTCATTTTGCACTCTTTGTTGTAATTTTAAATATATGGAGAGAGTGGTTAGTAACCTATCTGATGTCAATTAATTTACATTTGCCATCATAATTAACGAAATTTATGTATTCTTTAGATTATCATCTATTTTCCTATCTCTCACATCTGAGGTTTATTAATTTACTTTTAATAACTTGGGTTTTTGATTTCCTCCTTTTGCTCTCTTTCGCATCATGTCATGATCAAGTGTTTGAATTCAGATTTAGTTATGTTCAACGATTGGTTATTCTTCCTTCGGGCTGTCTACAATGCTTGATTTTATTTATATTGGTTGCAGAAAAAAGAGATGTTTCATCTGTTGCAGAAGAAAAGCGGCTGCAGCAAAGAAGACGGAACGAACGGAACGAACAATTATTAACTTTCCCATTTACTACTGATTTGATTATTAACATTTACGATCCAAAGCACGATCTGTTGTAAGCACATGCATAGTGATTTTAACTTCTTCGTTTTACGTATGTCTGTGTTTGTTAGTGGTGGAAAACATCAACCACATTTTTGTGTATTTTTGACTTTAAGTGTTTGTGATTTTAAAACTGCTATTTCTGTGCAGTTTTTTTTTTTTATTCATTTTAACCAGTTTTGGTGTGTGTTACAGTGGAGGATAATGAGAGTGCACCTGGAAGGGAAGTTTCTGTTTGGTTGGGATTATGTGGTTGAAAGTGAGTAACGACGACCGATTGATCGCCCAAAGTTATATTGTGCAGCCGACGCCTTGAGACCAACGAGTGAGGTTCGTTTTTCGAGTTCTTGATGATCTATAGTGTTGGAAGGTTCAATTGAATATAAAAACTAAAAGTTGAGAGTTTTTATGGTTTTGGTGTTATGTTTTGGAACGGTCATCAAATAGTTATGTTTTGCTCAAGTTTTCAGTTTCTAATGGAAGCATTTAATCATAATATTAAATCTTTTAGTAATGTTATTCGGTCGTTCATTATGGGACGGAGAGAGTAAAGCATAATTGATGTACATTGACAGTCAGACCTTGGAATGGCATAGTACACCTTATAGATGGAGAAGTTTCTTTTTTCTATTTATCATTTTTCCCACTGCTTACCTTTTTGTACTGACCTTTTTGTACTGACCCGTGTCATTGGCACGGGCTTTTAAGTACTAGTCTAATATACAATACAGGTTCCAAATAACTGTCTCTTAGCTTGGGATAAAGAGGGGCTGAGATTCAATGTTGAAAAATTAATCGGACGACCTATATTGATTTAAAATACCACGTTCTCTTTCCTCCCCTCTCCAGCACAGTTACCATCCACTCTTGCATCTTTCTCAAACGCAGTTCTCCATCTCACGTTCGCTCTTCCATCTCCTCCCAACAACAATTCTGATCCTGAGCCACCAAAGAACATTGGGAAAAATCTGTGAATAGCAGCGGATTGAAATAGGAGGCGCTCTAGGCCGCAAATTGGTAGGAATTTGTTGAATAGCTTCTGCAATTAATCGGTAACCTCTTCCACCCTTACCCGACCATTCACCATAGCACTCTCTTTGTAGCGGTTTCTTCTTCTGCCTCAGTTCCGACTCAAATCAGCGGCACCCTTTTTTCTCAGGTTTGTTCTCTCGCTTTCGATTCTCTCTAAAGTCTTTGTTTACCTCTATGCATCCATTTCTTCCATTTATTTTAAGTTTCTTCAAAAATTGTTTCTTTTCTTTATACACATTAGGTGTTTGTGTTTTTGTCTAAATGGAGAATTGAAAAATCTTAAAAGAAGTTGGCCTATAATGATTTTCTTTCGAAAACTGATTACTATCTTCATTGGTTATGATATTTGAGTTCAAATTCACATATAATGCTTTTCTTTCGGAAACTGAGTTTGATTATATTTGCATTTTTTAATTTTAAGTATGTCACAACAGGTTCTAGAGTACTTGGAAGAAATAATTGCATTTTTTAATTTTAAGTATGTCACAACAGGTTCTAGAGTACTTGGAAGAAATAATTGCATTTTTTAATTTTAAGTATGTAGTTCATGATCTCTTTTTATTTCATGTGTGGTTAAGAAATTAGTAGCACTTTGATGATGTAAATACATGTTCTGAATCAATTAGGGTATTGGTTTTCATATTAATCAGGGAATTATGTTCTAATAACCTCATGGGTTCAACTTCCGTTCTTCAGCTACAGATTAAACTTATGCAGAATTTCATTTAGTCTCAATAAGACTCAAATTTCATCTAGAGTTTTGGGAAAATCATGAGGATATATATTTTGAAAATGTGAGTTTGGTTTGGGGCGTGTTTGAAGGAATGAGTTAGGGGAGGGGCATAGAAAGGGCAAAGTATAGAGATTGTAAAAAAGTTGGAGGTTGTGGCGTAGCTGAGGGAGGGTGACAGAGGTAGAGTCAGAAGGGGAAGGCATGGCGGCGCTGGATTTGAAAAAGTTTGGTGGGGGTGGGCTCGGATGGGGCGTTCAAAGAAAAAGATAGAGAGAAGGGAAAAAAAAGGATAGTAGAGAGATCACCTTCTGTTGTAGTTGTAGTTGATTAATAAAGCTATCAATTGGTGAACATTTTGAAACCTAAACATAGATTCCGTTATCATCAACGTCCACATATGTGAAACCTCATACAACTAAATTCTTGAAAATGTCTAAACCTTACCTACTATGTATGTTTACCATAATAAGTTGCAAATTATGAGCTCTGGCTAAAGGATGGCTAAAGGATATGAAGCTGCCCAACCCCCAGTTTGTTTGTGTGCAGCTGCACTTCCATCAGGTATGGCTTGAATTCTATCGGGCAGTGCGAGGGCCAAATCATTACGGGCTGCAAACTCTTCATGAGAAAGTCCTTTGACCTGCAAAATAGAG
Source organism: Adenophora triphylla var. japonica (assembly GCA_022495995.1). Taxonomy (NCBI): domain Eukaryota; kingdom Viridiplantae; phylum Streptophyta; class Magnoliopsida; order Asterales; family Campanulaceae; genus Adenophora; species Adenophora triphylla. Next base: position 259,110 of record JAFEMH010002488.1, read on the forward strand.
TATAAAAAAACCTGAGTCCAGCTCATATTCTTCACATTCATGGGGATAAATCGTGATAGCTATCAAAACGGTAAGACAAGACACATCCACTTTACGCAAACTGACGTCCATTTTTTTTTGTGTGTGTGTGATAAGAAAAGATCAAGATTGTATTTGAAGAAGATCAATTTACATACTGACGTCCATCTTAAAATAGTTCTCGCAGGAACTTCAGTTTTTGAGTGTCTTATGTGACCTCATCGGGGCAGGAAGGTTTCTTCAGCTCCAATAATACAATAATATGGAACAAATTTGCGAGAATGCGGATAAAGAGAATGAATCCTAATTTACTGGTCAGCTTATGTTCTGGCTTTTCCAGTCTTAAGTTACTAAACATTGGCCACTTAATTGCATTTGATCCTGACTTGGTAGAATAGAAGACCGAGAAATGATGTGTAGTTGTGTGACTAAGCATTGCTGTACGCAAGAACAACTGGTTAACCAATATTGGCTGCCATGCCAATATTTCAGTTGGACATGTAGATAGAAAACTAATAGATTTATCACAATGGAAATTAATAAATCTCTCAAGTAAAAAAAAAGGGATAGCTTTTTTTTATTAAATGAAAAGGCAAGTTATTTGCCACCTTCTGTTGTAGTTGTAGTTGATTAATAAAGCTATCAATTGGTGAACATTTTGAAACCTAAACATAGATTCCGTTATCATCAACGTCCACATATGTGAAACCTCATACAACTAAATCCTTGAAAATGTCTAAACCTTACCTACTATGTATGTTTACCATAATAAGTTGCAAATTATGAGCTCTGGCTAAAGGATATGAACGGACACATTACCGGAATTAGAAGTAAATTTAATGGTATGTCTTTCTACCGATAAGATTACAGTTAAACTTGGTACATATTTTCTACAAAACCTTTAATTTAATGTATATAGTTATTAATAGTGAGATAGATTACTCCAGCTTACAATTTTTATTATAATAAGATGAAAAACATGAGACACTATCGTGTTTTTTTCCTTTCTTCATGCCAAAATTCCGTATATTGTTTAGTTTTTGTTAGGAAATAAGTGATGGTGACACAATTAATATCTTTACTCCCCATCAGATTGGTCAGTTACATTGTTTAGTACATGAGCATGTTCAGCTTCTTATTCAGGTGTTTTCGCTTTGTGTTCTTGAGCCTTCTCAGCAGCACACTGCCACCCATGTTCAGGGATTGCTTTCAGAGTTGCTTCACAAGCGTGATCAATCATTGGCCCTGAAACCATCCAGGTTAGCTTCTTCCTCTTTTTTCTCTAATAAAAATGATGTCCTTTAGAGTATAATTTTAGCAGCAATGTGGCTATGTTTTTTGTATTTAGTTTTTTGCTTAATTCGATCTCAGAGCTCTTTGAATATTGGGAAAGATGATAATGGAGGAACTGATGATGTTACCTGTCCTGAGGAAGCGCCTTCTGCTATTGTTGATAAAGTTATTTGTCCTGTTTGCGGGGATAAGGTTCGAGGGGAAGATTACATGATCAATTCTCATTTGGGTATTTAATTCTATCATTTTTCGTCGTTTCCATTTATTTTTGTACATTCTGGAGTTTTTTCTTTTCTTTTCGAGACGTAAAAAGCTGAAATGATGTGCAGTCACTGTCTCTAAAAACTTAGGATTCATTTTAGTTCATGATCATAATGGAAAATGGGGAATAATATTTGGACAGAGGGGGTTGTTGGAGTATAACAGATGCATTTTTTGTTGAAAAGAGGAGTTATTGCAAATGTCTGCATATGGTGCTGCATTCAATTTTCAAATTATTATTTGGAGGCAAATTTGTATCCTCTTTGGTTTAAGAAAATATATTGTTTGGGTTCTATAGTTTCAGTTTGACATTCTATCAGATGCTCTTGCTTGAGAATTCAGTGTTATATGTGTGACACACAAGCGTTGATCTGATTTGGTCGCAGTCTCCTAGATCAGGCTTGCATCTTATATTTAAGTGAAAGCTGAAGGACTGTCAAAGTAGTGCACTTCTCTTCATTAGGCATATTGAATATCCTCGGTATTGACTAAACTCAGTTTCGAATTAATAGTACCTTCATATGGTCTGCACCGCAGAGTTGCTTACCTATTTGAGTTTTTTGATCAACTCTTTTTAGTTGTACAGGCTTTTCAGGGATGCCATACACAATCTATTGACAGTTTTTCAATTTTACGGATCGACTTTTCTGAAAACATGTCATGGGTTAAGGTTAATGGCATTGGTGAAAATTGTGCAATTTTTCTAGGCGCTGCTGGCCGTGGAATGTGTCGTTTAGCATCACCAGAACATGGAATTAAGGGAAATACAGTATATTTCATGAATTACTTTGATCGTTGCCTTTATTCTTACGATTTGCTACAACAAAGCTATTCGATATATCCGCCGTGTCCCAATGTGAAGCTAACTAAATCGGAGTTCTGCTGGATTCCTATGGAGTATACTAGCTCCTATATATGTCCCTAAATATATGTTAAAATAAGTTTCAAATTTGAAACATTTTTCGACATTCATTTAGGGAGGGACAAAATAATAAAAATATCTTTACATCCAACCTCAACTATTGGACTGGTGGGAGAAACAAAATATACATATGTAACCTTACTGTCCAGTTAAAAACTAGATGAAATTGATCCTCTCTAAAGTATGCACCACTTCTTTCATAGACGGCCTATGACTAGGAACAGGTTTAAGACAGTTTAGCACAAGCATAGCTGTCAGGACTGCACCCTCTTGAGGATAGGTCACTTTTTAATACTACCTCCGTCTCGAATCTTTCCACTTTTTAGATTGTCTTTACAAATGTATTTTGAACAATACTTATAGATTAATTACATTATCCTTATGAAAATTTAAAACTTTCAACATACACCGTTATAAATACTATCAAGAAGTTTCAACTCCCAAGTAAATATCTTTGAACTTTATATATTTGTAACGGTTTAAATTTACATTTAAAACGCCATATAGTTAGCATGCAATTTCAATTTTTCCACATCTTTCTCTTTCCATACTGTCTTACTTTCCATACTGACCCGTGCCAATGGCATGGGCATTTGAGTACTAGTAAGTAAACAAACTGGATTTCGGGAGCGATTTGGTTATGGCCAACAAACATTATGTTGAACCTTATTTAACAAAAAGGCTTCTAATTTTTGGGGCTGGATCAATATTTCATGCAAAATCAACAAATTTTTAATATTTCAAATAAATATTTTACCTCTTATTTGTTATGTATAAGACTATTTCACATTTTATGTCAAAGGTATAAGAGTTCATCTTTTTCACTTTATTCCTCAATTTTTTAAAAAAAATAAATCTCCGATGTTTTATAAAAATTGACTCTTCTTGTTTAAGAATAAGAAAAATAATATCTTATACCGACTATATAAGGGTCATTTTTTGACTTTCTTTCTAATTTTTTAGCCAAAAACTTATAAAAAACGCGTTTTTTGTGAGCTTACAAAAAAACGTGTTTCGTCCCAGACTCACAAACACAAACAACATTCGCCTTCCTCACCGTCATTTGCCAAAATGAGATCGGATCTGGACAAAAGCCGGAGATCAATACACCCTTGAATGCTTCCAGATCTACAAATTATAGTGCTTCACATACCAATTGATTGAAAGCAAATCACATGCTTTGGGCTTCACGGACCAATTGATTGAAAACAAAAACCCAATTTGCAGAAGTACCAGAAATCATAATGCCACAGAAATTGATTTTCCGGTGATGAAGCGTTGCATATAATTTGGGGGTACCAGAAATCATAGTACCAGAAATCATAATGCCACATAAATTGATTTTCCTTTGTGTGTGAAAGAGAGAATGGTTTGATTGGGTTTGCGTGTAGGAACGACTGCTTGAAGATCCCCCTCTGGTCCTGTTCTTCAGTTCTTCTACCAAAATCAAGTGCCAGTTGGTGTAAAATAGAGTGCCAGTTGGTGTATAATAGAGTGCCCGTTAGTGTATAATCAAGTGCCCGTTGGTGTATAATTGAGTGCCCGTTAGTGTATAATCAAGTGCCCGTTAGTGTATAATCAAGTGCCCGTTGGTGTATAATTGAGTGCCCGTTAGTGTATAATAGAGTGCCAGTAAGTGTGTAACTGAGTGTCAATGTATTTTTGAATGCCAGTTCTTGTAATTTTGAATGCCAGTCCATGTATTTTTGAATGCCAGTTCATGTTTTTTTGAATATCAGCAAAAATAATTATCAGTATTTTTGAGTGCCAGTATATGCATTTTTGAGTGCCAGTAAATGTGTTTTCAAATGCCAGTCTATGTATATAAAAGTGCCCGTGTGAAGAGTGTCAGTTCATGTATATAAAAGTGCCCGTGTAAAAAGTGCCAGTTTCATATTTATAAAATGCCAGTATGAAATCACTGGTCATTTGTAATATTAACACTGGCATTTATCATGTTGCCAGTAATTACAAAAATGCCACCGTTTATTTTGAACATGATTGCCAGTAATTACAAAATTGCCACCGTTTATTTTGAAAACACGTTTTTCCTTATCTTAAGAAAAAACTAGTTTTTTATAAGACCAACTCAATTTTTTAAGAAAATAAATGAAAAACCTCTGAAATTTTAGTAACCAATACATACAAAATTATCAATTTAGCGCAAACTAACCAAAAAATCAAAAAAATTACACAATAAAATCAAATCCCATCTTTAAATCAAAAGATGCATAATTTTTCATTAAAATTACACAATCTGTTGGTACAAAATCCATAAAATATTCATTGCGCAAACACATAACAAATCTCAAATTAAATACATAAACAGGAAATTTTCAGATCCGGACTAGAATAAAAAGCAAAAAGTGGTACTTGGACAAACTTCTGTTCCCGAAATTCAGATCTGGACGAGGTGGTCACCAGAAAAAAAGTATAGGTTTGCCGGAGCGGACACCGGTAGGGACATACACTGTGTTGCTAAAGCCAAATCAGCCAAATCTGACCGGATTGTGAAGGATCTGGCCGAAAGACGAACATTCCAGTCAAAATTAACGGCGGAAAATATGATGTGCTGGAGAGATTCGGAGGCCGTAATAGAAGCGTCGTTGCCGACGTCGATTTAGCTTGACGAAGATGATGGCCGAGAACATCAGATCTGATGAAGAGAGAGTGGGAGACATCAGATCTGATGAGGTGGAGCCATGGAGGCGTCGACGGAGGATGGCCGGAGTGTAGGTCATCGGAGAAGAAAGGGGATGGTGGGGTCGGGGTTAGGGTTAGGGTTTGAAGATAATGAGATTCACTGTGTATGTGTGCGTTTTCTTAGAGAGGGAAAATGAGATAAAATGAATTTGAGGAGATGGAGTTAGGCTTTATATAAAGGGCATTTTCGTCATTTATAAATTTCATTAAAGATCTGACATGTGGCCTGGGGTGGGGGTTTATTTGAAATATTGATCTGATAAACCTTTATATAGAATATAAAATATCCGTTGATCTTATGTCTTATTGGTTTGGTAGAAGGAGCCTTTTGAAATAAATCTCAATAAAAAATACTTTCTTCTTCGAAATTATCTTTCTCTCTCTCTCTCTCTCTCTCTCTCTCTCTCTCTCTCTCTCTCTCTCTCTCTCTCTCTCTCTCTCTCTCTCTCTCTCTCTCTCTCGATCTCTCTCGATCTCTCTCTCTCGAATTGAATTGAATTGAATTGAATTGAATTGAATTGATGATAACTATCATGAGAATATGAGATTATTAAAAAATAAATAGTCATTTAAAGAAAGTAAATTCAAGAATGGCCAAAATATTGCTTTTATACTTGTGTGCGGGTGAATCTTGATCGATACATTGGAACTTTGAGGAGTGGAGCGCTTTTCTGTCCCTCGTATTATGACTTTAACATCAATTTGGCATATGTACTATTGAAGCAACAAATGTATGATGCGTAATATAGTTTTTTTTAACAAAATTAATCAAAATATTGTTCACTCGTTAATTTTTTTAATGAGTGTTAATAACTTAACAGAAGGTTGGAATGAAATTTTCATATTTAACCCTAATTTTTAAAGTGACCATTATACCTTGTCTTCAACATTTTATCAATGTCCAAGAAGAAAAATCAAAGATTTTGGGGAAAATATCCTCCACCCTCCAATTCAAACCCCCAACCCCTCCCCACGTTGGATGACGAGGAAGATGAGGTATGGTCGTTTGTGGCGGTGGTGGGGTAGTGGTGGTTATGGCGATGAGTTGGGAAAAGGGGTGGTGGTTGGGAAGAGGGATGATATGTTGAGGTAGATATAAAGGCAATTGATGGGTTGAGGAGCATTTACACGTTAATTATTTGATGAGGCTAATTATTTAAAAATTTGGGTTAACGTTGAAAATTTCAATTTAACTCTGTTAAGTTATTAACATTTGTTAGAAAAATTAACAAGCAAATAGTATTTTGGTTAATTTTGCTAATAAAACTATAGTAAGCATTATACATTTGTCAAATTAATGTTGAGGCAACAGTACTCAAAAAACACTTTACATGAAATTTGAGCATGAGTAGTAAAGCTTTTTGGTCTAAATTGCTATGGAAAGGAGAATTTAATTGGGAATGGGCTTTGTTGGTTTGGGCTTTTGAAAGCCTGTGAAGAGAAACAAGCCACAAATGTGTGGATTTGGGACTACTGTCATGCCACACAAATTTAGAAATCATTATTACAAGATACTAAAATAAATTCGTGTTCGAGGACACGTTATTTTTTATTTTTTTTAATTAAACCCGTGTTGGACACATTTTTTTTTGTTTTTATTTAAAAAAAAAATAAGAACAAAATAAGAAATAAATAAAATAGTAAGGACAAAAAATGAAAATTTCCACAATTAAACTATTCATTCTCTACGGTTAATAATCCTACTTGCCACTAATCCTCTCTCATTCAAAATAAATTTCTCATTCAAATTATTCACCTACCCCGATTAAACACCTACCCCTCATTTCTCACAAAGAAATCTGCAAGAAACCTCTCCTCTTCTCCCTCCCCGGCCCTCTCTCTCTCTCTCTCTCTTCTCGTCATCTACCTATCTCCTTCGCCCCACTCCAACTGCCCCTTCCTCCGCCCCACCACCACCAGCCACCATATGACGCCACCATACTTATCCCCTCTGCCCCATTTCATTTCATCCTCATCACATGAAACCCCAAAATATCTCTTCTTCATTTCTCTCACCTCCAATTTCCCCGTCCCTACCCTCCCCACCGACTACCGCTACCATTCCACCATCTCCCCGTCACCCCTTTCTCTCTCCAGCGCCACTGTCCCATCCTAGCACCGTACCACTTCTTATTCACCGTCGCCATGGTCTCCGCCCAAAAAGACACGTTCTCCTTAATTCATTAAGTCATTCGTTCTCTCCCTTTCTCTCGTTTTTTCTTTGTTCTCGCTTGGATCTGTTTTCCTAATTAAAAAAAAAAAAAAAAATTAAGGGAGAAACGGGAAAAAAGTGAGGGCAAAATGGGAATTTCCCCCTTGAAACTGTTCATAGAACTGTTTAAACTTTAAACTGTTCAAAATGAGGTTTCATTTATAATATAGACTAGCCTAACGTGTTCAAGGCCACGTTTTTTGTTGTTTTTTAATTTTTTTTTAATTTTTTTTTAATTTAATTTTTTTTTTAAGGGCAAAATGGGAAAGGGACAAAATAGTGAGGGCAAAATGAGAATTTCGATTGATGGAACTGTTCAAAGAACTGTTCATAGTGAAGCTTCCATTTATACTATAGATTCTCGCATACAACTAAAATGTAACTCATCTTATTAAAATGATTTCGCCCCAATTTTGAAAATTTTCTGATTCCGTCTACCGAATGAACTTGTCTAACTTTTTATTGAAGGTACTTTATACTTTATTTATTTGTACATTGTCTCAACCATAATAAATTGCATTAAATGAGACGAAACAAAACGAAAAACATAATAATTATTGAGTAATCAGAGTAAATGTGACATAGGACATCAAAAATTACCAAACTAGTGATAGAGAACTCAATTTAACTATCCACAAAGTGACATAAAGCAAGGAAAATGGTACAAAATGAAGTCCACTTCATTACAATTTAATTGGGGTTACATGAATTTTACAATAGGGGTTGGTGTAGTGTAGTAGACTAGTAGTATTACAAGTTTCTTGCAAACATTGTTGCTGTTTTTGACAAATTTCACTTAGGGATAAGGACGTCTCCGATGTTGTTGTGCCATGGGTCAGCCAAATGGGTTGCCAAATTCTCCAACGGTCCGGTTCCTGGGTAAGCCGATTGTTGCACGCAGAACCCCACGAATGCCAGCATCGCTAGCCGCCCTGTTTGATCATCAACATCAAGTTCATAATATTAGCATAACAACATGCTTTTTGAGTGATCATACAAAAATAGTTTTTTTATAAGACTTGTTGATGCATAATTCTTGATAAAAATGTTGAATAGAGGGAATGGAGGTTAGACAAATACCATTTTTGACCTCCTTGACCTTGTACTCAGCAAATTTAGCAGGGTCTTTTGAGTAACCTAATGGGTCAAAAGCACCACCCGGGTATTTCTTCTTTTCAGTGTCTTTCTCCATACTCCTTTGGTGTTCAACAAATGCAATGGCCAAAAATTCAATGACCAAAATTGTTGGTAATGTGCCCCATGGGACTGGGACGCCCAAATAGGTGGCTTGACCTCCGGGAATTGCTGCCCATTCTTGTGCTTTTACCCAATTGCCCAAACCCAATGCTTCGGGAACCAAGATCCCGGGCTGCGATTTTGACCCAAATAAGTGTAATTTCAATCTAAACCCAATAAATAAATAAATATTGAAGATTTTTTGACATGAAAATAGCAACTTACAACAGCAAGCATAGCCCATCTGCAGTGATAAAGCTCGGATTCCTTAAATCTTTCAAGGTTCTCGGGTACCGATCCAAGTCCAAGCGGGTCAAACCCGAAATCACTATAACACACACAAAGATAACAATTAATGAAAAATGTTTTAAGGGGTAATTCTGCATTTCAAATATTTAATCATACCCAGGTGCTGAGCCGTCTAGGTAAGGAGGGCGTGGCTCCCCGGGCATCCAATTGGCTGCCATGCAGGTGAATCGGCTAGAGCTAGGCATGGACACGGAGCCGCCGAAGAATCTCGACTTAGAAGAACCGAAAGCTGACGGCCGGGAAACTCCGGTGATGCTGCCGCAGCTCATAACTGCGTGAGTTGCCATTCTCGGAACTGAGAAATTGAAGCCAAGTACTAGAAAAGAAATGAGGGGAATGTTTTTGTGAAGGAAAAAGAATGGGTGAAGGGTACAAGTATATGGGAGATTGGTGGGATTGGATATAGGCAAATCTAAATGTTGATTTTTATTGGCTAAGAGATATTGGTAGGTGTATTGTGATTGGGCCACGTGGACTGGCAATCCACTTTGTTGTTCTTATTTTCTTGTAATTTGGGTGGTGGAAGTTGAGTTTTGGAGAGGGGAAATCAACAAGGGTGTGGTCATAATTGATTTAATTTTGTGGAGGTCAATTGCTTTTGGGATGTAGATGTGAGATTCTTTATCCAAATTAATAATACTATCAATAATAACTTTCTAAATTTAATTAAAATAATTATATTTTTCTAAATTTTTCGTCAAAATTCAATTATATTAACAAAAAAAATCCTTTTGAAACTGCTAAGAGTACAATATTCTAAAACTAGTATTTTAAATTTTAGCATTATATAGGTGTAATCCAAAGTAACAAAAGAGACCTGGAAGTGGTAAACTAGAAAACAAAAATGGAACATTCAAACAGAGATGCAATAGATAGCAATTTAAAGAAACCATCATGGTTCTTAAACCTGAAACAATCCCAAGTTGAGTAAAACAGTTTACAGATTATTACAAATAGCAATTTGCTCCTCAAAATAAAAATAAAAAACCAAGATTTAATAGATCATTTTCTCTTTCAACAGTACAGTAAAAAAGTGAATACTTATTCAACACCATTCGGCGAAACCAAACTCTCAACATACACGAAAGCACCTCCTGCCCAACTCGGACCACCATTAACCATGAGATTCCTAAACGTCTTCTTTGTGGGATCATATGCAATGAAATCCCGTAAATCAACCTCCAGAAGAACTTCCCCTTCTTTAGTAAAGCTCAAGGGCATCATGTAAGAGATGTGTCCGGGTCCCATATCACGGGGTACCCTAAAGAATTTCATCCAAGATTTTTCAACCCCATATTCTTTCATCACCCAAATATCAACATGAGCATAAGTAGGATTATCACAAAGCACATGAAGTTGTCCATTTAGCTCCCCTAATTTAATATAAGGTAAGCTATTTATATAAGGTGGTACACACATCTCCTTTAAAACTTCTTGGGAGATATCAAAACAAGATATGAATTTAGAAAAAAGTACACCGACACTGCGTCTTGCGACCCAGTGAAGGGAACCATTTAGAAAAGTACTCACCTGGCCAAGAAAGTCAAAGTTACGAATGAAGTCTAGAGTGCGCCAAGAGGTATCGTTTTGACCAAGCAACAAATCTGGGTAACTTTGGGAGTGGCGACCAAAGCGAGAAAAAACAACCATCTTGAAGTCAAGGGGAGACGACAAGCTACATCCAAATCCATACACAACGTCAATCCCAAGTAAAGAAGAACCACGCCTTTGAGGTGCCAAAAGTGTCTTGGAGTGTCTGGTTGACGGATTATAGATGATCAAGTCCCTACTGTCAACAAGAAAACAGACTATCCCGTTACAACTTCCAACAATCCTGATTTGGGAATTTTGACTCAAAAATGTACCATCAAGCTCCATTGATGCATTCGCCATGCCGGACGATGCATTGTAGTTCACGGATTGAAGGGGAAAAGTTGGAAGGAGAAGTCTACGATTGCTCGATGAAAGAAGGGATCGACTAAGGTGTGATCTAATGAGTTGCCTATCGTCGATTATAGACCTCCATTGCTTTGATACGGACCTGAATTGCAACAAGGACTTAACTGGGAGTCGAGAGATTATGTCTATTACAATCTCCTCAGGCATATGCAAGTTTGATATCTCTCTTTCTGACATAATGAGATTCACTTTTATGAGTATAACCTGACCACTAGCTAATCAACTAGCTAAACTTGGGCTTAGCAGCGAGGCATAGTTGCAAATGCGTACATGGCGAGCTCCTGCAAAATAAGAGTGCATATTATGAAATATTAACCCATGTAAGCAAGCATATAAGAAACTACAAGTTGCACGATTTTAATAACCGCATACAATTAAACGGATCCATATTCAAATTCAGTAATCAAGATGAAACATGCTCTTTCTATCGGAACAAAACGGTTCACAAGAATGATTGTCATAAAAATGGACAAAGAAGAACACAAACAAATCAGAAGCGACCATTATAAATTTTAATAACATCGCAACTCTATGGAAATTGCGTATCTTTTGAGTAAATTTATGATTTACATACACCATCAATGCAACAAATTAAAACCTTTCAATAAGGAAATCAATAAAAGAAGAACTCATTAAGAAACAAATGAAACCAAGATTTCATGCATATCAGAAAATATGTAAAGCAGCATCCTTCTCCACTTCAGATCTGACCTTATCCTACATACATCCCCATAAACACACTGAAAAGACAGAATTCCAACATAAACACAAAATAATGCACTCAGGACCACAAAGAAATTACACATAACAGGATTATATTCCAGAGTAAACTAGGTATATAAGATATTTAGAGTTTAGAAGCATCAACATAAAGAAGTACTCCTTCTGTCTCATAAAAATATTACCATTTGCTATTTTTGTGTCCCAAAAAATAGTCCCATCTCCAAAATGTTAGGTTAAAATCATTGAACTTGCAACATTGCCAACCAAGGAAGAGTGAGGACAGGATGAGAGCCAGGGATAAAGAGGGGGTAAAGGAGTAATAACTAATAAGTAAATTTGATTAAGGTTAGTGATGGAAATAAAAAAATAAGTTGTTAAAATGTTTGAATAATCATATGGGACTATCACCATGGGTCGGAGGGAGTCAAATTCAAGACGAACAGGAGAGGGCATACCATACAGATAGGCAATTGTGAAAGATTTTGATGAGAGGGTGAGAAATAGATGATCGGAATCTGGGTTTTAAATTAGCAAACATAGTTCAGCTACAACCCATTCCTCAATTAAGTCCTTCATATTCAATATATGCAACAACTAATTGCTGTTTTGTTGGAAATTTATAAGCGAACACTAACAACCGGAAAAAAAATCCCAAGAAATAAATTTAAATCAATTAAAGGTGCAATTTCTATAAAAGTTGCAAAAAGGGAAAATGCTTTAACATTAGGTTCTGTTTGAATGCCACAAAATCTAAGTGAGAAACTAGTTTTCGAAAAATAAATGAAGTGATGTGAATAAAAGGAGGATGATTAGAAAGTTACTTTCTTGGATGTATATTGTAAACATGAAAACTTAAAAAAAAAAAAAACACAGTTTGGTCTTAAACCTCCCTCGGCAGTCAGCAGCAAATCGTACAAACTGAAAATGCCCAAAAAAACTTTTTTTCTTTATTTTCCTTTACCCGACATGCTCACACATAGGTGTTCCTTTGCTAGGCTAAAATGATTATTTCAACCCACATCATTTTACTGCAGATTTATCACTAATAGTTCAACTAAGATGGACAGGAATCATGATAAATGTATGCCAGATAGAGACTTGCCATTGTCTTATCTGGATTTCGTGACGAAGGGGTACTTTGTTTTCATCTAAAATAAACTACTTCTACAAAAGATGAAGTAGATGATAAACAATATTGATCTTGGGCACTAAATAAGATTCTAATTTAGGACTCAACATTGAAAATCTAATTTGAAACGCAAAGGTTTCAAAAAGAATAGATGTGCTTATGTTTATGCGAATGTAGTAAGTAGTAAAGACAGAATTGTTGACAAAGAAATACAAGTCAGAAGGAACTTCTGGGATTTGGAAAGGGGGTAGACATTTGGATTTGCGAGCAAATAAAGATGGTGGATGGAGTTGTAAAAGAATGGATTCACACTTGGTACCAAACAACAAATAACTCATGATCTTCGAGGAGCACAAAAGGCAGCGAAGAGCAACTCTAAACTGGACACAATGGATGAAGAAAGCGTAAGTGTTTTGTCTTGATTAGAATCTAGGGTTTTGAATCCAGAAACGTAATTTTAACTATAGCCCATTTTCAAGGCATTTATTAGTTCAAAAGTAAACTAAACTCCAAATAATAATAACTATATCCATGAGTTTTATAACTGAATATTAATCTTACTGTCATACAGGTAATTGAATTAGCCAAATTTTCACAAAATATTTGCAATCCATTGGCATTTTATTCCATCACTTGAGTAAATTTATGATTTCACACCACTGATGTATCAAAACTAAAAAAAAACACTAATATCTCTGTCCCAAAATGAAAGCCCTAATAGATTAAGAACAAAAAAAGGACATTCGTTTTTGTACGGAGTGAGTATATCAAACTTATCCTTCTTCACTCCAGGTCCAGATCCGACCTTATCACACATAAACACACACAAATTCATCTCAAACATAAACACAGGCTCAATCGAACACATAAATCAGAGTTGGATTTCATAGTAAATTAGGAATAAAAGTAATCTAGGGTTTTAGAATCTACGACAAGAAGAATCAAAATTAAGGATAACTGGGATAGGGCATACCGTTCGAGTTGGAAAATCATGAAAGATTGCTGTTGACGGAGATTTGATCGAAATCTAGGGTTTTGCACTAGAAAGAAATTTAGTGGAGAACGCCCAAAATGAAAGATTCTCGTAGTAACGGGGAAATGAAAAATTCTAGCAGGGAATTGTTACTATTTTTGTACCAAAAAAATATACTCCCTCGGTCCCATTTCAAGTTTCACCTTTTGTCAAAATGAATCAAAATGAATGTCCCGTTAAAAATTTCACATTTCCTAAAACTTCACCTTTTGTCACACTTTTCAAGTTAAAGAGACTTTTTCGGACTGCCCCGAGCATTCGAGAAATCAAAGTGTATTCAACCCACGTTCGGATACGTGAAAATACCACTTTCCCAAAAATACGCGATTTTTCGGGATTTTTCGGGACAGTTTCGAACATTTATTCGGACAGTTATTTAAAAAACAGTCAAAACCTATCCAAGCGGAACAAAAACCCTTGCTTAGCGACTAAGCGAGACACTTGGCAAACATGCAAGAAGCCTCAAATCAACATCAATCAAATTCAAGGTTGAAAAGACCAAAATGCCCTCAAATTGAAAGTCTGGCCGTCCGGCCTATTCTTCAAGATTAACCAATCAGTCTCAGCAATTCTTCAAATACCCAAAAAGCCCTCCAAATTGAGAAACTGATCGGTCGGCCTGTTTTACACCTTGAAATTTCTATAAATAGCAGTCTCTCCTTCATTTTTCATTTTTAAGGACAAGATTTCCTCCCTCAATCCTCCCATTCAACATTCAGCCCCTTCCCAGCCCCAAAACACTTCTGAAACGCTGTCGAATCGACGAAAACTCAAGTAGAATGAGAGTTAACTGGGGGAGGTTCTGCCATACGTGAGGCCATAATTTCTCTCCTCTTTAAACACTTTCCAAACACGTACCTAGCCATTTGGTAAACTCTCACTCTCAACCTTTCATTTCATCTCTTTCTACGCGTCATACGCTATTTCTGATCCGATCAAAACTTTCAAAATGTAGACAAAACACTGTCTACGGGTCTCGAAGTGATCCTCCTTCTATCACTTTTCTCTTTCGAGAGAAGTGATTTAGGGTTATAACGGAGATCTTGACCCGTTTTTACTTTTATGTCATTTACCATCCGAACTGTTTGGTTCGTCGATCATCATTTTCATCGTCCGAACTGTTTGGTTCGTTGATCGTCATTTACCGTTCATATCGTTCGATCCGTTGATATTGTCATTCAATACCGCTCTTTACAGTTCGAACCGTTACGTTCGTCGATTCACACTTTTACCGTCCGAATCGTTAGGTTCGTTGATTCGCACTTTTATCGTCCTGATCGTTCGATCCGTTGATATTGTCATTTATCGTCCAAACCGTTCGGTTTGTTGATCGCATTTACTTTAACGCCCGAGTCACAAACTGACTTGTCGATAGTCATTTCAATACCGTCGTTTTCATAAAAAAAGGGTAATGTTATAATGCCCGACTCAAAATCAAGTTTGCCACGCAAAACCCCTTTTCAAAATCAAGTTTGTCATTCAAATTCAAAACTCAAGTTTGTCATTCAAACTCATTTTCAAAAGTAACAAGAACACACACACATACACGCTTTTCGAGAAAAGGTAGAAAGACTCATCATACGAGGCGTTTCGAGTGATCTCAATATACTCTTTCCAAAACGTAACGTGACCTCCGAACCTAACAATCTCTGTTCAAACAGCTTTTTCCTAAGTTTTGGCTCTCAATCAAAACGACCTCCTTTTCAAAAAGTCTTTTCCTAAGTTTTGGCTCCCAATCAAAACGACCTCCTTTTCAAAACAACCATTTTCAAAGTTTTGGCTCATAATACAAAATGGCGTGGCGACTCTCTTTTTCCGTGAAATCAAAAACCGCTCGCCGCATTCCGCGCGATCCGGGTAATTTCACGTAGCCTGGGTTTTGAACCATGCCAATCGGCTTTCCACAAATTTTTCCAAGTTATTTATAAAGAGGAGACCCATGTGCGTGGTGAGGAGTGATCCAAATCGACCAAAAATCATTTATCATGTGTCGAGCAAGGTGTCTGACTGGAATAACCATGTAATTAGGGTTAAAATAGGTAAGGATGGGAGTTTGCAGCCTCTGCTAGGCCTTTATCAGTGCCCGAGGAGGTGTGAGGGCCGAAATGGAGTGACCGGCTAGTGGATAGGATGGAGAGATTTGCTGAAGTAGGGACCCTCTGTTGGTCAAATTTGAAGGTTGACCCGTTATTATGTCCGGGCGGACATAATGCCCCGCCCTCTTAATGGATCAGGGCCCATGGTCCCCGTTGTAAGGGAGAATCGTTATCCTGACTGGAGGGTGCATCGTGGTCTAGTCTTCCACTCCTAATGTGATATATGTCGCTTGTACAAAAACAAGTGTTTGACCGAGAATGGGGTGATCGGCTGTAATTTTCTTCCCCTTACCTGTTAAATTGTGTAATATTTTTATGCTCTCATGTTCGTTTTAATACCTTTGTTGTTTCCTTTCTTGCAGATCTCACCCCCGAGCAGATTAAAAAAGATGGAGAAGGTAATTCTTGACCCTCAGGAGCTTATGAAATTGAAGAAGAGGACCTCTAAGTCCTCAAGGAGGTCAAAGCGTTGTGCTGATGCGGCTGCTCGTCAAGCCATTCTTTCAACCAAGGAAGCTGGGGCTTTGCCTCTTAAGCCGGCTGGTGGGGCCGAGGAGGCAATTGATGAGGGGCGTGTTGGGCACGATGGTGATGCCGGGGAGGCCCATGGTGCTGGGGACTTAACCCAGAGGCAAGGGAGGCCATGGTCTAGGCCGGTTTAATTGACCCTGAGAAGGCTGGGGTCGAGCATCAAGAAGCCAGACACAAGAGGCCGAGGGTTGAGGAGGAGACTATCCTTGAAGAACCAGTCCAGAATAAGGCTGGTGGTCCCTCCTCGTCTGAGGTACCTGCCCATCGCGACATGACTTGTGAGGAGGCCCAACAGGTCGTTGATGATTTTTGCCAGGCTCCAACTCTTAAGGGCATGGATGTCCTTGCATGTAAGGGGCCTAAATTAAGGCTTGGCCGATCTGTGTTCCACCGGGCTATGGACGAGGACCTCCTTGACCGTATCTTGGAGACCAAGCCAGTCGTGAACACCTGGCTAAAAGGAAAGGGCTCCTTATAAGTGAGGTATTATCAATCATCTTTTCCATTTATCCCTTATCATTGCACTTGTATCTGTATTGATGACTTTTTTTTATGTAGCTTGCCACGGTCTCCTGCTATGAGGCCATTAGGAGTAAGGCCGCCGCCGACGAGCTGGAACAGAAGCTTGAGAGGTAGGCTAAAAAGGATAAGGTCGATTTAGCCAAGGCCGTGGAGCTACTCAAATCTTTAAAGGAGGACGTGGTGGACCAAACGAAGGCCAAGGTGGAGGATGAGCAATCTGAGAAGAAGGCCAAGGAGGAGCTGGAGAAAGCCCAGGAGGCAGTCAAAACCCGCAAGAGGAGGTGGCTATATTGAATGCCGAGAGGGAGGAGCCGCTGAAGAAATCTGAGGATGCTGATTCCCGGCTCAGGCAGTTGGAGGCAAGCATCCCTTTTAGGGAGGCGGATGCTATTGCCCGGTATGAGGCCAGCCCGACTTTTAGGAAGACATTGTTTGATAAGACGACCACGATGTACTCGGATGGCTACTTACACTTAGCCAGAAGAGCTAAAGTGGACCCATCTGTCAATGTCGACCTAGACATGCTTGCTCGTCTTATAAGCTAGGACGCCTACGATGACCTTGCCCGGTCTGGACATTCCTTGGTGCCCTACTCAGAAAATGCCTTGAAGGTGATAGCTGCTCGAGATGCCCGTGATGGCCGGCCTGCCTGGATCGCCCCTCCTGTGAACCGCAACATCATACACGTTCTCAAGAAAAAAATCCAAGAAGAGGATGAGGCATCTGAAGAGGAGGAGGCCAATTCCGAGGAGGAGGTCAATGTTGATCAAGTCATCATTCCCGAAGGCGATGTCAAGCAAGAGACCTATTCAGAGACGCCGACCAACCCTGATCGTCTTTTCCCCTTAATGTTGTAATTGAAACAAGTTCCACCTTTTTTTTATTTGAATGTCTTTGCCCGTTTTAAGGTAGGCGGTACAATATATTTTTTACTAGAGTACCTTAGCCCGTTTTAAGGGAGGTACTTCTAGTTCCTTTAAATATGATGTAATTTTTTGCTCATACTTGTCGCCGTCTTCGTCACCGTACTTTAGATAAGTCGATCTCTCACTTTTTCTCTCTTTCACTCTCCTTCTTCCTTTTTCTCTCTTTCTCTCGCTTCCTCTCTATTTTTTCGCTTCAATTTGTTTTTGTTTTTGTGTTCGTGTGTGCTTTGATGCGTGTATGTTTTCAACAACAGATCTGTGTAGATCTGGTATGTTTGTTCGTGTATGTGTTCATGTCTGTAAATCTGAATGTGTGTGTTCGATTGTGTGTTGAATCTAAATGTGTGTTCGTGTGTGTGTGTGTAGATCTGAAATTCTGGTGTTAGATTTAGGATAATTTTTAAATTGCTAATGTATATGAAACCATCTAAATATTTGTTGCTTGATTTTAAATTATTTTTTGTTACTTTATTTTCTCTTGATTTAAATTTGTTGTTCTTTGTTGATTGTGACTGGGATTATGTGATCGGCAGTGGCAATGTGCCGATAGTGGCGATGATGTTGGCGGTGGTTGAGATGGTGGTGACGGTGGTAAAGGTTGTGAGCAGATGGTGATGGTGGTGGGAATAGAATGTTGAAGAAATGATAAATTGTTAAAATATTTTGATTTGATTTTCATTTTGTAAATTTTAAGTTTTATATTTCATTTGCAACATATTCTAAATATTACAGCTATATCCAGATTTACCCTTGTACCCCTAGACCTATCACTAAATTACAATTTTCCCCAAAATAACCTAGGCAAGAGCTTATTAAAATCAGTTTTGTGTTTGTAAAGTGAGACTGAAGTGGAAAAGAATCTAATTTAGTTCTTGATTTTTTTTCTGCAAAAAAGG
Organism: Adenophora triphylla var. japonica; assembly: GCA_022495995.1. Classification (NCBI taxonomy): domain Eukaryota; kingdom Viridiplantae; phylum Streptophyta; class Magnoliopsida; order Asterales; family Campanulaceae; genus Adenophora; species Adenophora triphylla. Next base: position 277,879 of record JAFEMH010002488.1, read on the forward strand.
ATACATATTGAAGTATACCTTTTTATAGCTCTTTGCTCATAATGTTCTACTCCCTCCGTCCCGCTAATATTAGCACACTTTCCTTTTTGGGCGTCCCGCTAATATCCGCACACTCCCAAAAAGGAAACTTTATATTAATAAAATATTCACCCAACCCCACTCATTCTCTCTCCTACATTATTTTAATACTCACAACACCATTATAATTTATTACACCCTCCACTCATTCTCTCTCCACTCATTCTTTTACACTCACAACATTTTATTAAAATATCATATTCCTTAATTCCCGCGCAAACAGTGTTTGTGCTAATACTAATGGGACGGAGGGAGTATACAGTACCAGTTTCCAGTTTAGCTTGTAATCCGGCAAGGAGAGAAGACGAAGGGCATTTCAACGTTTCAAGTAGCGAGAGCTTATTTTCAGGGCCGATTCTCATAATTTAGAGGCCTTGTGCAAAGTTCAAAATGAGGCCCCAAAAACACTTACAAAAAATAAAATGCAAGAAAATATGTTATACTCCCTCCGTTCCTGAATGATTGTCCCATTTGTCATTTTGACTTGTCCCCAAAAGTATGTCTCATTTCTAAACTTAGGCATGAATGTTAGTGCAAATCTACTAAGGTACAAGAAGATGAAGCTCTTCCTTAATAATTGCAAAATGTATAACATGACAATCTTTTAGGGACGGAGGGAGTTATATCAATATTTTAAAATTATGTTCTTACAATAAAATACTAAAATCTCAAAAACTATTACAATCATCAAACTTCTTATTTAAAAAGTATTGTCCGTCTAACATTATTCAGAAGAAATATGTGAATTTTTTATCATAAATTTATCAAGGGCTCCCTTTTGTGATTGATTGAAAACTTCAATTCTTTTTTGCTTTTTACGTTTTTCACATCCGGAATCTTGTTTCCTAATTCTAGAACTCATATCTTAAAATTATAAAGTATGAAAAGAACGAAAGAAACTGGTAAAGAGATGAATCATGAATCTGCGACGGAGTAGTTTGAAGTCGGATTTTCTCTATTGCAGATGAAAGTGAATTTTGCTATTGTAGTTGCGAAAGAAAGTTTTGATATTCTATTGAGAACTTGAAAAAGAGAATTTGTAGTTGTAAAAAAAAAAAGACGTTGGAGAGGAGAAGAATACAGCGACTGTTGATGGAGCCGAATGGAAGAGGAAGACGAGGAGCCGCGTTAAATGCCGTGGAATTAATAATTAATTCTATCAAAAAATCTGTTAAGATGTAAATAAAGAAGTTGATTTCTATTAGAATACTACTCCCTCCGTCCCATAAAACATTACCCCTTTTACTATTTTGGGCGTCCCACTTTAAAATCCCACTTTCCTAAAAAGGAAAATTTTTAATACTTCTTTATTCATGAGACCCACTTGTCATACTCACAACACTTTTCAAATTTACTATTCTCTCCACTCATTCTCTCTCCTCCCACTCACAACACCTACTTTAATAACATTATTCCTTATTTTCCGTTCTCAACAGTAAATGAGTAAAGTTCTATGGGACGGAGGGAGTATATAATATGATTTTTAATATACTCCCTCCGTCCCAGCCCACTTAGGAAATTTTGAAATGGCAGGGGAATTAAGGTAAAGGTAAATGTTGTGAGTGTAATTTAAAAATAGGAGAGAGAATGAGTGGAAGGAATAGTAAATTATAATGGTGTTGTGAGTATTAAAATAATGTAGGAGAGAAAATGAGTGAAGAGAATAGTGATTTAAGGTTTCCATTTTGAAAATTCTTAAGTGAGGTGGGACGCCCAAAATGGAAAGTTTTCTTAAGTGAGGTGGGACGGAGGGAGTACTACCTAATTTGACTCAAATTACCTAATTGGATGATTTTTATTTTTTTTCAAATATAATACATATATATAATGGTTTATTTTTATTTTTTTTAAATGGTGTCTCTCAAAATTATGAGGCACAGAGCGAGCGCTCACCCCGCTCCTCCTAAAGGCCGGCCCTGCTTATTTTCTAGGTTTAACGTGCTAACAATTAGTCGAGCGTGTCGGGTCGGGTCAAATTCGATTTTATATAATCATGGGTCGGGTCGAGTTCGAATAAACAACGTGGGTGTGTGGGTAGGATCCAGTTATACTTAAACCTGCCCCGGACCCGACCGTTGCCATCCCTAGCTATATCCCTACGTTGAAAGACTTGATTGCTCTTAATGAAATAATATGTTGACTATTTTTCCATCTGACAATGACACTTCTGAGCGGGAACTTGGGTTGTTCTGTTAATATATATTCCCTCCGTCCCGTAATAAGTGACACAGTTACTGTTCCGCACAGGAATTAAGGAAAAATTGAAAAGATTGATGTGTTGTGAGTGTAGATAGTTGAGTAGGAGAGAGAATGAGCGGAGAGAATAGTAAATTATAATGGTGTTGTGAGTATTAAAATAATGTAGGAGAGAGAATGAGTGGAGGGAATAATAAAGATTCTTTGTCATTTTAGGAAGTGTGACTTATCAGTGGGACGCCCAAAATAGAAAAGTGTGTCACTTATTATGGGACGGAGGGAGTATATAGAGAAGAAATGTATCCCACCCTCGCGTGTGTAGCAAAATGTAGTTTGTTGATGGTACCATTCAAGGTAGCAAATTTGCTATCTTCGCTAATATTATACCAAAATTTACTATACCAAAATTTGATATCACTTATTTTTCTTATTCTTGATCAAGAGTAAATCTGAAGAAAAAAAACAATTGACTAAATTTAGGGAGAGAGAGAGAGTATAAATTTTTTTTCTTAAGTGAGAAACAAGAAGTATGTCGGAGGAGTTCTTACTAGAAAAAACAATTTTTTTTTTCTAAAATGCGTGTGTTTCGTTAGAAGTTTTAGTATTAATGTTAATAAGTGTTATTGGTCAAACATGGACTTATAAAATTCAAATTACACTTATAAATATTCAAACTAACACTTTTAACATTTGTTAATAAGTGTCCATGTGTTAAATAGTATTAATGTAGTATTAGTATTATTAAGAGAGTCTCAATGTATTATTAAGAAAGTGTCGGCAATAGTGTTAAAAATATTTGTAGAAGTGTTAAAAGTATCATTTATTTTAACAAGTTTCGATTTTTATAAAATTATGACAAATAAATTTTGATTATTTACAAAAGTATCATCGCTACTATTTTAAAATAAGTTCTTGTTAAAAACTTTTTCCTTAGAGCATCCACAGTGGTGAACGAAAAATTCGTTCACCACGTGAACGAAAAATTCGTTCACCACGTGAACGAAATTTCGCTCACGCCTGCTAACGAAATTTCGCTCACGCCTGCTTACATTATGTAGTGGTGAACGAATTTTTCATTCATATATATATATTTTAATAGAAATTTGATATTATAAAATTATTAATATACGTTAATAAATATTATTTTTTATTAACATCATTAACAATAAATATAATTAATTTTTATTTATTATTTTACTTAATTGCACAATTTTAAAAAATTAAACACTCATAAATAAATGTTAAATTACGATAATTTAAAACATTACACTCATGAAAATTAAAAATTAAAATACAACACACAAACGAACGAACAGAAAGTAACGCGCTCATAAATAAAATGATGCATATGATCTCAGAGATTGTTATTTGCATATATATGCTCAATTAGGTGCAAAGCCGAAAGATGACGGGGTGTTTACTGTTTAGTGGAGAATTAAAATCTTGGGGGTGGGCTTTGGTTGAAGTTTAGAGGATTTGAGTTGTTGAGATAATTTTGAACATTGTATTGCTGATAATTTTGTACGAAATTATGATCGTTAGACAACATTTGCTCGAACCAAGCATGATCAGGATTTGTTCCGAAATTATGAGAACTATTCCCGTAATTACTCATTATAAAAAAATCTTGATTTTTTTGCTAATTACAGAGAAAGGAAGTATGGAAGAAGAGATTTACATAATCTAGCAATCTTGAGCTCTATTTAAAGGGGAAAAAATGAATATTTTTGAAATTTTGACCTAAACGACGTCGTTTGACGCAAGAGAAAATTTAAATATATAAAAAATTAAAATTTTATCAAACATACTCCCTCCGTCCCAGCCGAGTGTACACTTATTTCCCTTTTGGTCTGTCCCAGCCTAGTGTGAACTGTCCAAAATGGAAAAGGAATCTTCACTATTTACCCCACTCACTCTCTCTCCTATTTTACTTTTACACTCACAACATTCTCTCTCCTAACTATTTCTTTCACTCATTCTCTCTCCTATTTTACTTTTACACTCACAACATTCTCTCTCCACTTTTTTCTCTCTCTTACTTTTTCCTTATTTTATTGTTATTCCTTAATCGGTGTGTCAGAAAATTTGGTACACACTTGGGTGGGACGGAGAGAGTATACAACAATAAAATATTAGAATCATTTTTAATATTAAAATATATAAATTATGTCAAATATTATAAAATTGGACTATATTTATAGAGAAAAAGAAATTATAAATATATTTAATATTTTTATTTCAATAATTTAATTTTAAAAATGTCAAAATTACAAAATGCACATATAGCTCAGACCAATTTTCGTTCACGAATTCGTTCATGAAATGAACAAAAATTTTTGTTCATGACCATAAACATAAACGAATATTTAGCCACCACTAATTGGCATGAACCAAAATTGATTTATAAAATTACAAAGGAAGAACCAATTTTGGTTCACCACTAATCAGGTTCTAAATAAATGTAAGATTTTAGCATTTTGGAAATCCAAAAAAAAAAAAAAAAGAAAAGAAAAAAATACAATAAACTGAAGGAGGCGTAGCTCTAATCACTCTTATATCAGACGGATGAAAAAAAGTGGGGCCTATTGGTGCGTCGGTACACGGTACTAAATGAACAAACCCCTAGATCAGACCCCATCAATTGACAAGTAAATCCCTGAGTTGATCGCCGGCGATCAACAACCCCTCCACTCCGCTCCGACTACAACACTCACATACCACCCCCTCTCAGTTCCACTCTCCGGTCATGACTTCGCCGGCTCTGTTACGGGTAATTCATCGCTCTAAATCTGCTTGTAATACCTTAATGCTTAAGTATTCCAACATGTGCTTCTCATTCTATATTTCTGTTCAAGCTGCAATTTACGAAATGGATCCGAAAAAACGCCAGAGATCATTCGATTAGGTTGAATTTTATTATTTTTGTGTAAATTAGAAGCGAAATTGGTTAATATTTTGGGGGATTTGTTTTCGTAGGGAACGAGCTTGTTTACTGGATTTACAAGGCTGTGCAAGGGATTGGCTGTTGTACTTGTTGGTGGCCACATTGTTGTTCAGATCATACCTTCTGCTCTTACTTATCTTGCCCTTATTCCTGCCAGGTATTGGTTTACTATTCATGGTTGGCACTGTTAATTTACTCGTTATCTTGTTGCCGTAAATTTTACCTGTGTGATTAGAAATTTGAGTATTAAGTTTTGAATTGGAAAAAACAAAACTATGAGTGTGCTGTACATTTGGGTAGTGTAAATGTAGGTCTAGTCTTATGATTGAGACATAGGCTCAATTAGTAATTTCCCTGTGTTGTATCCGCTGGTTGGAGATGTCAGTATTTATCCGTAAGTTTAACAAAATGTATTGTTTTGTTATTCGGTTGATAAGGGATATCTTGAGCGATTGGAGAAGTGTTTTGCTAAACAGTTGCAGTCAACCAAGGCTGATTTGACGAGTCATGCCACCAGGACTGAATATGAGGGTCTTACTATCTAAATTTGGGATCCTTCCCAAGAAAAAACTGGGCGATGAATGTATTAACCCCCTTACCACACTTGCTACTTGTCAGGCATAGCGATAAGCAAAAATGCTCATATTCAAACAGGAATTCTGTTTGCCTATTTTCCCAAGTAAGTTGATGAGAAGGATTTCCTTCGTTTTTTTAAAAGGATTCATAAGCGGAAATCAGGATACTATAAGGGGTAAGAGAAAGAATAGTCACAGGGCGAAAGAGGTTCTTACTTTACCTGCTAAGTTGGGTATCAACTAGGGGTGTAAACGAATCGAATCGAATATAATCGTATTCGATTCGTATTCGCGAAAATATTCGAATATTCGTATTCGTTTGTATTCGAATATAAAAATCGATTCGCATTCGATTCGAAATTGATATTCGAATTATTCGATTCGAGTATTCGATTTGAGGCCCAATACCCAGCCCACGGACCAGGTGAGGCGGCCGCATAGAAGTAGGGTTGTAAACGAATCAAATCTTTTTGATTCGATTCGGTATTCGATATTCGGTATTCGTATTCGAAAAGTTCGAATTCGAATAATATCTCACGATATTCGATTCGAGTATTCGCGAATATTATTCGAATAATATATATATATATATATATATATATATATATATATATATATATATATATATATATATATATATATATATATATTTCTAGCTTCTAAGTTCTAACCACTAGAGAGAATGTTAATGTTAGATCATGTGTTGCCGTGAATGTTGTCCCAGTGTTGCAAACCGGTGTTGCCATTTGGTGTTGCCATGAAGTGTTACCCCGTTTGGATTTTGGCAACATTTGAAATAGTTACTGTATTTTTCACAAATAATAATGTGGAAATTAATGTTTAAATAACAGTAGTTAGTCTGCTTAAAATGAACTTGAATAGGTCATCAGAAACTGCCCAGGTGTGATGTTCGAAGAAGAGGAGGAAATTAACATATAAATGTGTTTATGTGATTAATTAATGACCAAGCAAAAAGAGATATTATCTAGCTATTCAGGGGGAGAACAAGTCAGAGTACAAGGCATCTATAGCTGAGAGGTACAAGCAAGAAAAGGAAGAGAAGACTAAGTCTCCTACATTTGAGGCGAGAAGGCTAAAATGAAGGAAACAACTTCAAGGCTGTTGCTGATCATTTTGAGTAGGCTCCAAGTCTTTGTGACCTATAAATAGTGCAATGGATGTTCATTGAAGATCATCCAATTCAGAAAACGCAAATCTGCACAAGAATTAGAATTCTGCTCTTAAGTGTTGCCATTCAGTGTTAGCGGCCTTTCGATCCCGGCAGCTCGAGAATTTCATACAGATTTTTATATTTTTGTGAGGTTTTGAGTGTTCATTTTCAGAGAGAGTTCTTTATATATCGTTCCTTAAGTTAATGATTGTTTATCATTAAAGGAACTTCTTTGACCTTGTATTGAATTCATATTATTAATAGAAAGGTCTTGCCCTCCTGGCACCCATCAAGTTATATATTTATATAACTTGATAAAAATTATATTCTTGTGTATTATTTTTATTCTTCCGCTGCAAATTAGATTTATTTCTATTTATTTGTGTTTTTCTAGAATTGGTGTGTGTTGTTAGTGTTGCCAACACTAAGGATAACACTTGTGAGTTTCGTCTCACTTTGTGAGTTTTGCCTCACTTGTTCTAAGCCATAAACATTTTCAATTGGTATCAGAGCTTAGCACTTGATATACTAAGTGTTTAGATCCTTTTGTCATGGCTTATGATCTTGCTAACCCTAATCAAAAGAGATTACCGGTTTTAGACGGATCAAATTATGCTTATTGGAAGATTCACCTACGCTCGCATATCAAATCAATTGATCTTCGAGCTTGGCGATCTATTTTAAATGTTTATTCTCTTCCATTACTCCTTCCAGATGAAGATGGTGACGTTCAAGTCAAACCTGAATCTGAATGGTCTATTGAAGAAAATAATCTCGCTAGTTTCAATGAAAAGGCACTAAATGCTATCTATGAATGGGTTGACATGCATATGTTTAAACTCATTCAAAATAGTCCCTCTGCAAAAGATGCTTGGGATACTTTACAAAGATTTTGTGAAGGAGATGGCAGTGTCCGAGAAACAAAGCTTAGATGTCTCACTAGTAAATTTGAAAGATTAAGAATGGGTGAAAACGAAGATATTACTTCTTATTTTGAAAAGTTGATTGATATTTCAAATGCTTGTCAAGTATTAGGGAACCTTTTACAAATAAACACTTGTTTCAAAAGCTATTCGTACTCTTCCCGAACGTTTTAATATTAAAGTTTCAGCTATTGAAGAGGCCCATAATCTTTCAACTATGGATATTAACTCCTTAATGAGCATTTTGAAAAACTTTGAGATGAATCTCAATGAACAAATCGAGGCTTCAAAAAGCAAAAATGTTGCCTTAAAAGTCGAATCTTCGGACACATGTGTGGATAATGAAGATGAAGCCTTCGAGGAGTTAGATGAAAATGCTAGTGTAGCTTTACTTGCAAAGAAATATAATTTCATGCTTAGAAAATTTAACAGTGTGCAGGTAAAGGCTAAAGACCAATCGGCCAAAACGCCTAGTTTTGTGCCAAGGAGAAGTCCTCCTCCAAATCAAAAGGATACCCCACCTAGGCGTGCATCCTCGGAAAAGATTCGGTCCGATCCTAAATACATTGAATTTATTCAATGTCATGATTGTTCCGGTTGGGGTCACTATGCCAATGAATGTGCCAATTCCTTGAGAAAGGCGGGCAAAAATTTGTGGGTGTCTCTTAGTGATGGAGAGGAAGAAGGAACGGAGAAAGATGAAAAGACGGAGCAAGTGGTTATGATGGCCACGCTAGAGGAGCTACCTTCGACAGAAAGTGTTACCTCAAGTGTTGTCCCAGTTTGACAACACTTGACACGCACTTGTGACTTCTTCGAGAAAGTGTTGCCCCAAGTGTCGTCCGAGGAAATGGCAACACTTGACACAACACTCGGGTATGATTCTTTAAATGATATTTGCTTGCTTGATTCAGTTGGTTTAAATTCAGAGGAGTCTATAGAGGATGAACTTTGTAAAGATGAGCTCATTCGTGAATTAAAAAACCTCTATAAGTCTCTCCTCGTGGAATGGAAAAAGGAGAACAAGATGGTGGTCTTCTTGAAAAAGGAAAATCATGATCTTAAAAACTCCTTGACTCGGCTGGAGGTTCAACTCAGTAGGAGAGATTTGGATCTTGATAAACTCATGGCCAAACTCAACCTAGCCGAATCCACCTTCAAAAAGCTCAACACGAGTTCATCCAAATTGGATGAAATACTCAAATTGAGTAAGCCTCTAAAAGCTGGTCTTGGGTTCCAAGAATCACTAGAAAGTATTACCTCTTCCTTGTTTGATGTTGAAACTAAAAATTGTTTTGTAAAAGTGCGTGTCAAGGAAAAGGGTAGTACTCCTAGTGATACTTCTGATCAATCCAATGAATGTGGATACTGTCGCAGACCTGGACATATAAAATCAGATTGCTTTATTCTTCAAAAGAAAATGTCCAGTCTTCAAGTGTTGCCTCAAGTGTCGCCAAATTCTCAGGGCAACACTCAAGACAACACTCGTGAACAGAAATCCAGATTTTCAAAAAAGGCTTGGTTACCCAAGGAAAAACTGAAATGCTATGTTGTTTACACAACTTTAAGGACTAACATTTCAGGAACTTGGTACTTCGATAGTGGTTGTTCACGTCATATGACGGGTACAAAATCATTCCTAACGGAGTACCAACCTATTCAAGGAGGCTCAGTGACTTATGGTGGTGGAGGCAAGAGTGAAATAGTTGGAAAAGGAACACTGGATATTGTTGGTTTTCCTTCTCTAAAAAATTTCTTGCATGTAGATGGTCTTCTTGCTAATCTAATTAACATTAGCCAATTATGTGATGACAATTTGGAGGTAAAATTCAATAAAAATACATGTGAAGTGTTTGATAATACTAACTTTTGTGTCATGACTTGAATAAGATCAAGTGATAATTGCTACCTCGTTGGTTATAAACCTGTGTGCAATTTGACTAAACTTGATGATATAAGGTTATGGCATCAAAATTTAGGTCATTCTCATTATAGGAATCTTGAGAAGATTATCAAACACAATGCCGTCAAAGGTGTTCCTAAACTAAACATCAAAGACACCGTGATGTGTGGGGACTGTCAAAAGGGTAAGCAGACTTGAGTTGCTCACAGTGTTGGATAACACAATGAGCAACACTCAGGAACAACACACTGTTTTTAGCTTCTACATATGGACTTGATGGATCCCCGTTGAGGTAGAAAGCTTGGGAGGTAAGAAGTATGTTTATGTGATAGTTGATGATTTTTCTAGGTTTACTTAGGTCTATTTCTTAAGGGAAAAATCTGAAACTTTTGATAAATTTACTCACTTAGTCTCTAAAATCAAAAATATATTTTGTTCTCCTATTTTTCGAATAAGGTCAGATCATGGTAGAGAATTTGAAAACCTCTCCTTCTCTACATTTTGTAGTAAAAAGGGGATACACCATAAATTTTCAGCACCTAAAACACCACAACAAAATGGTATTGCTGAAAGGAAAAATAGGACTTTGATGGAGATGGTTCGTGTTATGCTAATTGCTAGAAATATTTTCAAAGGTTTTTGGGCCGAAGCATTAAACACAGCATGTCACACTACGAATAGAGTTTTCTTAAGACCCGGTACAACTATGACACCCTATGAGATTTTAAATGGAAAGAAACCTACAGTTCACTATTTTCACGTGTTCGGGTGTTTGTGCTACATTTTAAATGATCGAGAATACTTAGGAAAACTAGATTCCAAGAGTGACAAAGCCATCTTTCTTGGCTACTCTCAAAACAGTCATGCTTATCGAGTCTATAATTTGAGGTTAAAAGTGATTCAAGAATCGGTAAATATTGAATTTAACGATTACTTGAGTGCTTCTGAGAGAACCGGTGATGATATACCTCGGCCTTCTTTGGAAGAAGTCGAACGAGAGGCTGGAACAGCGGTCGGCCGGTACGGCCCGCGAATTCAAGTGTTGCCCAGAGTGTTGCCCTGAAAACAGCACACACGAGGCAACACGGGAGAAGAACAGTGGCTGGAAATTCGAGAGCGGTGACTCGGAAGAAGAAGATGGATTGGTGTACCATCAAGGCATGAGAGATCCCCCAGCTCGTATTAGAAATTATCATCCCATTACTCAGGTAATTGGTGATGTTAATGAAGGGGTTCGAACAAGAAATAAGGAGCCAGTTGACTACAGAGATATGGTTAGGTATGTGTGTATGTCCTCCACATACTCCAAGGTAAAACACTCCTGTTTCGTTTCCTCTCTTGAACAAAAAAATGTGATTGAGGCTTTAAATGATAATTTCTGGATACAAGCTATGCAAGAAGAGCTTGAACAATTTACCCGTAACGAGGTTTGGTGTTTAGTTTCACGTCCTTTACATACAAATATTATTGGAACTAAATGGATTTACAAAAAAACAAATCTGATGAATTGGGTAATATTGTTCGTAATAAAGCTTGTCTTGTGGTTCAAGGCTATACACAAGTGGAAGGAATCGACTTTGACGAGACCTTTGCACCTGTGGCTAGAATTGAGTCAATAAGACTTCTTCTTGCTATAGCCTGCTACCTCAAAATCACATTGCACCAAATGGATGTCAAAGCGGCTTTCTTGAATGGGTACTTAGATAAAGAGATCTATGTTGAGCAACCTAAAGGGTTTGAAGACCCATTCCACCCAGACTATGTATACAGACTTGATAAGGCCTTATATGACTTGAAACAAGCTCCTAGAGCATGGTATGGTCATCTAACAAGTTTCCTTCTTGAATATGGATTTGTTAGAGGAGAAGTCGATAGGACATTATTTATCCTCAGGGAAAATTAAGAGCTTGTCATTGCTCAGATCTATGTTGATGACATAGTTTATGGCTCCACATCTAAAACGTGTTTACAAAATTTTGTGAAAGCTATGACATCAACTTTCGAGATGAGCATGATAGATGAACTTAATTATTTCCTAGGATTGCAGGTAAAACAGTCAGATGATGGAATCTTTATCTCTCAGAGCAAGTATGCTAAGAGTCTGGTGAAAAGGTTTGGATTGGAGAGTGGAAAGAGCTCAAAAATACCTATGGGATCATCTCTTAAAGTAACCAAAGATCAGGCAGGGGAGGATGTTGACCCAACTCTGTATAGATCCATGATAGGTAGCCTTCTTTATCTAACTGCCAGTCGTCCCGATATTATGTTCAGCGTAGGTGTGTGTTCTAGATATCAGTCTGCTCCTAAAATTTCTCACCTAAATGCTATCAAGAAAATCATTAAGTATGTGTCCGGGACAAGTGAATTAGGGATCTGGTTCACCAAAGACACTAATACCAACTTGGTTGGTTTTAGTGACTCTGATTGGGCAGGGGATATAGATGACAGAAAGAGCACTAGTGGGGGTTGTTTTTCTTGGGTAATAATCTTGTGTCATGGTACGATCGCAAGCAAAATTGTGTCTCTCTCTCATTGCTGAATGCGAGTATGTAGCGTAGGGAGTTGTTGTTCACAATTGATATGGTTGAAACATATGCTTGACGACTATGGTCTTGATAGTAATATCTTGACCATGTATTGTGACAATTTGAGTGCTATAAACATTTCCAAAAATCCTGTACAACACTCACGCACTAAACACATTGATATCCGCCATCACTTTTTGAGAGATTTAGTAGAAAAGGACTTGATCCAAATAGAGCATAGTGATACTAAACATCAACTTGCTGATATTTTGACCAAAGCCCTGGACCACGAGAGATTTTCAAGTTTGAAAAAATCTCTTGGTTTATGTTTTCTATAAATCTGCTGTTTCAAGTGTTGTCGCCAGTGTTGCCAACACTGACAGCAACGCTGTGTATTTGTTGTATATTTTTATTGTTTTAAAAAAAATAGTTGTTTAATCCCAAATGGGGGGCATTTACTGACTTTTTTGTTCTAGTATGTTTACATTCTTAAGGTTAACATTTTTTTAAAATACCCCTTTGTGCTTAAAGTGACAAAGTCACTTATATTGTGTTGATATTGAAAAAGGCAAAGCTTGTTAAAATACTCCCAAAGTAACTCGGGGCACGACGTTCGCTATGACGATGTTTTCTTGCCAAAACGGGAGTATAATGTAGTTGTTTTATACTAAGTATTAGGGACATGGAGCTCGCTACTACAGTGTACCCTACTTTAAAGGTATAAAACTTACTACATATAGCTTTACACTTTAATAAAAAACTCGGGGCACGGAGCTCGCTACTACGATGCTTCCTTGTAAATAAAGAAAGTGTAAAGCTTGCTTAAAAATTGCCTAAGGGATGATAAGTTATATATGTTGAAAAAATATCAAGGGGATTTTATTTAAAAATGTTGCCTTGTGTGTCACGCAACATTGCTAGTAACACATTAGTAGATGCTACATTATTTTTTTTATTTCTTATTTTTGTTTTTGTTAATTAAATTTTGAATTTCCAAAAGTCTATTTCCTTATATTTAGAGTTTGTGAAATTTAAAAGGTTTGTAGCAAAAATATTAAATTTTTTGTCTAACTAATTATAATTTAGAAATATCTATTTTTTAAAATTCATCATTTGAATTTTGATAAACTCAATTTTATGGATATTGCTAAAATTATTTTTAGTTATTATATATTTAAAAATTAAAAAAAAAAATTTTTTTTTTCTTTTCAAAATGGCGGATGACAGTGCTTTGAGTTGTTGGGTTTGTTAGAGATAAAAAGGATTTAATTTGATTTGAACTTGTCAAATCAAATTAAAACCCTCTTTCTATTCACTCATTAAACCCTCCTCCTCACTAAACCCTCTCTCTTTTCGTATCTCTCTCTCTCTAGGCGGAAATCCCATTCACCTGTTCCCTCGTCGTCTTCTTCCTTCAATTTCCATGGCAAGCCCTAGTAAATCTCCACAAATTTCTTCACCCATGGAAATTTCTCCTCTCGCCCCTTCAAGTGTCGCCTCTAATGTCGCCGTCCCTATGGAGACATCCCCTGCGACACTTTCGGCCACACCCACAACCTCACCATCTTTAGACATTATTGTCTACAATCCACCTCAAATTCCCATTCCCATGAGTCTTCCAGAAGCTACCCCCTCCATCGAACTCACTTTCGCTCCTCAAAAGAAAACCAAGAAACGAAAGGCGGTAGATGCTTCTTCGTCTTTTCGAGGTGGTGTTCGTCGTCAATCAGAAAGGATCAAGACATTGTTCGGAGTCAAAATTCCTTCAGCTGCGATGATCACTGTCAATGTGGAGGATAGCTCAAGTTCATCGCTCAACATTTCGTCAGGGGACAATTCGAACCCAATCTTGAAAGAGACAGGAGCCCTCATCAACTTCGATGAGGATGAGGAAGCATGGATGGAGGATGAAGAAACTTTAGCTCGAAGCCCGATCCGGATTGCGAAACGAAAATTCGATCCAGTGTTGCCCCAAGTGTTGCCAATCCAATGGCAACACCTGAGACAACACCTGCTGCCAAGACCAAAGCTCAGTCAAGTTCACCCTCGTATTCTCCCATCTCCTGGCCAGAGGTAACCACTCCTACTCCCTCTCCAGATTCAAAATCTGATTACGAGTCTTTTTGGATATTATGAACGCCCATTCCTTTTCGAAGAATTTTATAGTGAATCCAACTTAGATAAGTGGGTTCAAGATTCTGAGAAAAAGATTCTGAATGAAAGGAACATGTTTGTGACTCAATTCAATGAGTTAGGAGTGTACCAATTCTTGGAGGACAGAAAGTTTTTGCCTACGGTTTCTAAAGTTTCATCTTATGTTGAGAGTGTTGTTAGGAATTTCTTTGCTCATCTTAGGGAGGATATTGATGATAGGAACACCCCTCATTATGGAAAGATTTTTGTTAGGGGCAAAATATATGATTTTAATCCTTTGATCTTCAACAAAACATTCGGCCTCCCTAGTATTGATGACGAGAGCTTAGATGTCGAACCTAACACACTTAGCGCAACTTTCTGATTTGGAGGAGAATATCAGTTTGGAGTGAACACTTTAAATCTACCCACCTTACTTCTCTGTTTAGTGTGCTTCACAAAATTTGTATAACAAATTGGCTCCCTACGGCCAATGAAAACACGGTGACATTTGAGCAAGCCACTTTGTTGTACAAATTAGGTAAGAAACAGAGAGTCAACTTTGGAAGGTTGGTATTTGTTCACCTAGCTGCATGGGCCAAGAAAAGAAAAATCTCCTCCTTCATTTTCCCTTCCCTAATTTACAATGTTCTCTTGTACCAAAATCTCATGCCTTGGAATGCCGATAATATCTCTGAGAAGCCTGTCTATTACAGAATTAGCAAACATTTTACAGAAGGTGATAGGCACAGAGATTTGCCATGGGTTTTGGTTACAGACATAGTTATTAAAGGCTTTAAGTGCGCACTGAGCGCAAAAGGTGTGCCGAACTGGCGCAAGGCGCAAGGCGGGCGCGCGCAGAAAGCGGACAAAAATGCCTTAAAATACTAAAAATATAGTATACATACAACATCAGATGGCTTGATAAATCAAATGCACAGTAGTAAATCAAACATACATTATAAGTCGCCATAAAAGAAACAAGCGTAAACATACTGCATATGTCGTAAATGTGCGTATACTATACTAAAAATATAGTATACATACAACATCAGTGATCGTGGAGATCGCCGGAGTTCTTCCCGGAGTCGCCTGAGAGGTCGTCGCTGTTAGTTTGAAGGAGTTCCTAGTGATCGCTACTCTTATACGAGTTATGACACGTATGCACGTGAGAGAGTCGTGGCGAGAGAAGAGTATTAGTCGCGTATTAGGTTTAATTACGATTTAATTGTTGTTCAATTATTATGCCCAGGCCTTTGGCGCGCGCCGTCAAGGCTCGCGCCCGGCCTGGCGCGCTTAATCCGCTTATGAAACACGGCGCCTCGCAGCACAATCCAGGCTCCCAGGCGAGCCTCTACCACGCCGGAGCTTTGGCGCGTGCCAGGCGCGCTTTTAATAACTATGGTTACGAATGCTCCTTCGTTGGCCGCCTCTGCTTGCGTGTCGTCCCAAGTGTCGCCCACTGAAATTAGCGGCAACACTTGAGGCAGCCCTCTGTAATGATTGATCTTTGCTATGGTTCTTTCAATAGTCGGGTGAAGCAAGCATCGACTCGATTGATACGAGTGGTGCGCGGCGTAACGTCTTGATATGATGAAAATGGTGGATATGATTTCTTCCAAAATAGGGAGAGATCAATCAAGGCCAAGGCGTGATGATGGAGCGGATGGAGCTGGAGCTGGACCAAGTGGCACAGCTGTGGGAGGTGAAGGAGCCGGAAATGCAGAAGGTTGAAGGTGGTTTCGAATGGTTGCTTGATTTGGTGGTTTGGTAACAAAAACAACTTTAATTGTTTTTATTTGATTTGTTATGCTTAAACAATTTTAATTTCTGTTTTTTTTCTTTGTTTCAGCTGAAATTTTCTTCAAACTTTGGTGGATGGTTTTTGCTAAATGGATGGTTGGTTGTTTTTAAGATTTTAATAATTATTTTGGTTAGTTATTAATTTCGTATTAAGGGGGAGATAAATTCAAAATTATGTGAGTTTACATTGCCTGAAGGTTGATGTTGCCACTATTTGGAGTGTGATATTTTGATTGAAAAATATTTTCAAACATTGCCTGAAGGTTTATGTTGTCACTATTTGTCACGTGGCAGTTTTTTTTTATTTTTTGTTAAGTATGACTAATTGGTATGTAAAGATCATCACATTGTTTTTTTGTGAAGAAATCAGTAACTAAGGGGGAGATTGTTAATGTTAGATCATGTGTTGCCATGAATGTTGTCCCAAGTGTTGCAAACCAGTGTTGCCACTGGTGTTGCGAAAAGTGTTGCCATTTGGATTTGGCAACACTGAAATAGTTACTGTATTTTTCACAAATAATAATGTGGAAATTAATGTTTAAATAACAGTAGTTAGTCTGCTTAAAATGAGCTTGAATAGGTCATCAGAAACTGCCCAGGCGTGATGTTCGAAGAAGAGGAGGAAATTAACATATAAACATGTGTTTATATGATTAATTAATGACCAAGCAAAAAGAGATATTATCTAGCTATTCAGGGGGAGAACAAGTCAGAATACAAGACATCTATAGCTGAGAGGTACAAGCAAGAAAAGCAAGAGAAGACTAAGTCTCCTACATTTGAGGCGAGAAGGCTAAAATGGAGGAAACAACTTCAAGGCTGTTGCTGATCATTTTGAGTAGGCTCCAAGTCTTTGTGGCCTATAAATAGTGCAGTGGATGTTCATTGAAGATCATCCAATTCAGAAAACGCAAATCTGCACAAGAAATAGAATTCTGCTCTTAAGTGTTTCCATTCAGTGTTGGCAACACTCAGTCCGACACTCGAGAATTTCATACAGATTTTTATATTTTTGTGAGGTTTTGAGAGTTCATTTTCAGAGATAGTTCTTTATATATCGTTCCTTAAGTTAATGATTGTTTATCATTAAAGGAACTTCTTTGACCTTGTATTGAATTCATATTATTAATAGAAAGATCTTGCCCTCCTGACACCCATCAAGTTATATATTTATGTAACTTGATAAAAATTATATTCTTGTGTATTGTTTTTATTCTTCCGCTGCAAATTAGATTTATTTCTATTTATTTGTGTTTTTCTAGAATTGGTGTGTGTTATTAGTGTTGCCAACACTAAGGACAACACTTGTGAGTTTCGTCTCTCTTTGTGAGTTTTGTCTCACTTGTTCTAAGCCATAGACATCTTCAGAGAAGAGAACGACGGCGCTCCATTCTCACCGATCCCTTTACCGTCGCCTCGCCTCGCCGGTCTCCACCAGGTATTCTCGGAAAAGCAGTTTTCCGTTCTCTTTTTATCATTGTTATGCTCTGTTTCAATTTCATGTTTCGTTTCCTTTGTTTCGTTTCCTTTTCTTCTTCAATTGTGATTTGACGAATTTTTCAAGTTAGGTCTGATCTTGGGTAGGGTTTCATATCTCCTGTCTCCTATTGTAATTTTGATTTGTGCTGTGTGATACGTTAGATCTATAATATCCCATGTAATTTGTTGTTTCCTTGTGACTAATAAAGTTTTTTTTTTAATTCCCGGTGAAGCGGGCTTCAAAAGGTCTAACTAGAGCTCATATTTTTGTAATTTGCCGTTTCCTTGTTTACGTAGCAGTTTGTATTGTTTGTTCAATGTTGGGACTAAAATTGTTGTATGTTAACTGTTCATGTAGATAATGGATACCTCAAATGCAATAGAGCAGATACATTAAGTAGACGACATTTTTGTGGAAGATCATGAGGTAAACATTATATATTAAATGTACAATTAAATATCGTGAGATCTAATTAAAAACTTGTAATGAAAGGTGAGGAGCCCTACGATCGAGATAAATGATGATGGAGGTGATAATATAGAAGATGGATATGATAATGAAGAAGATGGAGGTGATAGTAAAAAAGATGGAGGTGGTAATATAGAAGATGATTGTGAATATGAGGAAGATAAGGGTCAATTTCAAAGGAAAAAGAGAAAGAAGATTTCGAAAGCTTATAATGATTTCATTGAAGTGACTTTAAATGATGGAAGTACAAAATTACAATGTATACGTTGTAAGAGTTTTCTTTCTAAGTCAAGTACCGGTACAATAAGTCATCTTTGGAATCACATGAAGAAGTGTTTACAAAAGAAAATCCATACCGAAAAACAAAAGTAATTGCAATTTCAGCCTACCAATTCCAAGTTTTAGACGAATCCTTTGTCAGATGGTCAATATGATCATGCGAAGCAAAGAGAGGTCGTTGCCCATTGGATTCTAATGAATGAGCAGCCATTTAATGTTGTGGAAAACTATGACTTTTCTTTCATGTTAAGTATTAATCAACCACAGTTTGAGAAGATCTCTCGTGCCATGGCAAGGAAAAATGTCACCGATGTTTATGACATGGAGAAGAAAAAGTTACAGTTGATGTTGAAAGGAATCAATAAGATTTCATTGACCACTAACATTTGGAAGTCAAAGGTGCAACAGATTTCTTATATGTGTGTAAATGGTCACTTTGTTGATTCACAGTGGCAACTTCACAAGCGAGTTCTTAGTTTCATGCCTGTCCCTCCTTCACATACTGGTATTATTATTTGTTTAGATATGTAAAGATTGTCTTACATTACATTTATTATTAGTAATTATATATATATAAAATTGTTTGTTAATTTGATAAGTATTATTTACATTTTTCAGGAGTTGATATCTTTGATGGGCTTATGAAGTGTACAAAAGATTGGGGGATAGAACACAAAGTCTTTACTATCTCTGTGGACAATGCCTTGAACAATGATGTGGCAATTCGAATCGCCAAACAAACATTCTCTAGGAGTCGGAAGTTGCCATTGGATGGTAAGTTGTTCCATGTTAGGTGTACTGAACATATATTAAATCTTGTTGTTCAAGATGGCCTTTCTGAGATTAAAAGCACTATTGAAGCGGTCAAAAATAGTGTGCGGTTTATTAACCAATCAGAGTCTAGGTTATTGAAATTCTCTGATGTTGTGTTTCATTTAGGAACTAAGTCAAAAATGTTGATCATTGATTGTCCAACTCGTTGGAATTCTACATATCAGATGTTGTTGAAGCATTTAGGATTAAAGATGCATTTCCTATATTTGCACAAAGAGAGACTTCATATCATTCTTGTCCTAGCCTTGAAGATTGGAAAAAAGTAAAGGATGTTATTGATATTTTAGAGGTTTTTTATGAAGCAACTCATGTAATTTCTGGAGTTGACTATCCTACCTCTAATGTTTTCCTCGCTGTTATTTGGAGAGTCAAGCATGTATTGAATGAGAAAGAAAACCATGTTAATAAGTTTATTGGAGGGATGATTAAAAAGTTGAAGGAAAAATTTGACAAATATTGGGGAGAGTGCAATCTTTTGATGGCTATTGGAGCTATACTTGACCCTAGGTTTAAAATGAGATCGGTTGATTTCGCTTTCAACAAAATATATAATGGGACTGAAGCACGTACAAATGTGACGAAGATTCGAGATGCATTATATGAATTGTTCTTTGAGTATGTTGAAATGAATCAGGCAAGGTCGCGAAAGGGTAGATCTTCTACTTCAAAAGGACGTTCTTCTACTTGTACTGAAGACTCCACATCTAAAGGAAAAATAGTGCCTTTTGGTTTATCTATGTTTGATGAGTATTTGAACACTGTTGAAGATGTTGCTCCTTTAAAATCAGAGTTGGATATTTATTTGGAGGAAGGGGTTTTTAGACATTCAAATGGAGATGCAGGTGTAGCCACTGAGTTTGATGTCTTAGCTTGGTGGAAATCTCAAGAATTAAAGTTTAATATTTTATCCAAGTTAGCTCGTGATGTTTTAGCTATTCCTATTAGTAGTGTGGCATCAGAGACCACTTTTAGTGCAGGAACTCGAGTGTTAGATCCTTATCGTTCAAGGTTAACTTCTGATATGGTACAAGTTTTGATTTGAGGAGCAGATTGGGTTCGCCAACTTCATGGGATCAAGAAGCCGATTGTCACATGTGAGTTCTATTTTTTGAAATTCATTTGAGATATTTGCATGTTTTCATGATTATGACAATAAAATTGATATTTAAGATTTTATTTTTATTTAGGAGAAGGAAGAGCCGATTCATGTCATATTATAAATCTGATGGTTGGATGCTAGTCAAAATTTTATTGCATGGTTTTTTTTTTTGATGAATTTGACAGTTGACTTTTCTTTATTTATGTATTTGATAATTATTGTGGATGTTATGGAAGCTTTTGGTTTGGTGAATTGTATTTAAAACAACTATTGTGCTTTTTTTGGTTTACTTTGATAATTTAAAACAACTAGAGATCTTCGCGGGAATGTAATTCAAGCCTAGAGATTCGATGATTCCGGATGATATGTTGGCTGCTGGTTACCTTGTTGTCTGCTGGTTACTGATTTTACTGCTAGTTGAATTGTTGGCTGCTAGTTACTAATTTGATTTCCCATGCTAATGGAAGTGGCCGAGGCGCCAGCCTAGAAATTCCCAGGCGGCCGCATCAATGGGCAACAAGGGCCGAGGTTCTGCCGGCCAGGCGCCAGCCTTGGATGGAGCTAGGCGCCCGCCTCAACTTGGCTGCACACGGGACAAGCTTTTGGCCGTGAGGCGCCAGCCTCGCCTCCTTCCATGCGGCGCCTCACCTGGTTCGTGGGCTGGGTATTGGGCCTCGAATCGAATACTCGAATCAAATAATTCGAATCGAATACGAATTGATTTTTATATTCGAATACAAATGAATACGAATACGAATATTCGAATATTTTCACGAATACGAATCGAATACGATGATATTCGATTCGATTCGTTTACACCCCTACATGGAAGGAGGCAAGGCTGGCGCCTCACGGCCAGAAGCTTGTCCCGTGTGTAGCCAAGTTGAGGCGGGCGCCTGGCTCCATCCGAGGCTGGCGCGTCGGCACAACCTCGACCTCGTTGCTCACTGGATGCGGCATTTAGAATTTCGAGGCCGGGCGCCGCCACTTCCATTAGCATGGGAAACCAAATCAGTAACCAGCAACCAACAATTCAATAAGCAGTAAAATCAGTAACCAGCAAGGCAACAAGCAGTAACCAGCAGCCAACATATCATCCGAAATCATCGAATCTCAAGGCTTGAATTACATTCCCGCGAAGATCTCTAGTTGTTTTAAATTATCAAAGTAAACCAAAAAAGCACAATAGTTGTTTTAAATACAATTCACCAAACCAAAAGCTTCCATAACATCCACAATAATTATCAAATACATAAATAAAGAAAAGTCAACTGTCAAATTCATCAAAAAAAAAAAACCCCCATGGAATAAAATTTTGACTAGCATCCAACCATCAGATTTGTAATATGACATGAATCGGCTCTTCCTCCTCCTAAATAAAAATAAAATCAATTAGATATCAATTTTATTGTCATAATCATGAAAAGATGCAAATATCTCAAATGCATTTTAAAAAATAGAACTCACATGTGACATAATCGGCTTCTTGATCCCATGAAGTTGGCGAACCCAATCTGCTCCACAAAATCAAAACTTGTACTATATCAGAAGTTAACCTTGAACGATAAGGATCTAACACTCGAGTTCCTGCACTAAAAGTGGCCTCTGATGCCACACTACTAATAGGAATAGCTCATAGTTGTTAAAGGCGAGCGCCTTTGGCGCCTCAGGCGAGAGGCGAGGCGAGGCGAGGTCTTGGCGACTCAAGGAGGCTGGGCGAGGCGATGTGCAGGAGTCGTGGGAAAGTCGCCGCATTTGGCGCCTTTTTTTTAGGCGAGAGGCGCTAAAAATTCCTTTAAGGCGCTCATTTTTTTTTTTTGACCGGTCCAAGTGTAAAACGACGTAGTTTAAATTTAGTATAAATACAAAATAAACCCTAAAATAACCCAAAACTTCCTTCAGACCAAATCGACTCCACGATAGGAGCTCCTAGCAATGACGTGCGCCGTCGTCTTCTTCATCAGGCTTCGACTTCGCCGTCGTCTTCTTCATCAGGCTTCGACTTCGACTTCGACTTCGTCTTCTCCAAGTAAACTCTTCTCTCTTTTCTTTATGTTCGACATTTTCTGTTTTCTCTTTTTCTTTTCTTCGGTCTCTCTTTTCTTCAGTCTGTTCATCAGGCTTCGACTTTTCTCTCATTATTTGTGTTCTTTCTTAATTCTTAGAAATGTCAGCCCCCTCAAGTAGTAGTGGTGGTCGAAAGGATCCAGCTTGGAAGTACGTAAAATTGGAAGATTCCAAAAACACCAATTCCACAACTTGTATTTTTGTGATAAAAAATTCTGGAGGTATTTGTAGGCGAAACAACACATTGTTGGAGGATTTAAAAATGTAATCCGTTGTGATCGAGCGCCATGCGGAGGTGAAGGATGAAATAAACTATTTCATAAAAAAAGAACGAAAGAGCAATCAATTCTAGAGAGAGAATTCCGTGCTCAAAATGATAATGAACACAACGAAATTGGGATGAAAATGAAAGTGAAGAGGTCGCATCAAGGGCAAAGAAAGTCAAGCAATAAAGGGCCGATGGATTTATTTGTTAATCGCACCGGAAACAAACCGCAAAAACATTAGACAACAAAAAGGTCAAAATGAGGAGGCATTGAAAGAGTTGAGGACTCGAGCATGTTCACTATTTGTAGATGGATGTATGATGCCGAATTGCTTTTAATGTCGAAGTATGATAGTTTTCAAGAGATGATCGATGCACCGCAAAGCACGGTCCTGGTATGAAAGGTCCAAGCTACCACGGCTTAGAGTTCCTTTTCTCAAGAAAGAGGTGGACGAGGTTAACAAATCTATGGAAGACCACACAAAAGAATGGATTCAACATGGTTGTTCCATTACGCTGGACGGGTGGAAAGACAAGAGAGGAACGGACATCGTGAATTTCCTTGTCAATTGTCCCAAAGGAAGTATGTTTGTGGAGTCGGTTGATGCTTCGATTATGCCAAGACTGGAGAGAAGATGTGTGAACTAATTAGTAATTTTGTGGAGAAAATCGGGCCCGAAAAATGTTGTTCAAGTTATTACGGATAATGCTTCGAATATGAAGTTGGCGGGTAAGAATCACTTCTTTAACTGAATATTGAATTATTGATACTCTTGTAGTCTTGTTAAAAGTGATTATTATTTCCTTTCTTTCATAGGGTCGATGTTGGAGGCAAAATATCCTCATTTATATTGGACACCGCGTGTCGCCCATCGCTGACTTGATTTTGGAAGATTTGTTTGAAATACCAAGTATCAAGTCGGGCTTAAAAAGGTCACGTCAAGAATACATCTATAGCGCCTGGGTAGTGAATATGATGAGGAAATTCACTAAGCTTGAGCTTGTAAGACCCGCAACAACTCGGTTTGCCACAGCTTTCCTTACTCCTTACTCTTTCAAGGATTAAATTACTAAAGAAAAACTTGAGGGCAATGTTCACCTCAGATGCTTGGAATACCAGCAAATGGGCGAAGGAGGAAAAAGGTAAACGTGCAAAGAAAGATTGTTATGGATTTTAGATTTTGGACGGGAGCAACGGATGCTTTCAAGGTCATGAGTCCTCTCACAAGGTTCTACGACTTGTTGATGGTGAGAAAACCCGCTACGGGATATCTCTACGAGGCTACGGATAGAGCAAAGGAATTGATTGCGAAAATTTTTGATAACATTCAAGAGAGATACATGGCTTATTATCAAATCATTGATCGGAGGTGGGAGGATCAACTTCACCGCCTTTACACGCAAAGCAGTTACTACTTGAACCCCGAATTTTACTACACAAATCCGTACATCGAGAATGATGTGGAGGTTACGTAAGGGCTCCTCAAATGTATTGAGAGATTAGTACCGAGGCCGACATACAAGATAAAATCAACATGGAGTCGAGTGCTTATAGGAATGCGAGATCGCCATTTTGGGATGCCCAACGGCCGTAAGACGAGAGAGATAAAATGTCACCAGGTACTTTAACAAGTTTAACTATAATTACACATTGATAATTTTATATATTTAATGTGAAATAGTGTCTAATGAGAATAAATACTTTCAATAGCCGAGCGGTGGAGGTCTTATGGTAAAGTGGACTCCCAATTTACGTAAATTTGCCATCAAGGTTCTTAGCCTCACTTGTAGCGCATCCGATGCGAGAGAAATTGGAGTTTTTTTGAGCACGTAAGTACTAAATAGTCATTAGTAATTAGTTAATACTAGAAATTGTATTTGGCAATTTGCGCTTATTCAAGAATATTTAAATTGATATTGACAGTGTTCATAGCAAGAAAAGGAATAGATTGACTCAAGTTCGATTAAATGATTTGGTTTTCGTGAAGTATAATAGAGCCTTGAGACGAAGATACAATCTTCGAGATACAATTGATCCTATCTCCTTGCCTGATATTGATGATGACGATGAGTGGTTTGTCGGTGAAGATGATGAAGTGGTTGAAGATGATGACATGTTTGATGATGGTCCCAATCGGGAGCAAATTAGTAGAGCTAGTGGGGTCAAGATCCTCTTTATTACCACGAGATTTGGTGCCTGCCTCGGGGACGGACCGGACATGTCGGTGGAGGCGGAGGCGGAGGTGGAGGTCGAGGCCGCGGCCGAGGTGGCGGCCGAATTTTTGTGCCAATTGTTGGACGTGGAGGTGCTAGTAGTTCAAGGCAAAGGACGGGGACCACGCAAGTTGGAGCACGTAATGCCCCAAGGACCATTCATCTTGTGGTAGATGAAGATGATGAAATTGATGAAAGTGGTCAAGAGGAGGATGAAGAAGAACTTGAGACGAGTGATAATCCCGTGAATGTGGATGATGAGGATGATGATGAGCCTCAATATGATGATGATTGTTAGCTTGTTCTTAGTTGTTGCTTATTACATTCCATGACTTTAGTTCTCTTTTGATTTTCACGACGTTGTTTTCATTTGCTTTGATAACTATTTATTTTCTTGTTTGAATTTTTAGTTAAGTTCATCTAATGCATTGGAATTTCAACTATGAATGCATAATTTGTGTTATTGATATTATGTTAGAACTTAGTTTCATGTATTATGCTCACTTATAACATGTTTTGTTGATATTTGTTAAGTTATATGTATTTTATGTATTTTTCCTTAAATTTTTTTCCGTGAGCGCCTTTTTGGCGCCTTTTTAGCGCCTCGCCTCTCGCCTCAAATTTGGACCTATCGCCTTTTTGGCGCCTCGCGCCTCTGACAACTATGGAATAGCTAAAACATCACGAGCTAACTTGGATAAAATATTGAACTTTAATTCTTGAGATTTCCACCAAGCTAAGGCATCAAACTCAGTGGCTACGCCTGCATCCCCATTTGAATGTCTAAAAACCCCTTCCTCCAAATAAATATCCAATTCTGATTTTAAAGGAGCAACATCTTCAACAATGTTCAAATACTCATCAAACATAGATAAACCAGAAGGCACTATTTTTCCTTTAGATGTGAAGTCTTCGGTAGAAGAACGTCCTTTTGAAGTAGAAGATCTACCCTTTCGCGACCTTGCCTGATCAATTTCAACATACTCAAAGAACAAGTCATATAATGCATCTCGAACCTTCATCACATTTGTACGTGCTTCAGTTCCATTATATATTTTGTTGAAAGCGAAATCAACCAATCTCATTTTAAACCTAGGGTCAAGTATAACTCCAATAGCCATCAAAAGATTGCACTCTCCCCAATATTTTTCAAATTTTTTCTTCTATCTTTTTAATCACCCCTCTAATAAACTCATTAGCATGGTTTTCTTTCTTATTCAATTCATGCTTGACTCTCCAAATAACAACGAAGAAAACATTAGAGCTAGGATAGTCAACTTCAGAAATTACATGAGTAGCTTCATAAAAAACCTCTAAAATATCAATAACATCCTTTACTTTTTTCCAATCTTCGAGGCTAGGACAAGAATGATATGAAGTCTCTCTTTATGCAAATATAGGGAATGCATCTTTAATCCTAAATGCTTCAACTAACATCTGATATGTAGAATTCCAACGAGTTGGACAATCAATGATCAACATTTTTGACTTAGTTCCTAAATGAAATCTTATTGATTCCTTTCAACATCAACTGTAACTTTTTCTTCTCCATGTCATAAACATCGGTGACATCTTTCCTTACCATGGCACGAGAGATCTTCTCAAACTGTGGTTGATTAATACTCCCTCCGTCCCACGTGAATATACACCAAAAATCTTGGTACAATAACTAAGGAAAATGAATATAATAATGAAAATGTGTGGTAGGAAATGAAGAGAGAGAATGAGTGGAGTTGGTTGAATAAATTGTGTGGTAGGAAATGAAGAGAGAGAATAAGTGGGTGGGGTAGGATGAATATAAAATAATAAATTCTTTTCCATTTTGGGCAGTGTCTATTCACGTGGGACGTCCCAAAAAGGAAATAAGTGTCTATTCACGTGGGACGGAGGGAGTACTTAACATGAAAGAAAAGCCATAGTTTTTCACAACATTAAATGGCTGCTCATTCATTAGAATCCAATGGCCAACAACCTCTCTTTGCTTCGCATGATCATATTGACCATCTGACAAAGGATTCGTCTAAAACTTGGAATTGGTAGGCTGAAATTGCAATTACTTTTATTTTTCGGTATGAATTTTCTTTTGTAAACACTTCTTCATGTGATTCCAAAGATGACTTATTGTACCAGTACTTGACTTAGAAAGAAAACTCTTACAATGTATACATTGTAATTTTGTACTTCCATCATTTAAAGTCACTTCAATGAAATCACTATAAGCTTTCGAAATCTTCTTTCTCTTTTTCCTTTGAAATTGACCCTTATCTTCCTCATATTCACAATCATCTTCTATATTACCACCTCCATCTTTTTTACTATCACCTCCATCTTCTTCATTATCATATCCATCTTTTATATTATCACCTCCATCATCATTTATCTCGATCGTAGGGCTCCTCACCTTTCATTACAAGTTTTTAATTAGATCTCACGATATTTAATTGTACATTTAATATATAATGTTTACCTCATGATCTTCCACAAAAATGTCGTCTACTTGATGTATCTGCTCTATTGCATTTGAGGTATCCATTCTCTACATTGAACAGTTGACATACAACAATTTTAGTCCCATTATTAAACAAACAGTACAAACTGCTAAGTAAACAAGGAAACATCAAATTACAAAAACAAGAGCTATAGCTAGACCTTTTGAAGCCAGCTTCACCAGGAATTAAATAAAAAACTTTATTAGTCACAAGGAAACAACAAATCACATGGGATATTAGAGATCTAACGTATCAGACAGCACAAATCAGAATTGCAATAGGAGATATGAAATCCTACCCAAGATCAGACCTAACTTGAAAAATTCGTCAAATCACAATAGACAGAAGAAAAGGAAACGAAACATGAAATTGAAACAGAGCATAACAATGATAAAGAGAGAAACGGAAAACTGCTTTTCTGAGAGTACCTGGCAGAGACCGGCGAGGCGAGGCAACGGTAAAGGGATCGGTGAGAATGGAGCGCCGTCGTTCTCTTCTCTCTCTAGTATATATATATATATATATATATATTCGAATAATATTCGCGAATACTCGAATCGAATATCGTGAGATATTATTCGAATACTTATCGAATCAATATAAAAATTCGAATTTTTCGAATTCGAATACCGAATATCGAATACTGAATCGAATAAAAAAGATTCGATTCGTTTACAACCCTAGTATCAACTAGGGCAAAAAGATAACTCTAGAGTTTCATCTCAATAATGACATCAATCGTCACTATAGTTAGTAGAAGTGTTAACAGCGTGATGTGTTGGTGTTTGACCCGGAGACCAGAGCATAGTACCTAATCTTTGCAATTTGCTCTCGTTGATCCTTCAGAGGAAAGGTTTGTTTCTTTGAGTGAAAGGTGGGTCAGGTTTTGTTGCTTGGCTAGATGAGTGGGAAGTATCTGTACTACAAGAACGGGTTTAGGGGAAAGGTTTGTGTCTTCGATTGAAAGGTTGGTCTGTAGTAAATGAAAGGGCAGTATTTTTTATTACAAGAACGGTTTGTAAGACTAGTGGATTGGCATTTATTTTCTAAACATAGATGGGCAAGACATGAGTATAGGATTTCAGCATGAAGACCAACAAACAGAATGATGCGGCAATCATGGGGGTGCTGTGTGATTCCCAAGGTTACAGTAGACCAAGCAACTGTGACTCACATTTCCTCCTCATAATGCATTGCAGGACAATTCCTTTTGCTTGGAATCTTATAACAGCCGGTTACATAGAGCAAACAGCCTATGGGGTATGCAAAATATTTGGTTGTTATAATGTAGCTAGTGCAATTTTACATCTGTTTGACCAGTTTATTTTCCTGTTGCCTTAACTCTCTTTAATTGTGTGTTTGAAAAGTGACTATCTGTTTTCCAGGTTATCATCAGCATAATTGGTCTCCTTTTTATAGGGAAGCTGCTTGAACCCATTTGGGGTTCGAGGGAGTTCTTGAAGTTCATATTCGTGGTTAACTTTTTGACAGCTGTCTGCGTATTTATTACTGCCATCGCCTTGTACTATATAACGCAGCAGGAAAACTACCTGTAAGTTTATTAAGAAAATTAATAAATCCAATTTTCTTTTGTACTTTACCTGTTCATTCTAGTTTCCTTCGTGACTTCTTTTGGGATATGATTACAGGTAGCTTCCCACAACACACAACACATTTACTCGCACACACATAAAAAGAAGTGGGCAACCTGGTGCTACAAGAGCTCTCTCACTGTGTGTGGGTCCAGGGAAGGGCCGAACCCACATGGATTTAATGTAGCAGCCTTTTCTTGCTCGGCTCGAACCTGTGACCTTCAAGTCACATACACACACGCACCCAAAATTATAAAAATAATAGAAGGAAGCTTTTACACCTGTTCACTACTTGTAGGCATAGCTGAAGAGGGAAAAAGAGAGGAACCTTAACAAGTGGTGTCTGGATCTTCCAATTATCAAGTTCACCTCCATCTCAGTTCCTTTGATATAGAGTATACTAGTATAGACTATAATGATGTGTATGATGTGTATGATGAAGTTCAAATTAACTGAAAACTGAGTCATACAAAGTTATATTCAACAGTTGAACATGCTACCATGGACCAATCCTCCTTAGCTGCTATAATTGTTGTGTTCTTTCAGTTGCGAGGTAACTTAGTCACGATTGATATTTTATTATTTTTCTTTAAATAGGTACATGCCCCTCTCTGGTTTCCATGGAGTGCTGTCAGGGTTTTTAGTTGGCGTTAAACAAATTATGCCTGACCAAGAGCTGTCAGTGTTGAGAATTAAAGCAAAGGTATAAAGCTTCTGTAGATGCTCACTTTTTATTCGACTGCCAGAAAGCTGTTAAATACAGCCTGTTGAGGAAGTATCTTACTCATTTCAATTTTGAATTATGCAGTGGTTGCCATCGATTGCACTATTGCTGTCTATCATTGCAAGTTTCTTTACAGCAGAATCAGCAACTTACCTTCCAACCTTAGTCTTTGGAACATATACGGGTTGGATTTACCTCAGATACTACCAGAGGAAGCAAGAAACCAGAATTAAGGGTGATCCTAACGATGAATTTGCGTTCTCTACTTTCTTCCCTGAATCTCTAAGGTACTCCCTCCGTCCCATAATAAATGTCACACTTTCCCTTTTGTCAATCCCAAAATAAATGTAACACTTTCCCTTTTTGTCCGTCCAAAATAAATGTCACCCTTTCCATTTTTCTTCGTCCCAAAATAAATGTCGCGTTTCTAAATTAGAAAATAGTCCCGGTGCAATTCTACCATTGTACAATGTACAAACCAATAAAGCACATTTCTTAAAAACGTTGACAAGACGGATGGATTGCAACTTTTGCTGTATAAGCTCTCTCTCTAAGAGTTCTTGCTTGCCTGCAGACCAGTCATTGATCCCATTGCTTCAGTATTTCACCGGATGCTCTGTGGAAGATTTGATGCATCCAATGAGGCCCAGGGAACAACAGTAGGCAGCTCTCCATTGCCTGGTTCTGACCCCATAGAATCATCTAGGAGAAGGTAATCACACCAACCCTGTTAAATTGATTCCAATTTACATTTAATTGCTTTCTGCGCAAATATTTGGTTCAAGGAGTTACCTAACATTTCCTATTTTATCGATAGTGACAGCATGAGAAATTGGCACAATGATTTATCAAGAACATATATTACCTCGCCTCAGATGCATTATGTTATTATTATACCCTTCTCTAGTGAGGTTGTAACTGATACTCCCTCCGTCCCGGAAAGATAATCCCTTTGGTTTTTGATTGTCAACACGAGTGAACTTTGACCAAATGTTATGTCAATCTAATCGTCCAAATTAAATTTAAAAATTGTTATTGATAAACCATTTAGATTGACATTAATATTTGGTCAAAATTCACGTGTGTTGACCATCAAAAACCAAATGAGACTATCTTTCCAGGACAGAGGAAGTAGCTCGGAATTAGGGCCTGAAACAGCACACTCCCTCCTTCCGTTCCATAACAAACATTACTATCTAAAATGGTCAAATCATATTACTTTTATACTCAATGAGACCCACTTATCTTACACTCATACTCACGCTAACTATCTCACTCACTATTCATACCCGACTTACAATTCCTACTACACTTTTTATTCTCACAATCCCACTACACTATCAATATTATACTTTTCCTTAATTATCGCATTTTCCATTTTAGCAACATTTGTTATGGGTCGGAGGGAGTATTTAAGATGAACATACATAAGTCCTCTCTGAATTCCCATTTTTAAAACAATCATGATAGAGAAAGCTTCAACATCTGTACAGAAAAGCCGTGGCATGATGCATATATGTACTTAAATATGCATGTACAAGTAAAATTATTTGAGCATGGCTTGACTCATTAACCATGTTGGCGATCTGGTGCAGGGAAAGAGGTGCAAGGGCACTGGAAGAAAGATTGGCAGCTGAGAGCTTGACTGCTGGTAGGAAAGAAGAGTCTGAAATAGATGCATCAAATAACGTCTAGAATTCCCGAGATCCCCAACTTTCAGACCAAACATCTGATGTATAGCGGCATCTTATGATGTCAAGGTATGGTGAGTTCGGCATTGTAATGCAAAGGGTATTTCTGTCCTTTTTGGGATTTAGGCGGACACATTCTTACTCTTATAGTACAAATATAGTTTCCTTTTCGTTGATCTGGGCTTTGGGTAGTTGCACTCACTGCGATATGTTTTATCCTTGGGCATATAAACAGTGTGATCATTGTGTATTTGTGTTGTGTACTCATTCACATACACATCAAATATGGATGCAATTGCACGTAAATATACTTAATACTCCCTCCGTCCCAAAACAAATATCCATTTTTGTTCTTGATAATAACAAAAAGAACTTTCATTTGGGGACGGAGGGAGTAGTATGTAACAAGTTTTTATTCTTCTTTCAATAACACTCAATTGTTACATCATCTTGTTGGTTTAGGAGTAGTATCATTTGCTCCATTAGAGAAAACAAAGTTTTGAGGTGAAACACTCTGAAAGTTCCCAATTTGGTTGTCCTCACACTTATATATGGCCTCAAGCCAAACTAGTGTAGGAAGAGAAAATTAATTTCACTGTATATGGCCTCAAGCTCTACGAAGAGAGAATGACCGACATGGATGAGCTCAGACTGCTCGCAGCTGCACAGCAGAGCGGTTCCAGATCTCTCGAAAGTGCTAAGCAACATCATTGTGGTTTCCGAGTTGAGTTTGGATTTATTATTCGACTCTTAAAGAGAGTGATTTGAACACTGGATTAATCAATTGAAAAGAGAAAAATGTAGCAACATCCTTGGGGGTAAATGTATTGTACTATAAGACAAACCCAAAGAAAAAGAAAAGAAAAGAAAAGAAATGGAGCACTCAACCCACATGACAACCCTACTTGCAAGAGGATGAAAGGATCAAGTTGGGTGCGTGTCTCGATAAAATAAAACTCATATTATTATGAGCTATGTCGATAAAATAAAACTCATATTATTATGAGCTATGTTGCTCGCCCTTTTTTGATTTATTCTGCTGTATAATTTTCAACATGATATAAATATAATTAATGTTCGACACGGCTTCAAAACTGAAAATTAGAAATTTCTAACATAACTGTGAACATTGATGTCACAAGCATGTGCCATTACTTGGGCCAATAAGAACAATGGTGTCACAACATATTTGTTAATATTTGTGTTATTGTTTGTTATTAAAATTAGTATATGATGATGTCAAAATCGTCAAATCAGCCCGAATCCAAGCGATGAATGCTCCGGCGATTGTGAGGCCTGAAAACAAGAGAAAACACGTAAACTAAGTCGGGGCGGATCCGGCTAAAGGCCCTCCGGCGTGAGAGTAAGTTCACGGTTTGTATGTGAAAAACTAAATTGACAGAGTTTCTGCAATGTAAAAAGTAACGTACCAAATAATGAGCCATGGGGCTTGTATTTATAGGGATGGATTGATAGAATCCATGTTGGAGTGAACTTGTAAAGAGATAAGATATAATCCCAAAAGAATTATACCTGTTAAGGAGTCATTGTTTGACTTGAGTTGGTGTTGGTAATTGTAATCCTGATTGGATCATGATTGTAGAATCCTTGTTGACTAAGGACTGTATAATCTGCTAGCCGGAACGCCGAGGAACATGAATGTTTTATCTCGGCCTTGACAAGTAGGCCGAGGTGAATGATTCTGCTTCCTCGTCATCTGGTGATTGGCCGGCAAAGGAACATGTCGGGATGAAGAAATCTCTCTTCTCGTCATTTGATGATATACAAAGGTGAGAACATTTCTTTCCTCGTCATTTGTGACACCTCGGAGTATGATAAGCCAGGTACGAAGAGTCCATTATTGGTTTAAGGCCGAGGAGAATGTTCCTCGGCATACGAGGAAGACGTTCCTCGGCCATAACACTTGTATTATTGGATTATATTTATGGCCCAATCCTTTTGGGCCCAACCAGAGCAAGCCCATGTTCGTATCTCGGTTTATACTGTTCAGTGGCCCCCGACTTTCTAGCTCGGCTTAGGACGAGGAGAAAGTCATCTCTTCCTCGGCTTATGGAATACGAACAGGTTTTGACACGTGTCCTCAGCGTCTCTTCGTTATCTGACGGTTAATATTCTCATGATTACACGGGGGCCCCCCGGTCTTGTCATGCCTCGAAAAATGTTGATAGCATTTAATTCTTGGGGCGCTGTACCCGTTTCCTTGCTTTACCCACGGGTTGACCCGGTTTGATGGAGTATAAAAACTAAAACCCTTTTCATTTTAATCTTTACAAACCCCAACTATTTGAGAGCAAAGGCAAGAGATTTCTCCGGCGAACACAGCGTTCTTCATTCCCAGTTTCCGGCGAACACGATCTTTCCGGCGAAGATCCGTTCTGTTGCGATTCCAACCAATCCTTCACATTCAGGTATGAAATTTCTCCCCTTTTATGCATTCCTTTCACGTTTTTACGTGTTCTAGGGTTTTTAGGAGTAGTTTTGAATTTGCCAAGAACAGTGAACCGCCATTGTTGAAGAACGAAGCTTTTCTTCATGAATTTATGTCTTTAACTCTCAAAAACTTCAAGTCTTTGATTTTCTTTGCATTTTGTTGATCTTCTTTGAATATTGAATGAACTCCCCCTTTAATCTTTGATTCCCCTTAGAAGTGGCTCGTTCTTGGGACCATTCTCCCCGATTCCGTTACGGATACCACACCGGCAATCTGAGGGTTTATCGTAGGGAGAGAGGACCTTGGTTGATGCTGACCTTGGATGCCATAGGAAAGATGTTGAGGGGTTATGGCCGTACCCGGATGTTCATCCAATACCCCGATAGTACAAGAATAGACCGAATTGATTCGTCAACTCGCAATGTTGTGTTGCTTGAGAATAGAGCTGAAATAGTGGAACACATCGAACTGTTCTATCCGGTCTCAGATCGTGAAATGCGTGAACGTCTGAGTGGTAAGGCTCCCTCCTCGGCCTTATGTGATGACGAGAAGGGGTATTTCCCTTCCCCGTCTTAAGATCGGCCATTGCTGAGGAAACTAACTTTGTCCCCTCGGCTTTATGCAGATATGACGGGAAGAGAAGAGACCTCCTCGTCCGCTCGCATAGTTGACGCCTTTATAGAAGGTGCCCAAGCTGAAGGCAGGATAGGCCGAGGACGAGGAAAAGGAGGCCTAGGTACGGGGAAGCGACAGGAGAAGGCCCCAAGGGCCGGGGATCCCATGCTGGAAAAGCTATATTCCAAATACGGGGTAGATAAATCTGAGTACAGGTTAACTTATATGGGCAAACTTGATCTCAAAACTGACAAGGAGGAGAGGAATTTTTACTATAATGAAAATTATGTCCACCTTTACTTCAAACAGTTTCAACAGGGGCTCCGTCTTCCCTTAGACCCCTTCATCAATGAATTTTTGGATGACGTAAGGGCAGTGCCGGCCATGCTAGGAGCCAATGGTACTAGGGTTCTTGTTAGCTTCATTATCCTTTGCCGCAGCCTAGGTTATGAGCCGACCATGGGAGCTTTTCGGCATTTCTACACGGTCCAATTTATCAAGGAAAGTTGGCTCCTCGTCATTAGGAGTGCACCCAAGAAACCAAAGCTGCTTCTCCCCATGTCTAGCAAAGTTGCAGGTTGGGATAATCATGTTATTAGGGTTGAGAGTCGCCAAGGTTGGGAGTTCCAATCTCCTTGCAAGGATCCAACTTCATCATTTCCTGTTCAGCAATATGAGTGGACCGAGGCTTTGATCAAGCGCTTAGAGGCATTTGCCGAGGTGGGGCTCCTGGATTGGTCGGCGATAGAATCTACTGATCATTTCTACATCCAGGCTGGATTGATGCCGGGACCAAAGGACGGGGTGGTTCCCCTCGTTACCGTAAAAAGGGGGAGGCGTTTTAATGATTGGGTAACACACCCTGGCTTCGTTTTTCATGAGGACTGTACGAGGTGTAAGACCCCTCCCTTGGACCAATGCCTGGAAGAGACTAATGTGGTTGGATGTAAACATTTAACTCATACTTGTATCTCTTAGCATTGCTGTAATTTTTCCTCCTGCTCGTATTTAACCCTTTCCTTGTCTTTGCAGTTTTAACCACCGAGGAAGAAGCAGAACTAGCCATGAAGAGACTAAGTCCCATGGAGCTGGTGAAACAGAAGAGGAAGCAGAGCAAGAAGTCTGGCTTGGTAGAGAGAATAGAAGAAGCCAATGTCCGCAACCTCGTACTCGGTGCTCAGGGTGATCAACCCCTTCCTATCAAACCACATGGGGAGGTAAATGTCGAGGAGGTGGCGGCATCCGAGGAGCAAAATAATCCATCAACTGCAGAGGGGCATAGCCTCCATGTTGATGCCGAGGAAGTGGAGACCGAGTTGACCAACCTCGTACCTAGGCATTCTGGCTCCAAGAGAGCCCAAGCTGCTAGTGCTGAGGAGCCTGCAGCCAAGAGGGCCACTGTTGGTAGGACTTCCACTCCTGAGGCTCCTCCTCCCTTGACCATCCAAACCGCCAAGACTCAGGCTGATGCAGAGAAGCTTGCTCAGCTCATGGTGGAAAATGTCCCTCGTCTAAAGGGCCTTCCTTTGCAAGACAGGAAGAGTCATCTGATGAGGTTGGGCAAAGCTCCTATCCAAAGGGCTATGGATCAGGATGCCTACGACGCCCTGGTGAAGGGGAAGCCTAGCAGGGATAACTTGCTCTGTCGCAAGGGACTCATGCTGGCTGAGGTGGTTATTTCGTACTTTTAACTTTGTTGTTTTTACTTGTGATTGCTCATGGTTCTGACACAAGTTTTCCTTGCAAGCAAAGCCAAAGATTGCGGCTATGAGAATGTTTTGGCCAAGGCCCAAGAGAAGTTGGTGACTGATGCCAAGGTCGCCCTCAAAGTCTGTGAGGCCGAGAAGGCTAGCATGGCCGAGCTCTTGAAGGCCAAGGACACCGAGCTTCAAGCTGCTCAGGCCAAGGTTGAGGCCGAGGTAAAGAGAGCCGAGGAAGCTCGTGCTCAGGCCAGGGATGCCAGAGACAAGGCCGAGGAACAACTCCGGCTAAAAAATGCTGAGGTGGAGGAGGCGAAGAAGGCTAAAGCCGAGGTCCAAACAAGGGCCGAGGAAGCTGAAGCCAAATGCCGAGGGTTTGAGGCTACCCTTCCTGATAGGGAAGAGGAGGCTGTTGCCCGGTTCAAGGAAATCCAGGCTTTTAAGGACGCGATGATGGCCAGCTCGACCTTTCAAGATGCCGTGGATGAGCAGACGGCAACCATGTTTGAAGATGGATATCTCCACCTGGCCCGTAGCATCTTGGCTGACCCCTCCACCGGCTTGGACATTAACAAGGTGGCTATGTTGATTTGTCGGGATCAATATGGCGAGGAAGTTAGGGCTCTCCACCACTTGGTTCCCTTCTCTGAGAATAACTTGGAAATAATAGCTGAGAAGGACGCCCAAGCTTGTCGAGAAGTGTGGAAGCCGGCCTCTGTCGTCCCCGGCAATATCAAAGCCTTGGTGGAGGCAATCCAGGATGAGGGAGAGCTTGAGGCCATGGGAGGAGAGGCCGAGAAGACTGATGCTCTCACTGACCAAACTGTTCTTCCTCCTTCTGGCTCCATTACTGAGGAGTGGCTTGAGAAGTCTTTTGATGATGGCGAGCAAACTTAGGATAGATTTTCCTTTCTTTGCTTTTTTGTAATAGATGATAGGACTTGTATTTTCCCTTGAATATCAATGAAAAAGTCCTTGTTTTAATTCATGTTGTTTCGATGAATTGCTTGTGTTTCTGTATGCTAGGCATAGGCAACAGATTTATGAAGGTGGGATCTGAGGAGGGTCCCTCGTTCCCTAGTCGTTGATCAAGTGATTAGGCCGAGGAAGGACTCCTTGGCTTTAACTGTACTCTCAAGTCATATAGGCCGAGGAAGGACTCCTCGGCTTTGACTGTGATACTTGTAATCCTGAATTAAGGCGGACCCCTGTTAGGATGCAAGGTAAGGCATTAGGCCGAGGAGGACCCTCGGTCTTGGCTGTTATGTTGGTAATCCTGAATCAAGGCGGACCCTTGATAGGATGTATGGTAAGCCATTAGGCCGAGGAGGACCCTCGGTCTTGGCTGTTTGTAATCTTGAATCAAGGCGGACCCTTGATAGGATGTATGGTAAGCCATTAGGCCGAGGAGGACCCTCGGCCTTGGCTGTTATGTTTGTAATCCTGAATCAAGGCGGACCCTTGATAGGATGTATGGTAAGCCATTAGGTCGAGGAGGACCCTCGGCCTTGGCTGTTATGTTTGTAATCCTGAATCAAGGCGGACCCTTGATAGGATGTATGGTAAGCCATTAGGTCGAGGAGGACCCTCGGTCTTGGCTGTGGTACTTGTGATCTTGAATCAAGGCGGACCCTCGTCAAGATGTAAGGTGTATGTTTCGAAGAGTCGGGGAAAAAGTCCTCATCTTCTGGTGATTGTGTGAAGAGTTGATAGTTGCTCTGTATGTTGGAAGAAACTGCTTTCGTAAAATTGAAATGCGATTACATCGAACTGCAATCCTATCAACTAAAAAGTAAAAGACGGAAAACAAGAAACTAATCTACTGCAAAATAAACTAGACTAGTGATAATATTTTCTAAGGTTGTCGGAGTGCCACGGATGCTTAAGATCTTTCCCCTCCTTGGTCTTCAATCTGTAGGTCCCTTCTCGAATGACTTGAGTGATGATATAGGGACCTTCCAAATTTGGGGAGAGCTTGTTCTGTTCTGCCTTCCGACCAGTTGCCTCAATCTTTCTAAGTACCCAATCGCCTACTTGGAATACTCTTCTGATGACCCTCTTGTCGTGATATGCCTTGGTCCTTTGCTTGTAATTCACCATCCTCATCTGTGCAGCTAGTCGTTTCTCATCTATCAGGTCTAGGTCTAGGAGCCTATTAACCTTGTTGACTTGCTCATCATAATGGGAGTTTCTTACAGTAGGGATGGCCATCTCTGCTGGTGCCATAGCCTCAGAACCGAAGGTTAGTGCGAATGGGGTTTCCCCGGTTGGCCCCCGGGTGGTTGTGCGAACAGCCCATAAGGCTAGGGGAAGTTCGTCCAACCATCTACCCTCGCGTCCCTCAAGGTTCTTGGTGAGGGCGGTTAAGACCGGTTGTTGGCGGCTTACCTTGACCGTTGCCTTGGGTGCGCTGGCGAAGATTTTGCATGGCGGACTTTGACTCTTCCCAACTCTGTTGTAAATGCCGTAGAAAATTGCAGTCCATGATCAGAGACAATTGTATATGGAAGGCCAAATCTGCACCAGATGTTGTCGTGGACAAAGTTGATCGCGTTCTTCCGTTATCTTGGCCAATGCTTTTGCTTCTATCCACTTGGAGAAGTAATCAACAACTACTATCACGTACTTGCAGTTACCACGGGCGGGAGGGAAGGGTCCGATGATATCGATCCCCCACATATCAAACGGCCAAGTAGGTATCACAAGTGTTTGCTCAACTGCGGGCAGTCTAGGAATGTCAGAGAACCTTTGGCATTTGTCACATTTTCTAACGTAGGCGTGCGCGTCCTCCCTTAGGTTTGGCCAATAGTAACCTAGCGATATGATTTTGTCAGCTAAGGTTATGGCCCCCGGGTGTCCGCCGCAAACGCCTTCATGTACTTCTGCCAAGAGGTTCTCAATTTCCTTGGGATAGACACACCTTAGCAGGGGCTTCGTGAAAGATCTTCTGTAGAGGACTCCGCTCATTACCACGAACCTTGGGGACCTCTTCTTGATGAGTTTAGATTGAGCTTCATCTTCGGGGAGTTTCTCCTTCTCAATGTATTCAATGTAGTCATCGATCCAGCATCTCTCCTCTCCATCTAAGAGCATGACTTGTAGTCTTTCATACGCAGGTTCCTCGGCATAAACTACATATGGACTGGTCTTAGATGTAGACACGTCCATGGTTGCTAGTTTGGAGAGAACGTCTGCGACTTGGTTATCTTCCCTGCCTATTTGCTTGAGCTCGAAAAATTCCATCTTCTTCGTCATGTCTAGGACAAGGTCTCTATACTTGGCAAGGGTGGGGTCTTGGGTGTTATACTCTCCCTTTACTTGTTTGACAACGAGTTGGGAGTCACAGAAAGCCGCCACCTTAGTTGCTCCATAGAAGGAGGCCAACTCAATGCCAAATATTAGAGCTTCATATTCAGCTTGATTATTGGAGGCAGGGAACTTGAAACGGATGGCGTCTTGCGTAGTGTATTCTCCTTCTGGGCTTGCTAGTACAATTCCAGCTTCGCTTCTTTCCTTTGTAGCTGATCCGTCCGTATACGAGATCCAACAGTTGGATGGGAGTTCAATGGGAGAGTCTTTTCCTCCTGTGCATTTTGCTTTCGGGAGGTGGGGAGATGCTCACCCATAAAGGCAGTCTCGACCATGAAGTCAACCAAAGGTTGTGCCAGGAGGGTCTTCCTTGGTTGGTAGGTGATATCAAACTCGGTAAGAGCGATGGACCAATTAAGGAGACGTCCGGAGCCGTCCAACTTATGTAGTATCTTCTTCAGTGGTTCATTTGTGTACACAGTGATAGGATGTGCAGAAAAATAGGCACGTAATTTCCTTGATGCAATGACTAGCGCGTACGCTATTTTCTCCACATTGAAGTATCTGCTTTCCACATCAGACAGTGCCTTAGAGACATAGTAGACGGGCTTCTGAATTCCTTCATCATTCCGTACTAGGACTGCTGCGACAGCATGATCAGTGGCAGCTAGGAAGACGTACAGCATCTCACCGGTAGTCGGACTGCTAAGCAAGGGAGGGGAACCCAAGTACTTCTTCAACCGGAGGAATGCTTCAGAGCATTCGGGAGTTCAGGAGAATCTCTTAGTACCCTTCAAAACCTTGAAGAAGGGCAGTGACTTTTCGGCAGATTTGGCGATGAATCTTCCAAGGGCCGCTATTCTTCCATTTAATCTTTGAACCTCCTTGATCGTGGTAGGTTCCTTCATGTCGATGAGCGCCTTAATCTTTTCAGGGTTGGCCTCTATTCCCCTTTGTGATACCATGAAGCCTAGGAACTTTCCAGCCGTTACTCCAAATACGCACT
This sequence comes from Adenophora triphylla var. japonica, assembly GCA_022495995.1. Lineage (NCBI taxonomy): Eukaryota > Viridiplantae > Streptophyta > Magnoliopsida > Asterales > Campanulaceae > Adenophora > Adenophora triphylla. The sequence goes on from JAFEMH010002488.1 coordinate 318,414, forward strand.
TGCTTGGATTTAACTTCATGTTGTTAGCTCTGAGGTTGTTAATTGTCTCTTCCAGGTCAGGAGCGTGACTGCCCTCCTTGGTTTTTATGACCATGTCATCAATATAAGCTTCCATGTTGCGGCCTATTTGAGCTTCAAATACTTTGTTCACCATTCGTTGGTAAGTGGCGCCCGCGTTCTTGAGCCCAAAAGGCATCATGATGTAACAGTAGTTTCCCCCAGATGTTTGGAAGGCCGTCTTCTCGATGTCCTCTTCCGGCATTTTTATCTGATGATAGCCTGAATAGGCATCTAGGAAGCTGAGAGTTCGGTGTCCAGCAATGGAGTCAACCAACTTGTCAATTCTGGGGAGAGGATAGCTGTCCTTGGGGCAGGCCTTGTTTAGATTGGTGAAGTCTATACACATACGCCACTTCCCATTTTGCTTCTTCACCATAACTACGTTAGCCAACCAAACGGGGTACTTGACTTCACGAATTATACCGGCGCTAAGTAACTTCTGCACCTCTTCCTTGATAGCTTCCTCCTTTTCCCTTACAAAGTTTCTCCTTGTCTGGGAGATGGTTTTCGCAGAAGGTTCGACTTCTAGGCGGTGGAGGGCTACTTCTTCATTGATCCCCCTCATGTCTTCGACTCTTCAAGCAAAGACGTCGAGACTGTTTTTCAAAAGGGAGATGATTCTTTCTTTCTCTTCTGGAGATAGTTGGCCCCCGAGCTTGATTTTTTGTTCAGGATAGTCAGGATTGATGACTACCTCTTCCAGCTCATCTACAGGCTTCATTTCAGGACCGTCTCGGAATTCCAGAGACTCGATAATAATCTCTCTAATTCTCTTCCCTTCGTTGTCGTTCACATTGAGGCCTTCTTCCTCCATAAGTTTATCAACGTCGGGAAGATTGACCTTCCCTAGGTCATGGTTGGCCCCCGAGTTCTGGCCGTTGATGAGAATAGGGTTTTCCTCGGAGACGGGCGGAACTATGCCTTGGTCATCTGCAATTTCTTGGACCATAGACTCTTCCTCAGGTACAGGTAGGACTATGCCTTGGTCATCTGCAATTTCTAGGACCATAGGCTCGTCCTCATCATCAAGCACCTCACGGATATAGCTCATTCTGGAGCTAGTTTCGGTGGTTTTCTGAGACTTTGAGATCTTGATGTTTTCCTCGGGGGTATCTATCTCCACACTTTTGGATTTCTTTCTGCTCTTCACGACATATTTCAAGAAATCTTTGGGGGTTGCCCTCACACATCCGATCCCAACACGGGTGGGGAATTTAACTCGTTGGTGGGGAAGGGAGGCCACCATCACAAGTTTAGCTTGACTTGGAATGCCTATGATTGCGTGATAGTCACTAGTCAAATCCATGACTATGAAACTGACTGTGGCTTTGGCTAGGAAGGGATGATCACCGACTTCAAGTTCTAGTTCCACGGTCCCCTTAGCTCCAACCTTATGGTTGGTGAATCCTTCGAGCCTACCATGATATGGTTCCAGTACAGTGTCTTTCAATCCCATCTGTTGGAAAGCGGAATAATACAGAATGTCATGGGAGGCCCCCGTGTCCACAAGTAATCTTTCCGATTCCACATTGTCAATTCGACCCTTTATCACCAAGGGTTGTTCACGGGCAGCACGGCTCCCTGCCAGTTCGTTTGGTGAAAAACTGATGACCTCTTCCGCCTTATGAATCCAAGCAGGCACGTGGTAAACTTTGCTTAGTTCATGGATTTGGTCCCTCAGCTTTCTGGTGGAAGTAACTTCTTCACGGATCACATGCAATTTGGCTCTAGGAGGCCTACGTTCTCCGTCTTCACTTTTATCATCATCTTCACTTTCCCTTTCGCTTCCGCTTGTTGTTGTCTTTCTTCATGACATAGCGGTCCAGCTTTCCCTCGTCGACCCACCGTTGTATTATCCTCTTTAAGGCCCAACAACCATCCGTGGTGTGGCCGTTGTCTTTGTGGAAATCACAGTATTTTGAAGCGTCACGAGGGTACTTCGGTTTATCACTTAGTGGGATTCGGGGGGAGGGAGATTTACTAGCCGCATGATTTCTGAAATGGGTTTGGTCGGGGGTGAATACCTCGGGTTTCTCTCGTGCCTCTTGTTTTGTTCTCTTCCCCTTGGATCCCTTACCATTCCCATTGTCATTCTCAAGCGAGTGCCCGTTGTTCGTTTACGCCTTGTCGGCTCCCCTTTTCTTTGTTTTATCTTTCAGCCATGGAAATGGCATAAGCCACCTTGTATAATTCGGACTTGGATTTAGGTTCCTGGCCGAGAGTTCATAGATGAGGGGACCAGATTTTAACCCGAGTTGAAACAAACAATGACCTCCACTGTCGCGAGGCTCTCTTCAACTCCGGTCCGCCATTTTTCGGAACCGGTTGTAGTAGCCGAGGGTGGTCTCTCCCTTTCCTCGCTCAATGTTGGCCAAGTCGGCCAACCTCATCTTCCTCTTACCAAAGAAATGGCAAAGTGGTCCAAGAACATTCTCCTCATGCCCCTCCAAAGAATCGATGCTACCTTTTTTCAGCTCACGGAACTAGGTCAAGGCTGTTCCCGAGAAGGTGCTCGCGGAAGCTTTCTGAGCAAGTCATCAAAGGCGGTGGTGAGGAGATTCATGGTTTGTTCAAAACCTTGCACGTGGTCTTTGCATCGGTGGTGCCGTTGTACTTCTCGAAATTCGGGAGCTTGAGGTGAGGATTAGGTGGAGCCGCAGCTATCCTCAAGGAGAACGGACGAGTTGCCCTGGGCCATAGTCATCGTCATTGAACTTCTTTCCCATCTCCATGTCATCCAGTCTTTGCTTCAACAGCTCCCATTGCTTGGTTTCCACTCCCTTGTCGCTGCTTGAGCGGGTGCTTCGTTAGGAGCTTCTGATTGATTTATCCTTGAGGCGATCATTCACCCTACTGTGCTCCGCGTCATGTCGGTGGCTGTCCCGTTTGGAGGGGGCCTTGTCACGCCTTAGTTCCAGGTCTTGACCACCAAGTATCATCATATATGGTTCCGGGGTCCTCGGCCTAGCAAATTCACGAGCATGGGGACGAGGAGAATCCCGACGATGCCGAGGACGAGGAGAATCATGGCGGGATTGACGGGGACGAGGAGAATCAGGACGCCGAGGTGCTATGACTAGACGAGGTGGTGACATTCGCCTGTTCAGAATGAGCCTTGTTCTTAGGTCCCTTGAGTTCACCTCCTCTTCCCTGGGAGTCAATTGGCTTCTCAGGTCAACCACCTGATCCTTCTTCTTACTGTCATGCCGAGGACGGGGAGAACCTCGGGGGGCTTGCTTTGGTAGTTCAGCGGTCTTGAGGGGAGGAGCTCGTTGCTCACCTTGTTCCCTTCCAAGAGGTTTGCCCATAGATGGCCTAATGAATTCAGCCATGGAATGGTCTGGGTCCAATTGCAAAAGAGCAGTCTGTGTTTCATACATCCTTTGCAATGTCTCCATTTGCTTATGTAACAAAGAGCGTCGGTCAACGGGTTGAGTTCCTGCTGCTTGACCGGCGTCGGCGTTCTTTGTCTTCTTCCTTCCCACTTGCTTCCCACGAGTACGAGTGGGACGAGGAAGCTCAGCACCCTCTCCCTCGGCATTCGCCTGGCCCTTGGAACGAAGAGTCATGGCGAGGGGAGGAAGGGCGTCTGGCTGAGGTAGAGGAGGGGGAGGAGGCAGTTCCTCGGCTCCTGTGTTAACCCCAGCCACTTGGGTTGTTGGGTCATCAGCTGTAACACTTACAGATTGTCCGTCCATTGTGAATCAATCAACAAATTACCAATTAAGGAATTTCCCCAAAAAATCAAAATTTCCAATCAAATTCGGAGCAGAATTTGATGCAAACTAAGAAACTGCAATTTGGCAACTTTGACAACGCCAAATTTTCCGGCCTAAATTGGGACAGAATTCCAACGCTACAACGCCTCCAACGGAATCTGGGCAAAATCCGATTGAAATTTCCAGATTTCGGCGGTTTCAAGAACAGAGCCCAAACGATCCAGAAATTCCGTTCAAAGGTAGAAAAATTCCGGCAAGAAATTTGGCTTTTAGCGAGCGCTTTCCAGGCCAAACAAAGGGTGTTTGAATCGATTTCCCGGAAATGGAACCACTTGATGATGCCAAAATCGTCAAATCAGCCCGAATTCAAGCGATGAATGCTCCGGCGATTGTGAGGCCTGAAAACAAGAGAAAACACGTAAACTAAGCCGGGGCGGATCTGGCTAAAGGCCCTCCGGCGTGAGAGTAAGTTCAGGGTTTGTATGTGAGAAACTAAATTGACAGAGTTTCTGCAATGTAAAAAGTAACGTACCAAATAATGAGCCATGGGGCTTGTATTTATAGGGATGGATTGATAGAATTCATGTTGGAGTGAACTTGTAAAGAGATAAGATATAATCCCAAAAGAATTATACCTGTTAAGGAGTCATTGTTTGACTTGAGTTGGTGTTGGTAATTGTAATCCTGATTGGATCATGATTGTAGAATCCTTGTTGACTAAGGACTGTATAATCTGCTAGCCGGAACGCCGAGGAACATGAATGTTTTATCTCGGCCTTGACAAGTAGGCCGATGTGAATGATTCTGCTTCCTCGTCATTTGGTGATTGGCCGGCAAAGGAACATGCCGGAATGAACAAATTTCTCTTCTCGTCATTTGATGATATACAGAGGTGAGAACATTTCTTTCCTCGTCATTTGTGACACCTCAGAGTTTGATAAGCCAGGTACGAAGAGTTCATTATTGGTTTAAAGCCGAGGAGAATGTTCCTCGGCATACGAGGAAGACGTTCTTCGGCCATAACACTTGTATTATTGGATTATATTTATGGCCTAATCCTTTTGGGCCCAACCAGAGCAAGCCCATGTTCGTATCTCGGTTTATACTGTTCAGTATAAGATAATACGCTCATCAGTGACCAGTTTACGAAAAGAAAATATATCTATTGAATATTTATAGCTCTAAAAATTTTAAAATATCATGTGTAAGTAATGTGACTATGACAAATATGACAAAGAGCTCTTGTTAAAGTGATGCTTTCAAAATACGAGATGTCAGGTATTCGAATCCTATCAAATGCGATTTCTAGCAATAAAATGGCAAGTCATGTGATTTTAAAGCCGTTAAAAACGAACTCCATCAATTTTGTTATCGGATTGCAACAAATTGTAAACAAATCGTAAAAGATAGTATACAATTGATAGAATTAATGAACATTAACCTAAAATTAAAGCAGTTAAAAACGAACCCCATCAATTTTGTTATTGGATTGCAACAAATCGTAAAAAGTAGTATACAATGGATAAACTTAATGAACATTAACCTAAAATTAAAGCCATAAAAAATAAACCCCATCAATTTTGTTATCGGATTGCAACAAATAGTAAAAGATAGCATACAACGGATAGAATTAATTAACATTAACCTAACCAAAGTGGCCTTGGCCCAGTGGTATGTAGGCGGCCTCCCGAAGGGGAGGTCACCGGTTCGATTCCCCTCAAGGGTAATCTCTATGGTTTAATTCCTACCTTAGGTTTCAGGGTCCTTTGGAGCCTCCCGGAGCACATCCGTGCAGTTAAGGAAGCAGCATTACTGGGCTTGTATCCTCAGTGTGGGGAGTTCGAATCTTGGCAGAAGCAGCTGGAGCAGCCAATTGGTGTTGTAAGAGTGATGTAATTGTCTCGGCAGGAGCAACCAATTGATGATGTAAGAGTGATGTAAATGCCTTGTAGGAGGGCTCCCTTGGGGCTCTGGAGTATAAGGGGCACTGCCACCCTGGCTGCATAGGGCACATCCCGCGATTTACCTCCACCAGCATACTGAGGGGCCGATACCTGGTGGTCCAGGATTAGTCCGGCGAATCTGGGAACATGGGTATAAAAAAAAAAAAATTAACATTAACCTAAAAACACAATTGCAGGAAAAGTTTGGCGCACACACAAACTCACACCCTCCATGTAAAACTATGGCTTGACCAATCTCTCTCTCTCTCCCTCTCCATAACTTGTTTTCCCACAAAGCAATCGTCTCGTTACCGTACGATCATTTCTTACTTCGCCGGCGACAACCTCTTTCCATCTCTCCTCCGGTAACTCTCCCCTCTCAATTTCACCCCCCTTTCTCTTTGATCAGTTATTGATCATCCCATCTCTATGTTGTTCATACACCTGTTTTGCTTTTATCGATTTAATCGTTTTGTTTTTTTCCTTTTTATCTCAATTTTGTTCAATATTTAGCTGTTTACTTTGCGATTTTGATTGTTTTTCTTAAATATGAACTTTATCGGTGTTATTTTGTTTGATGGATTGTCGGTTGATGAAGCCAACTATTTGAGGGCGTATGAATGATGTAGGATGTGTGAATGATGTAAGATATCTGGCTTGGTATTTGTTTGGTACCTAGAACACAACAAAGAGAATAAGCACCGTTAAGTTCAAAGTCGGATATTAATCCAGCTCAGACTCTCGGGTGTGAGAGTAAGATCTCTGAGGTATTGAACTGAGAAATAAGACTTTGAATGTCTTGAGTGAGTTGTGTGTTTAGAGTTTAGACAATGTGGCTTACAAATATGATTTTGCACTTACCTTGTCCATGGGGACAAAGGTTGATATTTATAGGGAATGGGAGCTGACCGCTGACATCAGCCCTAAGGATATCTTTGTCTTTGACCAAGGACACGTGTCCGCATCTGGATGGACCTGCCAGTAAAGTAAGATTCACTGCATGGGGATATAGCTGATGTGGACAGGAGCCGTGTACAGAGGAGAGTTGGCGCGACGCATTTAATGACATAGTAGGCGCTTGAACCGCATTCAATGCGATGGGAATAAGTCGGCTTCTTTATGTCAGAACACGTTAGGAAACTTGCTTTATAAGCTTTGGCTTTAACCGGGAGTCTGGTGAGATAACCGGGAGTCTGGCATGAGACCGCAGTCAACATCTTTGACGCGGTCAACGATATCGACGCAAGCACGGATACCACGGTCACCGTTTCCGCGGTCACCTTACTGATGATTTACTGACGATCTGGATGTTCGCGGTCCCGACTGGGACGGTCTGAGAGGATCGCGGTCTTGACCCTAATGGTCTATCTGTCCGCGGTCTTGACTATGGCAGTCTAGGGTATGCCACGTCATACTTGGCATTTGGACCAGACCAAGCTTTGAACCCGCTCTAAAAGGTCCGGGCTCATCTGTGGCCCCTAACTTCAAGTGAGAGATTATTTATGGTCTGAGCGAGGAGCTATATTTGCTAGGCTAGGTCTTTTGTCAGATCGCTTTTTTGCGGTCACCAGTGTTGTGTTTTTTCGCTTGTCTTGTTCTGACTCCCTTGTAAACTGGCACATGTGAGGGACACGTGTGGAAGTTGGTAGAAGCTTTTTAGTCTGCTTCCCGGTTAAGCTGGTGGGACCCTTGTCTGCCGAAATGCCAGCGCGTGACAGGTATGGAGGGTACGTGTCAAAATGCCAAGGGGCGCAAAAAATGCCAACCGGCAATAATTCGAAATTCAAAGCGTTGGCACCGGTTCGTGATTCGACGGGAACGGTTTGTGGGCTATTTAATACAGATCGACCCGTATAGGTAGGCTTATAAATACCAAACCCTTCTCACCTTAAGCCCTTTTATCACCTTCAAACCTTCAAATTGCTTAGAGAGAGAAAATGTTTGCTGCATTCCTTAGTGTTTTCTTCCTCCAATCTTCTTCCGTAAGTAATATTTACTTTTATTTTCCTCTTCATCTCTATTTCTGCTTCTTAAGATCGATGACGACCCGTACTTTCGGTCCAGTCCGTCCCTTAGAGTTGGGTGATGGCAATACTGTTGGTGTAATGCCCTAGGCGTTTAGTTATGTTTGACTTATAACTTAAACCTCTATGTAATCGTCTTTATCATTTATTATAGAGAAAGTTTATTTGGCTTATTATATGTTTGCATGTTTATTATAATAACCCGCGTTCCTAGTTATTGTGAATAACTAGTATAAGTTGGTAATGGATAATCATAGAGATGATTATATGCATGTGTTGCACATTACACTTATGGATACTTGCTAGAGAACAAGTATTGAACATGACCTACCGATGAGATTTATGACACGGTCTATAGTCATATATGTCATGATTAAATCTCATGATAGTCGTGTCATTGAATCCTTTGTACCTGAGATTATCATCGTCTTCCACATGATGAACATTGTGTTTGATGTAGTCTAACACTATCTTTAATAGGATAGCAATAAGGGCTATGTTGGCACGATTGGATTCTTGTAGGGAAGAATGATAAGTCAAGATGGGATTTGTCCCTCTCGTTGAGAGAGATGTTTGCTTGGGCCCCTCGATGAATGATATTGATGAAATGTATGGCCACACTCAAGTGATTTGATAGAGATCAAATGCATTTGAATTATCAACATATTCGGAATCGAGAAAGCATTGAACGGTATGAGTTGACATGGACCATGTCTCATGTTCAATTTGACATCGTGGACAAAGGGATTGTGGCATTGATCTATCAAGGAATCAAGCTTTGATGTTATATTTAATTGGGTGGACATAATGACTTGCTAGAAGTCACTTATGTCTTGTGAGGTTGATGTTTCAACTCACTACCAACATAAAATATAATTCCTAAAGGGTCACACACAAAAGAACAGATTGAAAATGGCTAAATTGTGGAATTCTGGGGTCAAGGGACGACCCGTCCCCTATGGGACGACTCGTGCCCTGAGGGGACGACTCGTCCCCAATTGGCCCAACTATTCCCCAAGGCAGGGACGAATGAATCAGAGTGCTGGAATTAGGGGACGACTCGTGCCCTATGGGACGACTCGTGCTAGCGGCACTGAAACCCGTTTTTCCTTGGAAAAAGGACTATTTTCCCTAAGTATTAGGGATTTATAACATGTATAAATAGAATCCTTTTGTCCCAGCAAAAAGTGACAAAAATTAGAGTTTTAGAAACATTAATTGGTTAATTTTGATTACGAATCAAAGATCAAATTCCAAAGATTCATTCTACTGACAACCGTTGATTGTTGAATATTGATTCAATAATCGGGGATCATCTAGCAATCAAACAAGACGTGTTCTTGGTCCGTTCGCGTGTGGATTACCGATAGAGGGTGATTACTTTATCACCAAAAGCTTGAAGACTTTTAATCGTTTATTCATCACAAGATTAGAACAAGGAAAAGATCAAAACCTTCATCTTCGCTATTGAGATTCGTTTTGAACAAACTTAATCGCATTCAAGGTATGTAATTCTATTTCATATTTTCATCTCTTCATGCTAGACGGATTCAAGGGCTTAGGGTTTTGTGTTGTTTTATAAAGATTTTATTGCGTTTGTAACCCCAAAAACCCAACAAATACTCCGAGATACCTTTGTTGTTTGTAAAAATCGAGTATCCATAGGAAGGTTGCCCACTCTCGTATTAGGTTGTCCTTAGAATCCTTTGCTTACTTCTCGATTAGGTATGACCGTAGGAGATTAGGTCCCACCCTTGTTGTGGGAGACCCGAAAAGGTTGATAATGAAGCTGTGATATGGTGGTGTTGGGTGATACCGGTAGTTTAAGAAATTTTGTAATGGGGGTTTTGAACGGGTTTCATCACGACCAGCGAGCCCGCATATAGAGCTATTAAAGCGGTGAGGAGAGCCATATTACACCCCGGAGTGATAACTCGACCAGGAAAAAGTTGCTTTAAGGGACCACTAACTTGTAGATGAATTCGGCCCTGATATGGCCGCAGACGATTTGAACAGAGGCCCCTGGGGATGTGGAACCCTTGAACACCATTTACCCCAACGTCCGGACCGAGGCCCCGCCTACTCCGGTAGTGAACTTAGAATGTAGTGAGGATGAGTCGCGGACATGGAGGTGGGTGGAGGCTGGAGGAGCCCTCCATGGGGTCATCTAGGTCTCTTTGGCTCTAAGAGCGCGGAGATTGAGGAGGATGACCGCGAGGAGGAAGACCGCATGGCGGTGGGAACGGCCCAGAAGGCGACCGAGATAGTTGATGCCTTTGATGAAGGTCGGGGAGGGTGATGTCGTTGCCCGCGGCAAAAGTCATCTTTGGTACCTCAAATCCACAGGCGCGGTCGGGAGGAAGAAGAATAAAGATGTAACCCCATGCATCGGGATTCTAAAGCGTACACAACATATGTTGTTGACCCCATTGTTTCCGTGTCCATTTTGCCTTCCAAGAAGTGGAGGTCAAAGGGAGATTGAGGTGAGGAGGCGTATAATAAAGCCTTGCATTTTATTTGGGGTTCAATTTGAAAACGGCCTTAGGATGCCCGCTTGACCACTTTTATCTGTAAATTTTTGGAGTTCAACCGATGCCTCCCTATGCACCTTACCCCAAATACAATCCGAGCCTTAGTCTCATTCATAGCGGTGTGTAGGGTTTTGGATTTTGAACCTTCCCTTTCTGGGCTATATGCCTTTTATTCCAACCAAATCACCAATGGCAACCTCGGGCTAGAAACCTAGAACAATTACGCCGCACTTTTTCCATGTCCCCACCAATAAATTTGACTAATGGAATCAGAAGAATATTTTGGTCATTGAGTATAGGTTTGGGTGGCCTTTTGCTAGACCGGAGAGTCCTGACCCCGTTAGGGTTTCTGCCAGCTCCTACCCCGGCCCGCACGATTCTGAAGAGCTTCAAGTTGCCCTGGCCACCTACTTAGCCCATTTTGTGACCGAGAGGGTGCAACCGATTTTTGATATGGGGTGCGATCATTGACAAACGAACCTGGCTGATTTTTTCGGGGTGGCCCCTAAGAGGGAGGGTTACTACTATGCCCCTAGGGTAGCCATTGGGCCCCAACTTCGTGATCCCGATTGGAGGGTTCACGAATTCTATGACTTTGAGGCCAAGCCGCAAGACGTGCGATAATGGGCGCGGTCTGCGAACCTCCGCTTGGATCGATCTCTTTTTCTATCTTTGTTGAAGCTGTTTTGACTTGCTTCTTATTTTTAACCGTGATCTAATCAACTTCTTTTATTTCGAGTAGATCCATTGAATATACTTAACATGGCCCCCAAACTAAATACTAACCAAATGAAAGCGGCCAAGGCGCTCCAAGAAGCCAAGGAGGAGAAGGTCAGGCAAGATGCCCTGAATAAGGTGCCTGCTATTGGGGTCTCTGCCCGTTGCTGATAAGAATTCTGGCGCCCTGTCTTGGGGCGGCCGGAGTCGGAGAATTCCCGGCGGGCAAGGAGTTTGCCTCCTAAAGGGCCTTTGCCACCACCTGCCCGTGGCCCCAGTCCCCCTGAACGCACCATTTCTACCGGACACACTGATCGGTCTAGGAAGAGGTCTCCCTCTGAGACTGAACATGCGGGCAGGGAGAAGCTGCCAAGGAAACAAGGTTCGGATGTGGCTCCTCCCCCAACTTCCTCCTCATCAGGCAGAGGGAGGACTATCTGCTAAGCTCTTATCTGGTGGCTCCTAATGAAGCTCGCGAGCCTGCATGGAGCTTGAGTGATAAGCTCGAAAAAGTGCCTTCGGTCCAAGGGCAGGCAAGAGCTTATGAATAGGCGCCCAAGCCGCATTCAATGCGATGGGAATAAGTCGGCTTCTTTATGTCAGAACACGTTAGGAAACTTGCTCTATAAGCTTTGGCTTTAACCGGGAGTCTGGTGAGATAACCGGGAGTCTGGCATGAGACCGCAGTCAACATCTTTGGCGCGGTCAACGATATCGACGCGAGCACGGATACCACGGTCACAGTTTTCGCGGTCACACCTTACTGACGATCTGGCTGTCCGCGGTCCTGACTGGTCTGAGAGGATCGCGGTCTTGACCATGATGGTCTATCTGTCCGCGGTCTTGGCTATGGCGGTCTAGGGTATGCCACGTCCTTTGGACCACATCGAGTTTTGGGCCCGATCTAAAAGGTCCGGGCTCATCATCGGTAAAGCTTAAATCATTTGATCAACGTGAATTGCTATTGAATTCCGTTGAACTGCCGATTTTGTTGCTTTTTTATGTCAACTGTTTGCTTTGGATTTTCGTTAATCAAACTGTGTTGGGTGTTAATAATACATTATCGAAGATGAAGTTTGATCAGATTCATCATCGTGCTAGGCTTGTATGTTATTGTACCCCCTCTCTATCAAGCTTAGCTTGCAGGTCAGTTGGACATTAGAATAGTGGATAGCTTAATGGTTTAAGCGGATCAGAGGGTTTATGGGTAGTTTTTTGTATGTTTGATCAGTCTGTCTTCATAAATTTGACACAAAATAGGTGTATACTTATATAAATTTACATATCGACATGTGGTGAACGTGATCTCCAGCCTGGTGGTAACGGTGTCAGTCATCTCATCTGGTTGATGTCTGGCTAGTCAACAGGATGTCCTATTATATGTATTTGTTTCTTGTTGTGTTTGGCCTGCTTCTCACTAACTTAAAATTATGCCATTTATCAGAATCTTGTAGGTGAGAAAACATCCCATTCAAAGCTGAGAACTCTTGATTTTGATTTACTATTCTGCAATAGCATTATCTGTATATATATTGGACTTCATCTCTCTCTCTCTCTCTCTCTCTCTCTCTCTCTCCGCATTTTCTTGGCTCGTATAGGTTCCTTCTAAGGTTTTTTGCACCGTCACTTCTTTCCAGATTCTGTCTTCATCGCTTCGTTTTCTTGTCAGCACCCTTGGTGTTTGAAGTTTCTTATACGCTTCTTGGGATTTAAGTCAGCGTAGAACAACCAAAATATTCAATACCACGGGATTCACATTTTCTTAATTTTATGCTTAAAGGAAAGTTATTATATTTATAGTCATTTATGTATTTTCAAGAGAGCTCTAATATGTAGCCAGTTTTAGGAGCCTCATCTAGTTGATACTAATTCAGCCTTTCAACTTTTCTAGTCATCTTGATAAATGGTGTTCATTGCAGGCGCTTTAGTTTCTCTTGAGCAACAGAAGAATGACCTGTATAAACAGATGCACTTTTGTGTTATACTTTGTACATGTTGAAAATTTTGACAAAACATGACTATTAATTCAAAGGTGGAGAGTTAGATGTGCACTTATCTTGGCCACAGATTTCACCAAAGGAACCATTATTACTACTCAAAATCAGAGATTGAAAAGGGACTTGCTTAAGAAGCTGAAGGAAAAAGATTCAGACCCAATTAAGATTCTTATAGATGATGCTGATTGGAGCCAAGAGCTTTTCTGGATTGTTGTTAGATTCCTTCAACAATCCTCCAGATCCATGGAGATTCTGCAGGTCCTCCCTCCCTCTCTCTCTCTCTCTCTCTCTCTCTCTCTCTCTCTCTCTCTCTCTCTCTCTCTCTCTCTCTCTCTCTCTCTCTCTCTTTAGTACAAATTAGGGATCATTCCATTTCATGGCATTTTGATTATTTCATTCGTTTGATATTTCAAGTATGTTAGAACGTAATGTTACTGTTACCGTACCAAACGAGCACATGAAGATTTAATCCCTTTCCATATGTAAAAGAAAGTTCATTTTAATGTTTTGTAAGAAAACTAAGAAGATTGATTTCAGTGGTGAATATATAAATGTCTTAAGCTATGTTACAACCTCAAATTAGTAACATGATGCTCCTTCCGTCCCCAAAATGAATGTCAACTTTGTTAAGAAGAACTAAAATTGACATTCATTTTGGGACGGAGGTTGTAGGTTATAATGTGACTTTATTATTTCAATGCTGAGGAAATGGACATATGAAAAAAAAAAAAAAAAAAAAAACAGTTGGGTTTCTGAATCATAGTTTCTTCATTGTTTATCATTCTTTATTTTGTTTGAAATCAATTTATTTCAGCAATGTGATTGAGTTCAAGGGTTTGAAAACTTTTAAAGTTCCTAATTTCGTAGTGCAGGTGTTTAAGATGTGGAAGACGTTGGATATTTCAAGAAGTAACGCATTCAACTATGAGAACATCGTAGGATTGTTAGCTGAGGAAGGACTAGCTGAAAATATAGTGTGGGTCCTCAGAGATATGGCCAGTAACAAGATTGGTCCTTCGTCAGAGATATGGAGAAGGCTGGGTGTCCACCTGATCTTATTACCTATAATTTGTTAATCCAAGAATTTTCACGAGCCGGTTTGCTCAAAAGGATGGAAACAACATTTCAAATTCTCCTTATGAAGAGGATGAGTCTGCGATCTTCTACTAGGATAGCCATGCTCGAGGCATATGCTAACTTTGGGATGATTGAGAAGATGGAAGATGTTTATAGAAGGGTTATGAACTTAAGGAAAACCGTTTTAAAGGACGACCTGATTCGTAAAATAGCTAGTGTTTATATTGAGAATCATATGTTTTCTCGATTAGATGACTTGGGAATTGATATTTGTAAAAAGAAGGGACGGACTGACATGGTGTGGTGTCTTTGTGTTCTTTCTCATGCTCTTCTTTTGAGCCAAAAGGGAATGGATTCTGTTGTTCGGGAGATGGGATCTCAGGCAGAACCATGGAGTGTTACTGTTGTAAACATAATGTTATTAGCTTCTATGAAGATGAAAGACTTGAATAGGTTGAAACTTATACTTAGTGAAATGCGTGCTCAATTTGTGAAACCTGACATAGTTACTTTCGGGATATTATTTGACGGAGCAGGTTGGGGTTTGATGTGAGTGACGAATTGAATACATTGACGAGGATGGGATTTTCTCAATGAAGGTGTGGAAATCAACACTGATCCTCTGGTTTTCATTGCATATGGCAAGGGACAGTTTTGTTCAAGCCTGTGAAGATAAGCTATCCAACTCCCGGAAGAAGAAAGTTGTGACTTATGCCCATCTTATTCAGGAGGTGGTTGAAAACATTTGTTAGGAATGCAAATTTGGGATAGCTACTTGAGAGAATTTGGCTGGCCTGAATGAGTTTTTGCGTTTGCTTGAATCTATACAACAGGCAAACTTGCTTCTCTGTACCGTTACCCATGTAAAAGTTGTATCGATATTGTAATTCTGTTCAAGGAAATACTACATGAACATTTCGTGTCCTCGAGAATTTCATGTACATGTAAAGATCTAGCTATTATCCTCTTCCATCAAAGTTTTTGTAAAATAGTTCTATTTCTTGTTGAAGTTGTTTATTTCTAGTATTTTGACATGACTGGGATGACACGAGGTTTACCAGGAATTCACAAACTGTACCTAAATCATCGGGAGGATTGACAACAACCTTTTCTCTATTCTCCTCCATCGTGGCATCTTGAATATCATCCATGTTCATGCGCTTTCTGCAGCCCTGACATACATAGAGAATGAAAATTTCAAATTGGGCATTTATTTTTTTGTCAGAGGGAGTATTTTTTTTCTCTAGTTCAAATGAAATCGGTAATAATACACAATACTCTAGGACCTTCCACAATTTAAGAACATGGAAGAAAAGTTTATTAATCACCTGGAAAACCCGATTTAGGCCATCAATTTGCACAGACTTCAGGTACCCCGAATATAGCAGCTCCCGGAATAAAAGCACAATTTCACTGGTCAGATTAGTTACTGAAAGGTTCTGAATTATAGCAGTTATGCAAGAATCATCTAAGACATGAGGCATCCATGGATAGACGTTTGATAGTTGTAGCAGCGAAACTGCTACATGAGCTGCAGGCTTGTGATGGATCATGAATGATTTTGATGTCAAACATGGAACTGCCAAAGAAATAGCCAATTCTTCTACAATCAACCGGCACCAATTGCTATTTCCAGTGACTTGTTCCTGAAATTCCTGTTTTTCCCACCCCAGAACGATTGATAAACAGAGGGCACAGTTCATAGCAACCCTACTATCACTGCAGAAAATTAAGTTTCCTAATATAGCCTTCGCAGACAGCAGGTGCCGGCTACTGCACTTAATTTTATCTGGTTCTTTCTGTTTCGGCCCTGATATTGTACGGAATTGTTCCAGGAGGCAATATGAAGCTACAAGCTTGACTGCGGCTGACCCAAAGTGCAACAGTCTGCACAAGTAATGGCAATGAATGCTTATATAGGACAATCGTTGCTCATCTTGCTCATTGCCTAGTAAGCTTTGTGCATCCACAATCCCTGGTAGAATAGCATGCCCACTAATACAAAAGGGTGTTAGATTTTTCTTCCCTTTTGTCTGTAATTGGGAAGAAAGGTGGTAGGTAAATTAAATGGAAGAAGTACTGACCTCCTGAAAGAAAAGTAGTGTAGCAAAAGCAGAAATATCAGTGTTTCTTCCATTGTTGTTCCCTACGACATGGTCAAGTAATGCAGGTCTCTTAAAACATGCTTCATAGATGGTATTGTTGATTGCTGAGACTAACGGAGGGAATTCAGAAGTATGGTCTTTGAAGCTTCAACCAGTGCTTCATCAATGGAGTGATGCAAAATTAAGGAAAGAATACTCGTCAAGATTAGAGCATCTTGAGTCCACCCATTTGCAGCAATTAGGGGGATCAAGTAGTCCAACAGCTGAAGAAGTCAAGAGGTCCAGTTAATTTTTAATAACCAAGACTAAATGTGAATTTAACTGAATTAGCCTACTTACTTTTGTCGTGACTGCTAACCAAGCTTCATCATCAGTAAGTGACTGAGAATGAACTGAATGCAAGATTCTAAACACCAGCTGAGAAATGGCCAAGAATATGCTGGTGGAAGAAGAACGGCTTGAATGATAATAAAGATTCTGTATTGCAACGCCTATTCCATTCAAGCATAATTGGTCTGAAGCAGCTGGACAAATGTCGATGATTACTGTAATCTTATTCAATACCAAAATGATGTCCTCGTCTTGGCCACCTTCTTCTACAAGGTCTCTCAGTAAACATACCAAAAGTGTGGCTGCAAAGTTATCTCCTGATGCTACCAACTCAGCAATCACTCTGACATCTATGTTCGGACCATCCTTTCCACGTACAACAATTTGGGATTTGTTGGAGCTACCGTAGTATCTGAACAGTTTCAGAATCTGAGCTGACAACGATTTATAGATTCTCTCTTGTTGAAACAACCATTTCAGGGATATGAAGTGAAATCTTGTGGAAAGGAAGTCCCATTCTTTCTCAGCCACTAGCTGGAATAGGATCCGTTCAGCCTCTGGACTGTACGCGACTTGGTAACTCATCTTGGCCAGACCTCTATAAAGGCTATAAAGGTCTACCAGTAGTTCAATAAGCATTGGTTCAGCAGTCCCATACGACAGTTCACTACTATTGAGGAGAATATATTTCTCCAAATAAGCTAGCACCATCTTATCATCTGCAATCCTAGAGGAGGAACAAATTGTGGAATTAATCATCAAAAATAAAGATGAATCTGAAGAGAAGGAAGGGTGGAAGAAAAAAAAGCCCGGTTACCTGTCATCATACAAGGAGCTTGTGTATAGTATCAGTAAAACTGAAAATTGGCATGAAAGCATCTCTACATTATGGCAGCTCTTCTGACCTAGCAGAAATAACAAATCTACAGGATCAAGTGGGAGATGAAAAGCATCATTCCTAATGGCTTGACCAGAGTCATTTCCGAAAAGTAGATCCAAGATAGAACTGAATAAGAGATAAACTCGCTCTTTCAACTTTGCCACAGGAAACAGGCCTAAACATCCAAATGAGAAACTGAACCAAGAACTTGAGACCAGAATACTTGCAAATTCCTTGGTTCGGACATCAGAATCCTGAAGCAGTATCATATGAAAACTTTCAAATACTCCCAGAGCCATGTCCTCTTCCATCTCATGAATGTTTGCAACTACCCACGGTAATAATTGTTTGGTACATATATCTAGTATACATTTACGTAACTCTATGCAACTGGTGTTGGTCAAGCTTTCCTTCATGACTATATGCATATGCCTTCTTTCAGTAGGTAAAGAGAGTGCAAGAAACAAACTGGAATCTTTACCATAAGACCTTAAACAAGTCAAGACTGCATTTTCTTATAACATCTTGAACCCGAGCTTTCCAAACTTGAAGTCCCTTGAGAAGATGGAGACTTCATAAGAGCTACAAGGATTGAGCAAGCCAGAGTGAATGTACTTCTGGGACAATGCCTGCTTCACCGTCAACATTTTTCTCTTAGCATCCCCAAGCCAATATAAGGCCTATTTCTTCGATACTGGAAGTGGAAACTATTCCAGGACAACTTGAAATACATTTCAATATAAGCTTCAGTGACTGGCACTGAACAGGGGATGGTAAGGAAATTCAGTTACATAATGAAGAACATGAACCATGGTTGGGAATCCAACGGCAAGCCTTTGTGCGAAAGCTGACTCTGCCGTTGACAACAGATCAAGGACCTGAAGACAAGAGCAGACCATCGGATCTTTGTACCCTGCAGAATTAAACAAGACTGGTTGTCAATAACTAGAGTTGGTTGATTCCGTATCAGAAGTTTTTGGTTATGGTTTTTATCATAGGGCCTGGACCCTGAACAAAGGCACTCTTATAAATTCGGTTTGCAAGATCTTGAACAGTTGAAAAAGACGAATTTGGGAAATTAAAGTTGGGGGAATTAAGGTGAAACTTCTAGAGTAAATGCATGAGTGCATTATGTCATTAATCCACGCAAGAGGTTCACCAAACTTGCTCGCAAAACGGTATATATAATGTCATAGATAGTCCAATAAAATGCTAGGAGAAACTGACCAGCAATATGCCAAAGAAAAATGTGTCGACAGAATGATGCCATGATTACAACAGCTTGTTTCCGAGTTGGGAAACATTAGTCATGAGCTTCTAACGGTGCGTCCAACACAGAAATGCTGTTTTTTATTGGATTATAAGTTACTGTGATATTTCATTTCTTACTAGGGTACTTTTTATATCTCTCATCCCCCCATAATGATTACCTGATAAGTCTCAAAGAATTCTCCAAATACATAATCAGCAATATTCTCATCTACCAATGATTCCACTTCTTTTTCAGAACCGCCTTCACTAAAGATAGATACAGAAAGATTAACTCCAATGTGGCAGTTTGAACTTGACAATCTGAAGAAAGCAATGGAGATCTTGACAGCTTCCGCAAAACAAGATAGATTCAGGAGTAGACCCATTTTTGTTCATCACTTATTTGCATGAAGTTATCCGCTTCAAAGGAGTCGTTGCTGCTTATATCCCTTGTGTTATGCGCTCTCAAAGAATCCTCTCTGGGCAAGCACAGACAAAAATGCTACACAGAAGAGAATGGAAATATTACATGATAGAGAAGACAAAAACCGAATGACAAAGAAAGATGACAATAAAAACCATATTCTGTGCAATTATATTAGTTTGCAAAATTTTCTGCTATCAGCTTGTACTTTTAGCTGAAGTCACTTTTTTCTTAATATACACATTTTTTGATAGTTATGCCGCTGAAATAATTCTCTGAACCACATTTTTTGAGATAAATGAATGAAGTGAGATATTAAATTCGC